>NKHZ01000088.1:709714-1046663 GCA_002895985.1 Sphaceloma murrayae
ATTACCCACCCTTTATTTGACGATTCATCATTATTACGAGCGGAGCATAATCACAATCGGCGTTTCGGTCAGGCGACTGTCACAAGATATCATGTGCGCATGTGTTGGATTTCATGACGAGAGATCATTGGCGGCGGCGTTTTGAGAGATTTCTTCTAGCGAATTGGAAGAGTTGCATGGTGCACCATCTGGGATCAGCGGTGGTTTGAAGAGTGTCAATATCGTATATACCTATATACCTTTAGCGAACTTACATTTGCTGCAGCATATGGATGAAATATGCTCCGAAATGGTAAAAAGCCATTGGATACCCTTTCCAACACTTGAATCCCCCCTCTTTTCTTTTTTTTATTTTAATTTCTCTGCCTAAACCCTTTTTTCCTGTCCTGCTATGCTCTCTGTCTCTCTGTCTCTCTCTCTCTCTCTCTCTCTCTCTCTCTTTCTCGAGAGGAAACTATCTGTCTCCCCTCTCCGACTCCGAGAACATGCCTCGAATTGATTAACGATCGCCGCAGATCTCATATCCGATACCCTGAACCGTACAGTATGCGGAGCAAGACAGGCGAAAGTGTCAATAAAAATTAAAAAGGTACAGTACGTACGGAGTGAGTGTACACGCAATGCAAGCCACCCCCGCTTGGCCCGAACCCTGATGCACCTTGGCAGGGTATTCAGAAAGAGAAGAAAGGGGAGACAAAAAGCCTCGGTCGAATATTTCATGTCCGGAAAAGATTCTGTTCCAGCTGTCCAGCTGTTTAGACCACTCACTCACTTGGGGTTTTTTTCGCCTCTTTGCGTAACGCAATGGATTATGTATGCCTCCGTGCCTTGTTTTCTTTTTCTATTTCTCTTTATCAGTCTTGTCTCTTTTGGCTTGATGGTTGATCGTTTCGGTGTCTCAAGGTTCATACACATTGATATAATTCCAAGGTACCGAACGGGAGCCCGGCAGGGAAGGACGTGCGTGCGTTCGTCGTGGGGGCACTATGGGACCAGGAAGGGGACCTGTGACTTTCGATCTTAGTGGTGCTGTACTGTACTGTATGATGTCCCGACATGGCCGTGACGTATGGAGACGCTCGACTGGTGTCTATTCTCTATGCGGTAGCAGCACTGCCGGCTCTCGAGCGGTCTACCGCGCTACATCTAATCTAAGTATACAGTCAAGGTACGAGAACGCTATTGTTGCCAATACGTCGTTACTGCATGAACTCCTGGCATGTCCGCTACGCCTGGTAATCACCCCCTGGAACTTCGTGACTAACTACCGCTCGTCGAGTCTCCGCTCTCACTTCCTCCTCTTCCTCCTCCTCCTCGCTCCACCGTCGAGTCCGGCAGCGATCCAAGAACCGATCCCGCTGAAGATCCCCCCCCGACGGACGATCTCATTGACTACTACTCCTGGCCTGATACTGTCTCCCCGCTCGACTACAATCGAGCGCTTGATCTTCCTCTTCCTCCTCGCACTGAGCGGACATGTATACGCCGGCACATTACTAGTCTCATCCCAGACTGTGATTCAAAGTGGCGCTGGACCAATCTGCCGCGCGAGGCCAGCTGCTCGTGCCCCTTCATTGCCATTGACATGGTACGAGCATACTTGAGGTTGTTCAGCGTTTCTTTTTTTGCCTGAAAGCCGCATCTGTCGATTTGGTCGAAAGTCGTGGTCCTTGTACAAGACATCGTCATGGGACGAAAGGAGATGTACTGGCATGTATCCGAAACGTAGCCATACCCAGTGCCTTCCTGTCTCGAAGCTCCGAGACTGACAAGCTGCACGATACAGAGTGATGATCCCGTCTGTAGGAGAGAATTCCGCAGCTTGAATGTCGTGTGTCAGTCGCCGCATGCCAGCGGTCTGACTCCAGACCAGGCGTCTGGTACTTGTAGAGAGTCCTAGAGGCTGTCCCAATGGCGCGCTTCTCACGTTTCCTGCATTCACGTTTCCTGCATGTAGTCCTCATCTCTCGGTCCAGCGCCCTTCTCAACGCCGTCCAGACGACACAAGTCCCTCTGATCCCGCGGCACATTCATCTTCATCTCATCCGTTCTCGTGGCGAATTGCATCAACAGACCCGCCTCGGTATGCCAACTGATATGACAGTGTAGCGCCCACATTCCCGGATTGTCGGCCACAAACCTGATCAAAATCCATCCGTATGCCTCGACACTGGCCGTGTCTCTTCTGAGCGGATTGCTGAGATCCAGGCTGTCGTAAAGCGGCTGGATGTTCTCTCGATCTGGACCGCGGAAAGGGTCACGTCGGGGAGGCGATCCATGGCCGGAGGCGAGGACGAAATACTTGTAGCCGTGCAGATGCATCGGATGATTACCATCGTCAAAGTTGTGAATCAAAACATCGATGACTTGGATGCCGGAGGTCTGGATGACGAGTTCTCTGGTTGCATTGAAGGTGTGAGCGTTGACAAAGGCATCACGGGACCCAAAGTCTGTGCTTGCATTGTACGCGTAGGACGAGCTGGGCGAAGGCAGGCCGTCAAGGGTGCGGTAGAGCGATGGGGAGCGGTGATCGGGACGGAATGAAGAAGAATTGAAGAACCCCCTTGAAAGACGATGCGCGCCAATTTCAAAGTTGCTGCGGATGTAGTAAAAAGCTGTGGCATTGCCAGGGGCGGCGATGGCCTCGATAGGAGTCAGCTCGGTGGTGTTCATGTCCCGACACTCGAGGTCAAGAGCTTCGCCCCAGTCTCGCGAAGATGGCAAGCTCGCCACATCGGTGTGATCATCGTAACGCACAATGGCATTGACGTCTGCGACAAGAGCAGGATTTGGCTCGGCGAAGCACGTCGTGATCATCCGTGCTCGCATCCAGAAGACTTGCGATCCGGTGACGTTTGTGACGATGATGGCACTATAGCGTTGAGCTGGGTTGATGTTCAGTCTGTGATAGTATTGGGGGAGCACGTCCGTCCCATCTACCTCAGTGATGGCGAGCTGGTGCTCATCGACCTGAAATTGGAACTCGGCAAAAGCCCCAGTGTTGATGATACGAAGACGATGGTGAGCGTTGGGCGACAGGCTCAGGTAGGGCATTCCTACTCCTTCTGTGGAATTGTCACATCTCCTGTGTGGCAAGCTCGAGCAGTCCCTGATGTTTCGACCATTGATGAGTGCACCATCAGGGACAGGCTCGGCATTTTCACGATCAGGAGCCAGATACTGTTGCAACAAAGCTCCAGAAGTGTCGTGGTAGTGATCGGAGAGCATGATAACCCGATCGGACTGATAGGATATCTTCTGCATCTCCTTCTCTTTCCTTGAATGCACGATCAATGGCCCAAACAACCCATCCGAAGCCTGTACCCCATTATGACCGTGGTACCAATACGTGCCAGACTGGCCTTCAATCTGAAAGTCATAGGTAAAAGAGCGACCGGGAGCTATCGGACACTGCGTGATACCTACTGTGCCGTCCATGTGGTTGGTGCCGTTCTGGTAGATGCCGTGCCAGTGGATTGCCGTGGCATTCACAGCTCTGTTGGTAACGATGACTTTGAGCGTATCACCTTGGTTGACCTCGACAAGCGGACCCGGAAACTTGCCATTGATGAGCAACATTGGTCTGAAGACTCCATCGGGATTGATGTCGGCGTCCTGAATAGTCCAGTGAAGATTTCTTGTCTGCGGTTCCGCGTCGAATTCCCAATCGTTGGATAGGGTATACTCATCTGGAGATCGAACCCAGTCACGAGGGTGCCAGGCTGCTGCGGGATGGCGGTCATCATGCTTCTTGAGCAGAAGAGACAATTTGACCACCAAAGGTAGCAGCGCGGTAGACAGTACCAAAAAGAGGACCAGTTTCCACCACCTGTCTATGAAGCAGGCGCTCTGGGCGAAATCGACCTCGGTTTCGTAGTCCCCTGTCAAGTCGGAGCCCTTCTCGAGCAGTCGCGCGCGAGAGTCATCGCTCGAAAACACAGAGCGTGCGGTGTCAAAGTCTCCGCTGCTACGATCAGTGTGTTTGGCAGTCGCGGGACCGTCCTCCATACTCTGTGCGCCAGTGCCGAGAGTTGCAAGTGAGGTCTGCTTCACCTAGGTCTGCACGCAGCGCTAGCGGTGGTGGGACAGGTGCTGTCTAACTCTATCCTCAAGTGTTGTATGTTGCGTAGCATTCTTCGAACGTGTAGCCCGTCATCATGCGTGGCAGGACTATTACTGCACGCTCGAGGCTGAGACACCTTGGATGTTGGGACGTGTCGTCGGAAACTACCACGGCCAGACCACATGCAGCCCGCAGTCAAGCTTCCAATCCACTTTGCTTGACGAGCTTGTTGAATGCTTGCGAGGCCGAGTGATCCGCGTGATGTGCAAGAATGTGCAAGAATGTGCCAGAACGTGTGCCAGAAGGTGTAGCAGCTGCCTGTCTGGGATGGCGAGCGATGTGAAGCTTCGAGAGTGAGACGCCGTCGACGCCAATCAAGACGGGCGGCGAGCACACGAGGCGAGGCTTGATCACACCTCGCCCTTGCTTCCGGCCTTTCAGCCTCCTCAGGCTCTGCTGTCCTCTGCTATGGCCGGGTCTATCGGTTCACAACTCCCGTATGATATCCACTTCATCAGGTCATCAAATTGCACATCGCTTTCAACAGGACCCGCACTATCAACGGACCCGACCACAAGGTCATACCACGGGGTCATACCAACCAATGAAACGCCGGTGATCGGGAGCTGACGCATATGGACCGAGCTGGTAGTCCAGTGCACCAGCGTATGGCCTCGCTGGAAGGACCTGTCGACGATGAACCTAGACCGAGATGGCTCCAGAAGAAGACCGGCAATGTCGGCGAGCTGCTGGTAGTGCTGGTACGTTCTACACACCTTCCTCGATGACTTTCCCATCGACTGTGCATGCGGCATAGCGTACCGCCACCTCACATGGGGCAGGTGCTCGTGGCCATGCGGATATAGATCAATACCGGCCACACTCTCGTTCTGATCCTACGCCTGGTGTTCCATACACTCTCCTCTCGAGACTGGGTACGTTCTGACTCTTCAAAGATGCTATCATCGCTTGCCCTTGTGGCCTTTGTGCTCGCTGGTACCGGTATTGCACAGAACACTGCTACCAGGCCAGCTGATGTGCAAGCGGCTCAAGCTACCGCGAGGACGGACAGCCCAACAAGCGCGATCAAGGGCAAAGCCTTCGACCGCTTCGTGACCATCTGGCTCGAAAACACAGACTACGAGGCTGCAGCTGCAGACCCGAACCTGCTATGGCTAGCATCCAAAGGTGTAAAGCTGACCAACCACTTTGGTGTCACCCATCCCTCAGAGCCGAACTATGTCGCCTCTATCGGGGGCGATAATTTCGGCATGGACAACGACAACTTCAACAAGGTCGCTCCAAATGTCTCCACCATCATCGACCTGCTCGAGGACAAAGGCATATCTTGGGGCGAATATCAGGAGGATATGCCATATAGCGGTTTCACGGGTCAAGCCTGGGTGAACCAGAAGACCAAAGCCAACGACTATGTCCGCAAGCACAACCCCGCTGTCATCTACGACAGCAACATCTCGTTGGATCGCCTTGCTCGCCAGAAGAATTTGACAATGTTCCAGCGGGACCTGGTCAACAACAAATTGCCTCAATGGCTCTTCGTCACTCCCAACATGACGTCTGATGGGCACGATACCTCTGTAACCACAGCTGGGGCTTGGACCCGTACTTTCTTGACCCCCCTCCTGTCCAGTCCCAACTTTATGAAACGTACCCTCGTCCTCATCACCTTTGACGAAAACCACACCTACACCCGCGCCAACCGCGTCTTCTCCATCCTGCTCGGCGACGCCATCCCTTCTTCTCTCATCGGATCGACTGACGCTACCTTCTACAGCCACTACTCCTCCCTCTCCACCGTCGAAGCAAATTGGGATCTTCACACCCTTGGCCGCTGGGACGTAGGTGCCAACGTCTTTGACTTTGTGGCAAAGATCACCGGCGACACCAACTCCGCCTTTGACGCAGCTACCGCCAGCAAGCCCACTCGCTTCCTGAACCAAAGCTTTGCAGGCCCGTTCAACTCGGACAGGAAAATGACCTATCCCGTGCCCAACGTTTCGCTGGTCAGGAACCAGAGGACCGTGTTGCCCGCCATCAAGAATGTCTGGGGAAGTCAGGCCCTGCAGAGCAAGTCGTACTATCAGAACACGCCCGTGATTCCGGACGCCGGATCGCCGCCTGCTGGGTGGTCCACGTAGAGATCTGCATGGTGAGAGATATGTGTCCCCTGCTGGCTATGAGCAAAGTGGCTGGGATGAATGGATGTAGATACAAATGTGGGATTTTTGAAACGGGAAGACTCCTTGGACAGATCGATGCAGGATGAGACTGAATTTGCGTGATCATGTTCTTACCGCCAATAGATATCAGGAGGAATAAGCAATGTCACTGAGCGTTGGCGTTGGAGGATTCAAATTGACTTGCTTCGAGCGCTGTTCGTGTCACGGCCAGCATCATTGTACCACCGCAAATGTATCGGACCAGTGTCCTTGTTCCAAGCTGCATCGTTCTCGACCCTATCATGACGTTCCCACCGTGTAGAAACCAGGGAATGGGATTCTGCGGGCGCGGGGGTGCTAAACAAGTCTCTTCACATGGTGTGGTGTGTAGATCCATTCACCTCAACGGCCGACAGGTGATATATCCACTCGCATTCCCATTCATGGCTCCCGCTTCTCACGTCCAACGGCTCAAACCGACCGAATTGACCCAGAAAACTTCAGCCGACCATGGCCCAGAAACTCATCTACTACCTCCGCAACGCCCTGTGGTCGCCCCACACCCTGTACGCTCCGGTCCCCCAAGAACATCCCCACTACCACACCCCTCGCAACGACCATGCACAGTCAATGCCCTACCCCTGCTCGCCCAGCCTCCGCCACACGTCCATAGACTCTGGCACCACGACCACGACCACGATCCTCGATACAGAGAAAGGCGCCCCTCCGCCACCCTCCAAACCCTGGGTCTCTCCCCGCCTGCTCTCAGACGCCACAATCGGACTATCCGATGGCCTGACCGTCCCATTCGCTCTGACAGCCGGTCTATCAGCTCTGGGCGACACGAGGGTCGTCATCTACGGCGGATTCGCCGAACTGTTCGCCGGCGCCATCTCCATGGGCGTTGGCGGCTATCTCGGCGCCAGGGGGGAATGGTGGGTCCTGCCTTGGATTTTGCGAATGCGTGTTGGAGAGCAAACTTGGCTGATCGGGTTGCTAGTCAAGCGTACGCTGCATCTCTTGCTTCCGTGCGGGGAGACATTCGTAGTCACCCTCGCGTCGTGGATGAGCAGATCCGTTCTTCGCTGGCTGAGTACGGCCTCTCGTCGAGTACGCTGGCATCAGTGGTGGCGGAGCTGAAGACCTGTCCCGATGCGCTGGAAAACTTCCTCATGAAGTTTCATCGTGAGCAGAGTGATTCAACGTCGTCATCTATTCGAGCGTACATATCTGGATTGACGATTGCTTTGGGGTACTTCATGGGCGGACTTTTGCCACTGCTGCCATATCTGTTTTGCGAGGGTATGCAAACTGCATTCTGGTGGAGTTGCGGAGTCATGGTCAACGTACTGTTCTTGTTTGGGAGCGCAAAGACATGGTTGATCGACGGGCAGTCGAAGAGGTCTTGCTTTTGGAGTGGCATACAGATGGTGCTTCTCGGCGGTCTGGCTGCAGGGACCGCGATGGGCTGTGTCTTGGCCATCGGCAGTGGCGAGAGCTAGTTGGTCTTCTTCATCGTGCTTGCAATGCCACTCGATGGACGACCCGCAATGTCCGACACGATGATCCCCAATATCCAGCAATTGATGGCGAAGAACGAGATAGTGGAGTGCCAGAGCTTCGGCACAAAGGTTGACTGTCCCAGGAACTCCAGCTGATAGCCTTGGTGTAGCCACATGGCTTGGCCAATGATCCATGCAATTAGTGCAGATACACCAAGTCCTCGACTCTTCATAAAGACCGAGTCTGGTAGGTACAATGGCAAGAAAACCATGTACCACAAAAAGTACTGACTTGTGCAGACTTTGTTAAAGGTGACGAACGCAAACGTCTGAGCGAGCATGGTTCCAGCGAGGTCTTTGCCGCTCAGTGCTAGCGGTATCAAGACTACAGCGAGCCAGAGCTGGGGGAGAAAGGCCAGAGTTTCCACCTTGACTCCGGACCCAGCACCTACGGCCGAGCGAAGGTGGAGGAGCGTACTATAGACGGAGAAGTTGTGGCGATGATCGATTCGGATGAGGTGATAAGCATAGCTGTGCTCAATAAATGGCCAACCATACCTGCTGCGAGTCAGTCCGTGATCAAGCAATATACCCGAACACATACATTGAGTACATGACCGCATTTAACCCCATGAACGTTACCGCAGCCGCCACCGCCAACTTGATCGTCTCACCATTCACCAGTCTGTTCAAGCCGGCGCCATTCCCCCTCCTGTGCACGACCCAAAACACCAGACTCACCCCGTAGACAAACGGGTAAATCTTAAAGTGCACCGCCAGCCCCAACACCGCTCCGCCCAGCACATACCGTCCATTCAGCACCGCCCACAGTACCGCGACCACGAAAACAGCCAAGAGACCCTCGCTGCTCCCCCGGGTGCTGATATTCGCCACCATCGGATTCAACACCCATACAGCAGCGTACCTGCACGCCCGTTCCGACCCAAAGCCATACCCACCTCTCCGCGTCTCCCTCCTCAAGATATCATAAATAAGTGCCCCAGCGACCAAATCTCCAACTGCGAACAGAACTTTGCCAAAGTCGAAGAGCGACGGGTAAGTGGAGGGATACAGCAGCCAAGCCAGCAAAGGCGTGTAGCGGTACGTGTCGCGATTGTAAGGCGAGAGACCGCGTGAGAGGAATCTTGAAGCGTCGGTGAAGACTATGTAGTCAATGTCGGTGTACTTGAGGGGCGAGTGCGTGTCTTGGTAGCGGCCCCAGGTGAGAAGAGCGACGCGGAGGAGGAGGGCGAGGGTGAAGAGGGTGGGGGGGTTCCAGAGGCGAGACATGTTGGTACCACGAGAGGAGGGATTCATAAAATATACTATCGAGGCATTCTGATGATTTCGATGTATAATATCTCCGGAAGGTATTCTTGATGATGCCGGAAGATGGGAGTGTCATTCAATTCGAGACGGCGGAGGCTGCGGCCAAGCAACGCTTGAGCCTCATTTCACGAATCGCGGAACTCAGGGGCATCACCTGTGCTCGCAGTATGTGATGAAGACAATCTGAGGACTGTAAAGTCATATTTTATTTAGCTCCTAGCATTCAAACGCTATAACACTCAAAGATTACATCAAGTTCAGCTCGCAATTCCAATAGCCTGATTTGCCAGAGCAGCCTCAAAATTCTTCTCCATCGGATTCATCCCACTACTCATAGGGCTCATAAGAGGCGATGGCGTTGCAGGCACAGCAAAGCTACTGTTCGCGCTCCTGACAGATACGCTCTGTCCACTGGCGCCACTCCAAGCCCTTGCGAGCTTCGGTCGAGCCCAGTCGGTCCACGTCTTCTTCAGCTCGAGTGGACCTTCCGGCTTCATGCTTGCGCCCATCTTGATCCCTTCGTCTCCCTTCTTCCAGTCGGCGGGGCATCCTTCGCCAAAGTTGTCTTTGAATTGCAGTGCATCGATTAAACGGAGAGTCTCATCCACACTCCGCCCGATATCAGCGTCATTGATGGAGATGTTGCGAACAATGCCTTTCGGATCAATGATGAACAGGGCTCGCTGGGCCACACCCTCTTTCTCAACGAACACACCGTACTTGCGGCTGACGTTGTGGTTGCAATCGCTGATGAGGGGGACGTGGACACCACCAAGTCCGCCCTCCATCTCGGAAGTGTGGTTCCAAGCTCTGAGGCTGTGCTCCGAGTCCGTGGATATGAAGGCCACCGCGCAAGTCCGTGTATACAGGAACTCTTCTAGACGAGCAGAAAAGGCTCGGATCTCCGTAGGGCAGATGTAAGACCAGGCCCGCGGGAAGAACACCAGACACGTCCAGTGACCCGCATCCGCGTAAGCACTGAGGGAGAGTTCTACCATCCATTAGAAGGGTCAGGTAGCAGAATGGGGGCAGCACTCACCTTTCAGACGACCGTCCATAACAGTGGTGGCCGTAAAGTCTGGCGCTGGCTGACCAACAGCTGCGCACGACATATTGACGTCGGAGGAGGGAGATGGGGTGTTCGCCGAAGCAATGTTGGAGGGCTCAGAAAGCAATGGTAGCGAGCTAATGGTGGTCTGACTGTGGCTCTGCTCTACGATGTCGAAGATTCCTTTATATCAATATAGGGAATCAAAAGTGCAGATGAACACTGGGTCTAGACTTGGACGTTCAAGGACGTGATGGAAAGTAAGTACTTACTTTGCCAAATCAAGACCCGAAAGCAGCAGTGACGCCCAACTACTCGACATCATATCATGGCCAGATCATCGCAGGCCTGTGCCATGACTTGCCACCTGCAAGCAGACATTGTGGTCAGAATGCTTTGTTCCTTTCGAACTACCGTTTCCGGATGCAGCGACGAGATCGTTGCAGATCATCACTGTCATCTATACCATGCCTTTAGGTCTTGTCGACTGGCAGTCCAGCATGTGAAGTATGTCGTCGATTGGCTCAATTCCTTGACACTCGTCAATGGCATTTGCGGACACGGGTAGGATGTCATCAGAATGAGGATCACTTCAGAGGAGACTGGTCATCTTGGAAATGTAGGATCGGTAAAACCTGCTCGCGAGATGCAACCCGGCTCAGCCTTCCCTTGTTCGCCTGCAACCATTTCTATCATCTCACATTCCTCCTTGCCCCCGACATCGAGACCACCAGCCCACGTCCAGACGATGGGCCAGAAACGTCCGAGAGACGAGACAATGGAGGACTCCAAACCTCCATCACCCTTTCTGCCGATGTTTGACGGGTTTCGAAAGGAGCTAGACGAGCATCATGACAGACGAGAACGGATCATCAAGCGATCTAGGGATATCACTGCTGCTTCCAAGAAAATGTAATACACCGAGCGTACGATGGGAAAATGCATGCTGATCGCAATGCAGCATCTTCGGACTTCAGCGGTAGGCTTTGACTTGTCACGTGCCATTCCTCGCCCTGCTAACGCGAAGCAGGATGCGAGCGATAGGGCAGCCATTGCCCGGACACGTAGAGAAGGCAATCAAACCCCATGTGGATAGTATCGCGACCAACTACGCCGAGGTAGCCAAGGACCTCCAAGGTCTGAACAACTATCGCTATGCTAGGAACATCACGGGTGGCAACCAGGAGTATACCGAAGCTATCACCTTTCAGCATTACCTGACCACCGGTGAGCTGATATCATACGACGGTATGTGTCAGAAACTCGACACTCTGACTCGACCGGCCGACGGAGCGAGTAAAGGCATTCAATATAGCCTGGACGACTATGTCCTCGGCCTTTACGACATGACCGGTGAGCTGATGAGGTTTGGCATCACGGCAATGGCAACGAATGGCGAACTTCCCCAGGTCACTGTGCACCCTTCTCTCGGTGACGACGTACCCGCGGAGCAAAGGACTGTGCTAAGCGATCTGAGAACGCTGCGGTCTGGACTTGAAAGTCTCGAGGTCAGCCGTGGAAGCTCTTTCTCACGAGATGTGGACAAGAAGGCAGACGTCATGAGGGTGAGCGTAGAGAAAGTAGAAAAGGCCCTCTACGGTCTTGTAGTCAGGGGTGCAGAGCGACCGAAGGGCTGGATGCCTGACCTCGAAGGAGGCGGGGGAAGACGAGAGGTGGATGTCGAGGGCTAGAACATTAATGGGCGCGATGCATCTACCTCTAACAGATCAAACTTTAGTCTGATCATACAAAATAATGCGTGACTCCCTCCACTAATCATGACTATTACACGCCTCGGCAAAACCTTCCTACTCGAGCAAAGCTGCTGAACATCGCCGCAAGCGGCCTGCCACCCTTCCTCTCTCTCACCTCGTCCGCATGCGCCCAATGCCTCCACCGCACTGACATGGCGCCCATCCGGCGCTACCTCCGCATATCCCGCTACTCAGTCCTCGAAGTCCGCATCTACCTCGAACAACCCTCCCTCGCAGACAGCTGGCTGCTGGCGGCCCGCTCCCCGGCTCTCCCACGCATCATCTCCGCCATCCGCCCCTTCGTGCTCCCGAAACTGCGCGAGGAGAACGAGAACGCGAAGAAAAAGGGCGGGAAGAAGAAAAAGTCGACCAAGGACACGGTCACCAAGGAGGACTTTGAGGTGGCCATCTTCCTGACCGAGTCCGGTAGTCGGCATGCCATCTTGACCAAGGACAAGAGCTTTGCGGGCAAGGGCAGGGACAAAGAGAGGGGCAGGAGCGGGATCGGGAAGTACCTCGGTGGACAGCAGGATCCGGTTGTGCTCAGGGAAGAGAGCAGCGAGGAGGTCAGGTTGGAGGACATACCCGCTGCGCCGAACGATGGCAGGGGAACGGATGGACAGCCCGTGGACGTGAGTTCGGATGAGGAGGATATTGCGCCGGCCAGGAATGGGAGGAAGAGGAAGAGGCAGGGCGGGGAAAGAGATGAGGCAGAGGATGGCGAGGACGAGAAGAAGAAGCTGGGCATGAAGACCGAGTATGAGGGGTTCGCCATCTACGGACGGATCCTCTGTTTGATCGTCAAGCGGAAGGGCGTCAAGGCGAGAGCTGAGGCCCCTGTGGGTAGTAGCCAGATGCTTGAGAATTGGGTCAGTACGCAAGTCGACAAGGATGGCGTGGGAATGGACGATGATGGATGAGCAAGTCAACCATGAATAGCGTTCATCGTTACATTCCAGCCGTTCGGCCGAGGGTGTCTCTCATGCCAGCAGAGGATGTCAGGAGCGCTTCGTGCCTGAGAAGGGACCCCATAGCTTTCCGACGCCAATCACCCAGAGGCTGAATGAGATACGGCTGATTGCACTCGCATGAGGGAGCAGAGCACTAGCAGAAGCTGGAAGTCGCGGACTTCTACGCGCACGATCTAGTCGTGTATATTATCCTGCAGGTACGCCCTGCTTTTACGGCCACCAGTCCAGCGCACTCACCCAGCGTAGTACAGATGACCCGCAGCTTCAGAGAGCATACCGCTCAAAAAAAAAAAAAAGATATCAGTGGTCTAAACATTACAACCAAGTTCCCAGGTTGACATGCACCGCCTTCTTGTTCGTATACGCATCCAAGCCCGCCTCACCCAACTCTCTCCCAATACCACTCTGCTTCACGCCACCAAACGGCACCCTAAAGTCCGAGTCGTTACTACTATTGATCCACACCATGCCCGCCTCGATCCGTCTCGCAATCTTGTGGGCCCTGACCATATCCCGAGTAAAGACTGCACTACCCAATCCATACATGGTATCATTCGCCTTGCTCAGTGCCTCCTCCTCGGTCTTGAAACTAGCAATGACCACAAACGGACCAAATACCTCCTCCTTGAAGATGCGCATGCTGTCCTTGACGTCCGAGAAGATGGTGGGCGAGATGAAGTATCCTTTGCCTTGCGCGTCCTTGAACGCTTCGCCGCCAGCGACAAGCGTGGCGCCTTCTTCTTTTCCGGCCTCGACGTATTGCAATACACGCTCGTATTGCTGTTTCGTCACCTGCGGGCCTTGGAACGTCTCCTCCTTGAATGGATCGCCAACGACACTGGTGGTCTTGACATGCTCTTTGAACTGCTTGATGAAGGCATCGTACACTCCTTCTTGGACAAGGATGCGGCTTGTGGCAGTGCAGATCTGGCCCATGTTGCTCATGATGCCGATGTGAGCCCACTTGACCGCTTGATCTAGATCCGCGTCGTCGAAAACCAGCAGGGGCGATTTGCCGCCTGTTTCCAGTGTGATATTCTTCATGGTCCCGCTGGCCATTTTCATGATCTCGCGACCCGTAACGGTGCTGCCAGTGAATGCAACCTTGTCGACCTGAGGATGTTGAACCAATGCGGCGCCTGCTACGCGGCCGAGCCCGTTGACAATGTTCACAACACCGGGTGGGAAGCCAGCTTCTTTGATGAGATTCGCAAAGTACAGGACTGACAGCGGTGTTTGTTCAGCAGCTTTGAGCACCACGGTATTGCCGGCAGCAAGGGCCGGACCGAGTTTCCATGCTGCCATGGCTAACGGATAGTTCCAAGGGATGATCTGCCCACAAACACCGACAGGTTCTCGGATCGTATAGGCAAGCTTCGCAGGAGACGTGTCGATGACAGACCCATGGAGTTTGTCTGCCCAGCCCGCGTAATACTTCAGTGTGCCGGAGACTTCTGCGAGATCCTCATTCAAGGCAACAGAGTATGGCTTGCCATTGTCCCAGGTCTCGATGGTGGCGAGAGTCGCAGCGTGATCGTTCACCAGCTGTGCGAGCTTGTACATGAGGTCGCCACGGTCGGATGGGGGAAGGTCGCGCCAGGGACCATTGAAAGCAGCTCGGGCTGCAGACACTGCCTTGTCGACATCTTCGGCTGAAGCACCGGTGACATCACAGATTGACGTCTCGTCACTGAGTTGCTGTCAGTTATTGCTTTTGGGCAAAGCTGTCTGGGTCCAGCCCTTAGGGTCCACACGCGGGGGAGGTGGCAGGAACATTCGATGGAGGCGCGCAAGGAGATAATGAAGTGCTCACCTAGGATTGATGCTGGTGATTTTCTCGCCAGAGCCCTTCACCCATTCGTTGTTAATGAAGAGGCCCGTGGGCTGTTCGTACTCTACGCCGTTGGGAGCCCTCAGCTTGATAGTGAGGTCTGACATGGTGCAAGGCAAAGTGGTCGAAAACTTCGCCGTGCTGTATATCTGTGGTGATCGGAAGACACTGGTGCTGAACGAGCGAACGAAGCGATTGAACATGAGACACGCTCAAATTGAGGGGCGGATCTATTATCATGCGCCGAAGATGCACAAGCTTATCTTGGAGGAGGGGCAAGCATGACAGCGGAGGTTGACAGTGCGGACTTCGGCTCCGAGATCGCAGGTCTCTTCCTCTTCACTTGTCCACTAGATTAACTTGACAGGACCAATACCAGCCCAGCTTACTCATCACCTGACCCAGTGCTCCGCTCCGTATCCCCGTCAAAGTCTACACGTGTTGCGTCGACGACCTTTGATGCTCAGGAGGCTGGCTGTTGGCAATTGCCGCCAGGTCCGAGGGATGGCCACGTCGACAACGCCAATGGAGGATGCTATGCGGAGGAAGGTAGATCCATCGATAGGCCTCATATTCTGCGCCCAGTACTGATACTGTGGACAGCTCACTGAATCGTTCGCACCTACACATCTCGAGATCTTCAACGACTCACATCTGCACTCACACCACAAGGCCATGCAAGGCAGCACGTCCAGGGAAACCCATTTCCGGTAGGTGATCGGTAAGCTTGACACTGATAGATTACTGATGTCAGATCAGGGTCAACATCGCCTCTGAGGTATTCAAGGGGAAGATGCAACCGGCCCGACACCGACTGGTGTACGGTCTCTTGAAAGACGAGATGGCAGCCGAAGGTGGAATTCATGCGCTTCAGCTCAAGACCCGTACGCCCGAGGAAGATGAGAGGCTCAAGTCAAAGCTTGCAGAGTAGGATTGAATCATGGTTGGCTTGCCTATGGCTACTTAAGGAAGCGATTATGCTTCCCAAACCCCCCGATTCGACTCCATGGCTTGCGTCAAGGACAGCTCGCCATCCGCTGCGGCCGGCAACAGTCATGATTTCACGTCAAAGACAGTCCTGGCACTAGCGCCTCTGGTACGAAAACCACCATGCGAGAAGAACTCCTGTCGACATGTTGTGGGCCATGTACAGCTGCGTCACACCTCGTACTCCTAGCTGGGAGGCAGATCTTCAGCGGGAACGATCTTAGCGGACCCCTGAGAGTTGAGAAAGCTCAGGTAGCAATTCCATCCTGTAAACCATCAGATACTCGTAACTCATGGCAAATACATCTAGCTCACCAAGTGATATCACATTGACAACCAGTACACGATGCTCCAGTGGGACAAACTTGAAGTTGACTATCTGCACCCAAGGCCAGACCATCCAGTTCTTGCTCAAGGCAGTCTTGTAGGTTGAGTCCAGCTTGTCTTTGGGATCGGAGCCTTCCATGATAGCCATTGAGGATAGGAAGCAGAACAGATTGGTGCTAGCAAAGACGGTCTGGTCCAGGCCTACGCGAGCAAGAATCTCGAGATTGGGCGAACTTGGTATCCTGACCTTGCGTTGGAGGAAGCCGAACCACGTAGTCGCCGCTGGACCAAAGACGGCTATGCCATGTCAGAAGTGTTCTGACACCAGTGCTCGACGACGGAGAAGATGCTTACCACCACCGTACAGGGTCATGCGACCAGTCCTGGCAAAGTCCTGGTTCTGCAGGCCCCGTTTCTCGACCAATTGCTGTGCCATAGTGTCACCGGTAGCGAAAAGAACCTTGGGAACAGTAAGACACGGCCATTGAAAGCAATTGATCACTCACGGCGGTCGTGATACTCTGCGTCAACAATGGCCGCTGGGCCAGCTTCATTTGGTACCTGCACTATGTCAGCTTGGTCGATTCAGGGGGTTCATATGGGCAAAGCTCTACCATCGTAACATCTTGAACGGTGCCTGTTCTTGAGTAGACCTTCTTGGTATTGAACAATTCACAACCAACCAATCTAGCCTGAGGTAGCAACCCAATGGTCCAGTCCAAGATGATTGATATCTTGGACCCTCAGATTTTTGATAAGAAGCATGTGGATCTCCAAGCGCGCCTGCGGTCGCGGATCGACGGGCTTCTGCATGGTGAGGTCATTCCACTGGCACCCTCGGATCTGCCCGCTCTTCAGCCGCAATGTTCAACGAGGATGCCCCTCGCTGCGTTCCGCCCTCCCCCCACGTTTCAACCAGCGCGTTTCTATTAATCGGAGTTCCCATCCGTACCTTTGTGCTTGACAACTCGTTTGGCGTTGGTCATCTGTCGTTCTGTCTCAGGAGCCTGGCCGTCAAGCAATCTCAAACCGCCATTCCTCCGCTACCAGACCAATCATGTCCCGGTGCGCTCCGATACAGTAGTATAGTGAGATGAGTCAGTGGATTGCCGATACATAAAGCCTTGCCTAGGCTCGCTGTTGGTAGTTATCCTTTCCGGCCATCACAATCACAATGGTTACTCAAGCTCGAGATGACGTCCTTCAAGAGGGCGTACTCTCGATTCTCGATACCGATCTCTATAAGCTGACAATGCAGAACGCCGTTCTCAAATTCTTCCCAGACACCGGTCAGCTACAATGAGCAATGAGAAAAGGCCACAGTGCTGATGTTCCGCCAGAGATCACCTACAAGTACACAAACCGCACAACTCAATTGCATCTGAATCGCAAGGCCTATGACTGGCTTAGAATCCAAATCGACAAGCTGTCCAGCATCAGCGCCTCTGCCGACGAGATCACGTTCCTTAGTGAGACCTGCAAGTACCTCACACCAGAATACCTCACATTCCTACGGAAATTTCGATTTCGGCCAGACGCCCAAGTCAACCTTGACTTCCATCCTTCACAAGAGGGCTCAGACGATGGCCAGATATCATTGTTCGTGACGGGGAAATGGGTAGAGACCATCTTGTACGAGATCCCTCTGCTTGCATTGGTATCAGAGTCATACTTCAAATTCTGCGATACAGAATGGGATCATGCTGGGCAGAAAGAGAAAGCATACGAGAAAGGCATGGCCCTGATGAAAGCTGGATGTAATTTCTCCGAGTTTGGTAGCAGACGGCGGAGAGACTACACAACACATGATCTGGTCATGCAAGGCCTACTACAGGCGAGCAAAGATGCTGCAGCTGAAGGATTTCCGGGAAAACTCACAGGAACTAGCAATGTCCACATGGCTATGCGGTACGGCGTGCTGCCCATTGGGACTGTCGCTCACGAGTGGTTCATGGGGATCGCGGCCCTAACGAATGACTACAAGCATGCCAACGAGCTGGGTCTCAAGTACTGGGTCGGAACATTTGGTCAAGGCACACTGAGTATCGCCTTGACGGACACATTCGGCACGCCCGATTTCCTCAAGGCCTTTGCAAAAGCAGTCCCGAAGGACTGTTCGCTGGCATCGGGCGACGATTCCACCTCGCCCACGTACGCTCAGATCTTCACTGGTACGCGTCAGGATTCTGGCGATCCCACTGAGTTCGTGAAGCTCGTCAAGGACTTTTACGTCAAGCAAGGCATATCAGAGCCCAAGACGGTTGTCTTCTCCGACTCGCTGAACGTGGAGAGGTGTATAGAGTATAAGGCTGTCACCGACAAAGCTGGACTTACCCCCAGCTTCGGCATTGGAACCTTTCTGACAAACGACTTTGTCGACAAGAAGACCGGAGGCAAAAGCGTTCCTTTGAACATTGTCATCAAGATTGCCGAAGCAGGAGGGCGACCAGCTGTCAAGATCAGTGATAACTTGGGCAAGAACATGGGGGACAGTGAAGAAGTAGCCAGAGTAAAGCAGGAGCTGGGCTACGTAGAGCGAGACTGGAGAGGTGGAGATGAATCGCAGAGATGGGGCAAACAGGGTGACGTGGTCTCTGGGGCCGGCTGACACGTGTTGGACGACAGCCATCGGACGAGCTATTGACGTTATAATCAGGCGGACTCACATCGGGCCTCAGCTGCAGTATGCTCAGATTTGGGTGGAATATGGATGAAGAGCGTGAATGAGCAGTCAAAGGCAAGACATACCCAGAACCATGTCTAAGGGTCAGCATACGAGGTACCCTAAAGAGGCCAACTGGCTAGTCCTGTCCTAGCGTTGTATACCCGCAGGATCGGCCACATGTCCACGGACAACAACACCTGTATCACATCTACAAGGAACATGAATAGATCAATCCTGAGTAGACTGGTTACAAGGAATGTGATGCTATCTTCAGACCGTTTGACGAACTCCGTGGCGTCTATAGGCTGTGGGTTAAGCTTCCCACGCTAAGCGCCGAGTTGATCCGCCGATTGGTTGGAAAGAGCCGCTTCCCTGCATGGTCTGAGATGTCCGCAGGGGGCAATGCACAACTCGCATCCGACCCAACTCTTTCCATTAAACACATTCACTTTCGTCCTTGCTATCAATTCTCGACATAGCCATACGCCTGCATATATCGAATTACTTCGGGACTCCGCGAGAGGTATTGCACAAGCTTAGGGTCTTCTGATTACAGCCATTGTACACGCTTTCAGGGTCTGACAGTAAAACGCGCGAAGAATACCAAGGCAACACTTTTCGCCATGGCAGTAAGCTTGGAAGCGCCGCGAATGTCATCAGATCATACTGACTGAAATCTAGTACAACAACGGCTATGGCGGTGGGGATCGATATGGTGGAGGCGGAGGATACGGGCAATCAAATCCATACCAGTCAAACCCTTACGAGCAACAACAAAACCCCTACTCGTCGCAGCAGCAGAACCCTTACGCAACACAGGGTAACCGGTACGACAACTCGAGTCCGTACAGTAAGAGCAAGTAATGCAATGGCAGGGGAGACATTACTAATTAGCCCAGATCAACATGGGGGACAAGGCCAGTCCGTGGAGATGCAGAACTTGCAACAGAACGAGCCCAACCCTTTCGGCGACAACCAGACCAATGGTTACGGAGCGCCACCGCAACAGAACAATCCGCACGCGATTTTGAACGAATGTCGTGAGGTTCAGCGCGCGATCGATGATCTCGAGGGTGATCTGCAAACACTTCAGCGAGCACAGCGAGGATTCGTCAACGGCACAGGCGCGCAGAACCGCGAGATTGACGCCATGGGCGCCGAAATCATGGGTACATATCGTGCGCTGGCCGATAGGGTCAAGCGAATAAAGAGCAAGCCAGGTAGGTGCAACCGCCCTCTCTCACGCATCTCGACCTCGAGACAAGACATCTGACATTCCCTCAAGAGGCCGGCAATCCTCAGAACGCGCCTCAAGTCGGGAATCTTGACCGCCGTATCAAAAAGGCCATCAACGCGTTCCAACAGCAAGAATCTGCTTTCCGCAAAGAAGTCCAAGAACAGCAACGCCGTCAATACCTCATCGTCAACCCCGACGCCACCGAATCTGAGCTCCGTGAAGTCAGCGAAGCGGGCGGCGACACGCAAATTTTCCAACAAGCTCTCTTGTCCGCCGACCGCCGAGGCCAAGCCCAATCCACTCTCCGCTCCGTCCAGCAGCGTCACGACGCCATCCAGCAAATCGAACGCACGATGATGGAACTTGCGCAACTCTTCCAGGATCTAGACGCTATCGTCGTCGAGCAAGACCCCATGATCCAGAACGTGGAGAAACACGCCGAGGATACGCAGCAGCATATGGTGGAAGCCAACGTGCAGCTGGAGCAGGCAACAACCAAGGCGAGGGCCGCGAGGAAGAAGAAGTGGATCTGCCTGGGTATCGTCGTGGCTATCATTGTCATCGTGGCGATCATCGTCGTCGCGTATGGAGCTTCGCAAGGGTGGTTTGTACGTTGATCCTATTTTCCTTTGACCCTTTGAAAAACAGAGTATGTGCTGACGAGGGATAAATAGAGACGTGATCCTGCACCTGCTGCGCCGGCGGCGGCTACGAGGATGGCAATGGTTAAGGCCATGCGAATGGCAAGAGACGTCGTCCTCGATCGCGATGTCGCGGCGAGAGATGTCGGAGCTGCGCCAGCGCGGAATCTCGTGCCGATGCCTAAACCGGCTCCGTTGGCGTAGAGCGCGAGGTCGCGGCGGCGGGTATCGTCCTCGACGAGACGGCGGACGACGGCGCAAGGACAGGGGTTCATCTGTGCGAGGGTGGAATGTTGGGGCTGAGGTGCATAGTCGAGTCGCCGAGAAGGGGTTTGAAGCTAGTAAGAAAAGCGGGACGGGGAAAGGCATGGGAGGAACCAGTACATATCACTTGATACAGAGCTACGGGAAAGGAGAAGAAGGGGAAAGAGGACGACGACGACAAGAGGAAGGGAAGTCGATTCATAGCACGCCGCGCAGTGGGCGGGCCCGAGGGTGATTTAACATGTAAAGCTAATATCCGCCATTCTTTCTGGGCAGCGGGCGTTTGAGGGATCAGAAGGCAGAGAGAGAGGGAGAGACACACAAGATGTACAGATTCTTCTCCTTTGTTTGTCAGGGGTGAGGGGTCTTGAAAAGAGAATTTTCAATTTTCTGATGTCTTTCCGGTGTTATGACTGTGACGGCGGTGATGGGACGCCAATCCGGTTGATGACTCGAAGTCCCGTGCCTTTCCCTCGACGAGGACGAGGGATGGTCAAGTCCTTCCCTTCTCCTCGATATACTCATCCAAAGCTTACGATCACACCTCTCGCGCCACACCTTTGGAATCGGACCTCTCAGCCATCGCCAATTGCTTCCATCCGCGTTCAATACATAAGTTCCTACCACCCAAGACTCAGCTCCCATGGCGGTCTCTAAAAGCCCCTCTGCTCCCTAAATCTCTCCTCCCTCTCCCTGATTGAGTAATCTTTCTAGTCGTACCCTGGCGCATCATCCTGCATCCCACCTGGCGTTTCCGCCGCATACGCCCCTGGTGTTTGCGGATACCCACCCGGCGTCGGTGCGCTGGCTGCGCCGCCTGGCGTTGCATAGTCGCGACCATACTTTCCTGGTCCAGGCGTGGGTTGGTCGTACGATGCGCCGGGAGTGGGAGCTGCGTAACCGCCCGGGGTAGGGGCGTCGAGGTAGGAAGGGGGATTGTAAGTTGTCTGTCACGGTCAGCATACGTCTTCCACAGTGGACACCCGTGCGACATTGCGTTTGGAGTACGCATTGCAGGAAGGTGCAAAAGAGAAGGACCACTCACCCCTCCATAGCTAGTCCCACCCCCATAACTAGTTCCGCCCCCGTAACTCGTGCCTCCCCCGTAACTCGTCGCGCCGCCGTAGCTTGTCTGGCCACCATACGCCGTCCGATCGCCACCACCGGCCCAGGCCGGCGTGCGTCCAGTGTTCCCGTACGCCGTCCTGTTACCTGCAGAAGCCCAGGCCGGCGTCCTGCTCCCCGCGCCACCACCGGCAGCCCAGGCTGGAGTGCGTCCACCATCTCTCGGCGTTTGTCCCCACGCTGGTGTTCTTCCGCCGGCGCCGCCGTAGCTCGTCCGACCACCAGTGGCCATACTAGCTGGCGCACCACGACCTCTGGCGTCAGTGGAAATGACGTCCCCGGTCACCGGATCGCGGATGGTGAGATCTTCCTTCTTGAACTCTGCCACATTCTTTTTGCTGTGCAATTCAACGCGGGCGTGTGTGTCGCTGGTGTCGATGACCCGGCCAATCATGCCTTTGTACGGGCCCTTCTTGGCTGCAACGGTCTTGCCGATGAGGTTATCTCGTCCCATGCTGCGTGGTGGAGGCATCGCTGGAGCCCCGTTGGCACCGGGTCGTTGCAGAGCAGGATTCATCTTGCTCAGTGCAGCAGTAGCGCCACCCTGTCGTGTTCGTGCGCCGACAGTCACGACGTTGGCGGCGCGCACGACGAATACACCTGCGTTCTCCAGCTGTTCACGGTTGTGGGCGAATATGAAATTGCGGTGGATATGCAAGACGCGCCCGGAGCGGTTGTCGCCACCATGCTCACGGATTGTATCATCGATGCGGATCTCGGCACTATCGCGGTCGACGGTCGTGGCGGTCTTGCGGCGTTCAAGCTTGTTACTGATCTGCGAGAAGAGCATGCTGCGGACAGATCCTAGTTGATCAAGAACTCGGAGAGATTCGCGATCGACCTTTGTGACGACGCCGACGGTCGAGGCACTGGAAATGTCAGTCTTGTCCAGGCGATAAACGAGGGACCCCACTTACTCTAATTGTACCAAGTCGTGCAAGTCGTACTTGGATAGACCCACTTGCCCGCCCGAGTCTGTAGCCACACGAAGATCCTTGCTAAAGACCGTGATCTCCTGGTTGGTTGAGTCCGTCAAGATGGTGATCCGGTCATCTTGGATCTTGACGACCATGCCGACTTCGTCATAGTACTTGCTTCCACCAATGACCTTGACATGGTCACCTTCGCGGAACAGTTTTCGGAGGCCCTTGACCGGCGATTCAATGATCTGTCCCCTCAGAGGTCCCTCGCTAACTTCGATGCGGACAATGTCCCCGGTGACGTTCCTAGCCTTACCCCAGACACCGCGCTGTTCACCCTGGAAGATCTCGACCGTATCACCTGGTAAGAATGCCGATGCTGTGCTGCTCTTGATTGTAGCTGCAAGTGCCGAGAGATCAAGGTTCTCCGTCCCATCTTCACCACCTTCACGAGCGAACTTGGTGACTTCCTCCAAGGTTGGATTGACATTCTCGGTCAGCAAGTGATTGCTTTTGAAGCTCTTGATCAAATAGCCGTCCTCGTACGTGTCGCCCATGTAACTCCAGCTCCGACCAGACAAGCCAGTATTCATACTGAGGAAACGCCCATGCTTCTTCTTCGCTTCCGTCTCGCTGAATAGTCTCTGGGGAGGTTTCGGTCCTGTGGGGGCTCCACCAGGTCTCTTTCTCTTGATATCGACCATAGCATTATTGTCATCGTTAAGACCGTAGTCAAGTCGCGGTATGATGCGCAGCGTAACCTCTACGCCGTTTGCTTCTACATCTTCGATTTGCGCCAGATCTCCTGCATACTTGCCACGCTTGATGCGCACATACATGCCAGGTTGTAGTTCCTTGCTCTTCCTTACTCGCAGCAAGTCCGGCATCTCA
Organism: Sphaceloma murrayae; assembly: GCA_002895985.1. Taxonomy (NCBI): domain Eukaryota; kingdom Fungi; phylum Ascomycota; class Dothideomycetes; order Myriangiales; family Elsinoaceae; genus Sphaceloma; species Sphaceloma murrayae. The sequence goes on from NKHZ01000088.1 coordinate 733,450, forward strand.
GAGATAGGGATCAGCATCGCTTTTGAGCCCATATAAACGTTCTGCATGCCTTCGAGGCCTGACATGACATCTGCGATAGTCCTGGCTTCAACGTAGAGGTATCCCGCCATGACTCCACCTCTTTCGAATGCCGAGATAATCTGGACGGGTTCTCTTGTACCTGCGCGATCCTCGATACGCTTAATGATGTTGAAGACTACTTCTCGTTCTTTTCCGGGCTTGCATTTAAGCCGCCATATCGAGGGATCGTCCACGCTAGGGAGTAGGAGCCGTTGTGGAACCACTACCGAGTCTGTTGCTGCTGCCCTCGACCGACCATACCTCTCCTTGAGTAATTGTGCTTGCTTCTCCGCATCCATGGAGGCGGCTAGGTCTCGTTGTCTGTCGAGTTCTCTGTGTTTACGATCATCTCGGTCGGCACCGGGTGGAAGCTCCATCAAGTCATCAGGGTGCATGTCCTCTCCAACGATTTCATCTTCATCCTCGGGATCCTCCTCGTCGTCTTCGTCCACTTCGGCCTCGACATCGATGAACTGATTGCGCTTGTCTCGCCGTCGTCGCTTGCGTGATCGACCCTGTGCATGTTAGTGGATGGAAAGGCCTTGGAGCCGCATCGCGTACTGTGACTTCCTCCTCCTCGTCATCTTCCTCCTCATCTTCCTCGTCATCATCTTCTTCATCATCATCATTGCCGCCAGCTCTGTCTTCGACTTCCTCATCATCATCATCGTTCTTCACATCCTCCTCGTCGTCGACTTTGAGCTCTCCATCATCATGCTCGCGCTCCGCATTACCGTTGGTCTTTGGTGCGTCTTCACCATCTGACTTCTCTTCCTCGTCATCCTCGTCTTTTGCGGTAGGACGACTCCCCTTTGTGACCTTGCGATCGTCTTCGCCTTCATCGTCAGAGCCGACTGCAGGCGCCGGGTTGAAGTCGTCCTCCTCATCGGAGTCGCCGCCAGCAAAGTCGTTCACGTAATTTGACATGTTGAGCACCTTCTGAGATTCCGCAAATGTGAGTGTGAAGTCGATTACATCAGATCATGATCGATGACTACGATTGGAGATCGAATCAGAGACTGGATTCGCAGTGAGTTTCGAAGTGGTGGAAGATGAAGTAAGAAAAGCAATGGAAGTCGACACTCTTCATCAAAGGCTCAAGTCCAGGGTTGCGGCTGTTCCCGCTTCCGCCTGCATGCAGGTGGTCAGAGCTCCGCATCTGCTGCTCCTGCTGTCCAGAGCTCTCATACTCTGAGCACTTGCGCAGGCATATAATTCGACCCGTCTAGCAGCGCTCTTGAATTGCATCTTGGTATCAATGTATCCGGAGGAAATATTTGATGATCTACAATGTCAACATTCGAGAAGCCTTTACGATCCCTGCAACGGCTGGCCCATTCCTCCCAACGTCACCATCTTGGTGATCATGTACTCGTCAATACCGTACTTGCTGCCTTCTCGCCCGAAGCCAGAGTGCTTGACACCGCCGAAGGGCGCCGCTGGATCCGAGATGATTCCCGTGTTCACACCGACCATACCAACCTCAAGTGCCTCCGCTACCCGGTAGATCCTCTGTATATCCTTGGACATGAAGTAGCCAGCGAGACCGACCTCAGCGGTGTTCGCCTTCGCCACAACTTCAGCTTCGGTCTCAAATTTGAACAAGCCAGCCACCGGGCCGAAAGTCTCCTCGCCGTGAAGTTCCATCTTGTCCGTCATGTCTCTAATGACTGTGGGTTGGAAGAAGTTCTCGCCCTGATCCGGAAGTTTCTGTCCTCCAATGAGTACCTTCGCACCTTGCTTGACAGCATCCTGTACGTGTCGCTCGACCTTGCTGACGGCTCGGTCATGGATCAAAGGACCGTGGGTAACGCCTTCGTCATAGCCGCCGCCGACCTTGAAGCCCTTGACTTTTTCCGTAAAGGCCGTCGCAAACTTGTCGTAGATTCCGGACTGTACATATATCCTATTGGCGCACACACATGTCTGACCTGACGAGCGGAATTTGCAAGCAATAGCTGCGGCGACAGCATTGTCGAGATCTGCGTCGTCGAAGACGATGAAAGGGGCGTTACCGCCGAGCTCAAAAGAGAGCTTCTTCAGAGTGTCTGCCGACTGCTTCATGAGCAGCTTACCCACACCCGTACTACCTGTGAAAGAGACCTTACGAATCGTGTTGGACGATGTGATGGTCTCGCCGACTTCAGCAGTGTTTGCGAGTGAGGTAATGATGTTGACCACTCCAGGAGGGATTCCTGCACGCACCGACAGCTCGGCTAGCGCAGCAGCAGTGAAGGGCGTCTCTCCCGGTGACTTGGCCACCACTGTACAGCCAGCCGCGAGGGCAGGTCCGATCTTGCGGGTGATCATAGCAGCTGGAAAGTTCCATCTGTTTTGGTCAATTCGAATTTCTAATATCAGCTCGTTGACTTACGGCGTGATGAGGCCACAAACACCGACAGGCTCTTTGATCGTAAAGACTCTATTGCCTGCCACGGTCGCAGAAATGGTATCGCCATACGCCCTTGGGGCCTCCTCACTGAACCATTCAAAGAAGTTGGCAGCATACGCGACTTCGCCCTTTGAATCGGCCAGCGGCTTCCCGTTTTCCCATGTGATGAGCTTCGCAAGATCCTCAGCGTTGTCGACCATCAATTGATACCACTTGCGAAGCATCTTGGCTCGCTCCCTTGCTGTCGTCCTCCTGAAAGATGGGAAGGCGTCCTCTGCAGCTTTGATCGCCTCCAAGGTATCCTCCTTGTTCATCTCGGGCATGGTGCCGATTGGCTTCATGGTCGCCGGGTCGAAGACCTCGAACGTCTTGCCCGACTTTGCGCCGACCCACTTGCCATTGACAAAGGCTTGTGACTTGAATAAGGACTGGTCCTTGAGCTGATTGCAACAACGTTAGCTGTACGATTGTGCACCGCGAAGGGGCCGATCTTACAGTGGGGACGCTGTGACCCATGGCGTACGATCTCGATACGATTCTGAGCTGGCTGCAGTTCTGAAAATGGAATTGTGGTCTTGACCTGGAGGCTATCTGTGCAAGAGAGCGCATTGTAAGGGTCACTGATGGTCATGGAGAAAAGTCATGGAAACCTCGGCAGGGCATTAGACGTGTTGGAGAAGATCGGAGCCGCACCCCCCACCATGACCTCTGTACGGAGCCGGTGCGGGGATTCAAAGTTTACACCATGACATCAGCCTTGCGAGATGGACGGAGTAGGTAGACAACATCCGCTTCCGTCTGGGGCGATACGGTGCAACATAGCAGATGAAGACACACAACGTCACATGTAAGATGAATCCTGGTATCGCACACATGGGAGTGCAAGCTGCTCGGTTGGTCGGGCTTTGCAGACGCAATTGGGTCAGCTGCAAGATTTGGACAGCTTCATTCTCAAAGTAAACTCCTCTGGACCTTAGAACGCCGTCGCTGGTAAACATGCCCGCCCGAAGACCAATAGCTGCCTGATAGCATTCCGTCATGATGCTTAGTTCCACCCGATAATGCCCTGTCGAACAATACTTTCTCCGTTCGGCCCACGGTGTCTGACCTGTATTCTCCGGCCGACAATACCATCTCCACCAACACCAAGGTTCAAGGACACAGGCAGTCGGATCGAGCTATGCTCGGCTTGATCAGAGAAGGTAGGAAGCGAGAAATTGTGCAGGATGTTTTGAATATCAGAGGTCGCACGGAGGTCGCCGTCTCGACTGGACTGGTCAGCTGACGCGAATCATGAAGCTGAAAACGGCTCACTGTATTGATACATCAAAGGAGTGGTAGTGCTCAGGATGTGTTGAGTATACGCCTTGTATCGATGCGACTGTCGCAGCGTCGCGTGAGTTGAACAGCAGGTTGAGGTCGGGTGCTGCTCCTGTGTCCGACTTGAGAATGGCTATCGTGCCACCGACAGTGGTTCTGCTGGAGTTGCCGCACATCTCCGATGAATAGCGATTTAGTGATGGTTACGTAGATAGATATGATCACGAGATAATGAGAAAGACTACTCTACAGCTTACCTTTTACGCAGCTACCTGATTCTTCTTATACTTCCGCCGCGATGGGCTGTCATGGAGGAAACTTGCGCATGGCGGATGAAATGTGCTCAACTGTAATGAACACCAAGCCAGGCCCTTGAGCAAGTTTCAGCATCAGCTTGGAGGCCCAAACGCTTTCTTCACTCGTGTTTCTCCAGCTTCGCAAGGGCGACCCTGGGCCAATCCGGCGGCATGAAACATTCCTTGCCTATTGAAGGAGTTGTGTTCGACGATTCGAATTTGTGCCGACTGGTACGTCGTGTGGAAACAAACGCATCAGTCACGAGGCTTGCGACGGCGACAAAGCGATAAGATGTCCAGTCGAGCCATTACGGGTCGACCGTGATACACTGCAGTTGCGCTGTCCGATCAAAGGATGGGGTGAAGCAGTAATGGTTGAGGGGATGCGAGTTTCGACGAGGATGGTTGCGTACAATAGCTCGAGGACTTTGTTCATTGAGCTCAATCGGACGTGTTTGCACCGTTTGCATCCTTGTGGATTACAGCGACACTATACCGACCCATGTCACACGTATTATATCTCACAGCACCGCGACAGATTCTCCATTATTGCACTATCATGTCATGATCATATCCTTCAGACGCGCTATTGGTGCACTTCATCTAGTCACACTCACCACAGCCGTCTGCATGACCCAAAGCCTCAGTCACATGCGCATCTACATCTCGTGATGGACAGGTCAGTGAACCCATCGCTCGCCTAATCAACCCACCTTAACAAAACCACCAGCTCCTGGCTCGCCGCCACCTCGTCCAAGCTTCGCGACTCTTTCACCAAAATGCCCCTCGCCCCCATTCCGCCCCCAATAACGAGCAGCATCTACCTCCCCGCCCGCTCCTCCCCCTCCCCCGCCCCTCCGAGACCGCAACCCTGGTACCATCGCAAGGCAAAGCACCTCGAGTACGATCTCCAGCTCCTCCTCGATGCCCAAGCTGCCGGTCTTGCCAACCCGCAAGACCAACCCCCTACTCCATCCGCATCCTCCATCTCCGATCCCCTAGGCCGCAGCGACGCCGGCACACCCGCCTCCTTCTCCCATCCCCGTCATGACCGCAAGATTTCCCTCCGCTCCGCCCGAGCCGGCCTCTACACCACCATGCGCCGTCTCGCAGCGCTTAAAAGCGAGGAAGTAGTCGAGACAACGGCACTAGCCGAGCGCACGGCATCGTCACACGCACAGCTCCTCGCGTGGAGTGAACGGCGGAGCAGACTTCGGTCGCGAGCGGAGGAGATCGCGTCCGGGCCGGACGTTGGAGTTGCGAAGGAACTCAAGGAGAGGGCGGATGGGCTGCAGCCTGAGATCATGGAGTTGGAGGACCGTTTGGCTAAATTGAGGAATGAGCAGAGGCGGCTGAGGAGGGAAGCCGAGGAGGTGGGTAACAGGGTTGAGGCGAAGTTGAGTGGATATACGAGGGGACTTGAGGGGTTGGAGAGGGAGGTGAGGGAATTTCTTGGGGATTTAAGACCGGTGGAGGCAGAGGTGCTTTTCGATGGGCGAGAGGATGACGGCGAGGGAGACGAGCAGGCGTTCTGGCAGTTGGCGCCGAAGAGGAGGACGTTGGAGATGGCGACTGATGTAGTGGGAAAGGAGAGGGACAGGGCGGAAGGGAGGTTGGAACTGGTCGAGACGGAGAGGGAGGCGCTTCTTGAGGGAGCTATGGTTTGGAAGGACACGGTGAGGTTGGTGGAGGGATTTGAGAAGGAGCTGCGGGAGGATATGAGGAGTATGGGGATCGAGGGCGGATCGGACGAGAGGCTGAAAGATACCCTGGTCAAGATGGACGATGTGATCGAAGGACTGGAGAGTCAATTAAAACTTGCAGAAACCAAAGGCTGGAAACTATTAATCGCGGCGATCGGTGCAGAGCTGGATGCATTCGTGAAAGGCAGGGAGGTATTACACCAAGCCCTAGAGGCCATAGAGGGACCTCGAGATCAGCCACTCTTCGATGGTATGGACGATGAGGAGCAAGCTGTCAAATCGGTGATACGGGCACCGAAAGGCACGCTCAGAGACGACCAGGGCTCGCATGATGGGAGGATCGAAGAGTTGGACCATGCGTTCGAGCGCAGCCCGCCCGCAAATGGACTGCATGATACGGATGAAGACGACGATGGCCCAGACCCAGAGCTCATGATCTCGCACCATGATCCGGATACCGTTGAGTATTGTACGCCATGAAGTATCTTTGATTCGTTCAAGGGCTACAAAGTCTCAAAACTATACCCAAGGGACCCAGATGATATTGCCAAGCCGTGCCTAGTCAGGTTGATAGATCGATCATTCTTGGTTACCGACGACAGAAACGCAAAAACTATTCCAAGTACCGTACACACTAGCCTCTGATAGCACGTACACTGTGCTCAATGCTGCCTTTGCTGACTATGACCCAGTGACCCTCAGAGGCTTGGCATGCTCTACAATCGCTGGGCAGCTTTGAAGCATTCCGGGGACATGAAAACAACAGCAACCAGATGATAAAAGACAGAGGATGCACTCCAGGTTAGTTTTTTTTTCAATCAAGTTGAGAACAATGTCCGAATCAACACGCGGTCTTCCAAGCTTGATATACCCTTTCACGTTCCTCTCTGCCAATAATTTGCTGGGAGTGTCCGACGCTGGCAAAGGTGTCGAAGGTCGCAATGGGAACAGCACTTGGACTTGGAGTGCATGTTCAGAGCTCTGAAACCAGGCGTATAGATAATTTGTCCCTTCAAAAGGGGGAATGCCGCAAGATCCTGGCAGAAGAGGACAATCGTACAAGAGACAAGCCCATGGAATGAACATGATCATCTAGATCAATTAGATTGAGCTTTCCTTGCCACACACGGACCGAAATGAGATATCAGATACCCTTTGTAGTCTACATAGTCCTACAGTCATTGAAAGCGTCTCCTGTTCACGAGGCTCGATCGATGTCTTCCACGGTTCATCACTTCGTGCTATCGTTAGCTTCCAACTCTCGAGTCTACTTTGTGATGTAGTACGCCAGATCCGCACCAGGGGTCGACTCCAGCTTCGTCATGCCACTGCCCATAAAGCGAAAGCGGTTTCGTGACCTATACTTGATGTCAAAGTCCTCGGGTCTCAGTGTCCTGATCATCTCGTGGTAAGCGATGGCCGTTCCTGCCCACACTGCTGTGACTCTCCCATCAACACGATGGTTCTTGTACCATGATCGACAACCACCTGACCATACCATGGTCTGCATGATCTCGTCGGCGTACGCGTTGTACTCTTCTATACAATCCCGCTTCGGATCGATGTATGAGATGTCTTCTTCTGCGATCTTTCGTATCCATTGACACATGTAATCTGCCGTCCATTGGAGCTGTGCCATCAGAGAGCCATGTCCGACAGGCTGAGGCACGTTAGCTGTGCGCCTACGGCCTGACAGTCATGCCGGGTCAACCTACCGAGTTCGGTCCTCCGAACATGAAGAAGTTCGGGAACCCACCTGCCATGACGCTCAAGTATGATAACGGCTCGTCAGCCCATTCCTCAGCTAGTGTCTTCCCTTCCCTGCCAACAAGGGGCCACGGCGGTCTATGACTGACATCGAATCCGGTGGCGCAAATGATGGCATCGAATTCATGCTTCTCGCCATCTTTCGTCCACATGCCCGTCTCGTCTATTCGTTCTATGCCTTTCGTCACCAGCCTGACGTTGTCTCTTGTGAAAGCCTCGAGATAGCCGGGTCCAGGAGTAGCTCTTCTACACCCTACCTCCCAATCGGGTGTCAGCTTTGCCGCCATATCCTCGTCATCACCTAGTCGCTCTTTCATCATTCTCGTCGTGTTATCCTTCGCCATCTGCTGCGCTTTGCTCCCCTTCTTAAACATCTGGTAATTGACATTGCTCTCATGCTGAATCTTCTTCCTATGGTTCTTCAATTCCTCTGGGTCCTCCCTGAACCTTCTCTTCTCCTCTTCGCTGTAGACATACTGCACCTTTCCCCCAATGATCCCACTCCCCAGCCCAGGTGTAATGTACGTCGGATGCCTTACAAAATTTGTCAACTTCTCGACCTTGTCCACAAGCTGCGGTACAATCTGAATCGCACTACTCCCGTTCCCAATGACGCCCACTCTCTTCCCCTCGAACCCAAACTCATGGTCCCAGTCCGCACTATGCAGCAACTTCCCTTTGAACGTCTTCAACCCCTCAATCTCGGGCCACCGCCAGTGGCTTAAGAACCCTGTCGCCGATACCAGCACATCCGCCTCGTCTTCCACGATCCCGTCCCCATTCCTAATCTTCACCTTCCACTTCCCCCGCCCCTCGTCCCACCGTGCCTCCTCGACCCGATGCCCAGTCTTCACATCCCTAGCCAAATCATACTTCTCCACTGTCCGACGGAAGTAGGCCAAGATCTCGGCCCCGCTGGCATAGTACGCGCTCCAGTCCGGATTCGGCTCAAAGGGGAAACAGTAGACGTGCGCGGGCACGTCGCAGGCGACGCCCGGGTAGGTGTTGACGAGCCAGGTGCCGCCAATGTCGACATTAGCTTCGTAGATGGTGTGGGAGATGTACGAGGAGAGGGCGTGGGCGTGGTGCAGCTGGTAGGAGAAGCCCATGGCGCTGACGCCCGCGCCGATGGTTATGATGCGCAGTTTGCGCTGGGGGGTGCGGAGTGGGACGTCATTGAGGGGTACCCAGGAGGGGGGTAGGGAGCGGCCGTAACGTGTCTGCGGCTGGGAAGATGGGTGGGTCTGGTCGAGAGACGGGGAGTAGGTAGGTGGATCAGGATGGTCTTCGAGAGAGGGCGCCATGTTCGAGGGAGTGCAGGACGCGAGTGTGTTGAGGTATGAGATATTGAAGTGAGGGAACAGAGTCGTGGTATGAGAATGCAAACTTACCTTACTGCAGGCGTCATATAATCGAGGCTGTTAGAGCGGCACCGCCAGACGCGATCATCGCCCTTTGGCGTTGATGATGCACCCAGATGAGGGGTTGGTGGGATGCCCCGAGGATGATCTTGTATGCCGAGATGCCGTCTATACAACACTACACCCTTATGCCCAGTTTTTCCATGGCTGGGCACTGCCTCCTGCGAGTGCTGAATATGTCCGTATCCCTTAGTAGTACCTCTTCACGAGAATAGAAGAAGTGTGCTGTTACAATTCGACCGAGTAACAAGATCTCGTCCTGATTTCCCCGCACTTCCCCAACGCCGCAGACCTTCCTGATTCGCATCCCATTTTCTCACGTCCACAGACATGATCCTTTACATCAGCAGTATCCCTCCTGCTCCACCCTCTGCACACCTCGCCTGGCAATGGCATCACCCGCACCAGCATCGTCGGCATCGCCCGCTCCGCTGACCAACGCCCAAGCAACAACCTACCTCACCTCCCTCCTCAACAAGCCTCTTCGCCTCCACGTCACCGATGGCCGCATGTTCGTCGGGCAGATGAAATGTACCGACCGCGAGCGCAATGTGATTCTAGCTTGCACACATGAGTACCGACGCCCATCGCAGCGTTCGATCGAGCAAGCAGCTTCAGCACCGTCGACCGACGGCAAAGTGCGGCTGAACATGATCAAGCGGTTTGTCGGACTAGTAGTCGTGCCCGGGGAGTATATCACGAAGATTGAGCTTGATTGAAGATCGTACAACACTGGATGGGATTGGGAGAAGAAGATCGTGGACTTCATTGGGTCGCTATACCATACATCATACCGGCTGATTTACCATGCGAAACGCTATGCTCATGGAACCTCCTGCCACTCCAGCATCGCAGGGGCGGGTTGGCTGCCTACAGCTTCACGCCCCATATCCCGCGACCGCCGCAGACGCCGAGCCAGTCGCCGCCCTGGCTGGTCAACACGCTCTGCGGTGCCCAACTGATATTGCTGACCTCATACTGGCTCCTCCAACTCGCGCTGGGGTACTTCACCTGTGCCTCGCTCTGACCGGGCTGCGCCGCACCGTTCGCAGCTTGACTGCTCGCGGCACCAAGGAGATCCCAGACAAGGACGAGACTGTCGTCTGCGCCCGAAGCGAGCATGCCACGCCGGCTGGGTGACCATTCGATCGAATTGAGCGATGCGCTGTGCCCGTGAAGCTCAATGATTGCATTGCCCGGTTGACGAATGTCGAGGATGCGGATGAGATTGCTATCTGATGCAAAGGTGGCGAGAAGGTGAGAGTCATGGGGCGATGCGGCAAGTCGGAGAAGAGGTGGGGAGGGGACGAGAGTCTGCTGGTTTTTGGAGGGTGAGCCAGAGACAGGCGACGCGACTGTGATCGGTTAGAAGACTGCGTTATTCGAGGAGAGAGGGACCTACTTTTGTCCTTTTCTCCCTTCTCCGAGGGCTCGTAGATGATCGTGCTGTGCTCCAGACTGCGCAGATCAAACATACGAACACTGCCGTCGGCGCCACAGGACACGAATACGTCTACGCTGCCGGCGCAGAATCGCACATCATATACCTCCTTGTCATGTGCTATGAGCTGTGTCTTGGCTGTGAGAGTTGGAATGTCCCAGATTGTGCATGTTGTGTCGATGCTTGAAGTGATGATGAGCTTTGGGGAGAGAGTATTCCAGTCCAAAGAGGTCAGAGGAGCGGTGTGCTCGGGCGTCTTGGAATTTGATAGAAGCGCGAGCGGAAGGAGCTTCTGTGCAGGCGCGTCACGGGTATTTGCGATAGATGATCGATTGATGTTGTTGGTGACATTCGATGGCTGCGATGGAGGCAATGACCACAGTCGTAGATGATCTCCTGACGTGGCAAGCAAATCTGTTGACTGCTTCTGCGATGAAGGAGGCTCCCACGATATCCGCGTCACAGGATAAGCGCAGGTCGCTTCGGCGGTTTTGGTAAATTCAATGCCGTAGGATGAACCACCGTGTAGTCCTTCTTGTGGCACTGCTTGTGTGTCCAGTATCTGGATCTGCGGACGTCAGAGGGATTGTATCGCTCGAACAGTAGTATCGCTTACAAAATTGTGCGGATCTTCGAGATAGCTGCCCAGCGCCATCTTGCCACAACTTCCACCACTGCTGACAGGCCATTTACACCAGTCATAAGCATATGTCGCCCACGGCGCGAGATAGTTACTATTCGACTGTACTGGACTGGCATCGTACACTGCGTTCGGCCCTGTGAGCTCCACACCATGGTCGGAGCCCATAGAGGGACGAATGTCGGATAGGCCTAGAGGAGAGTATGACACCGGACCAGTGGGCGTTTGTGGGGCGTACATCTTCGAAAGTGATCCCGATGACGCTGTAGGGGTCGAGCTCGAGAATGGTATGTACTTCTGATCCATACCGACTGGACTGGACTTGGAATGACTATGCGAAGAACCCAATATTCCTGCTCTTGGAGGTGGGACATAGTGCTGTTGCGCGCCACTCGAGGGCATTGAAGGTACTGTGGAGGGTGCCGGATATGTCGAGGCACCACTGGGTCGTGCAGAACCTCCTGGCTGTAGGGCATCGGGGACGTTGTTCGAAGTAGGAGTGCTGAACTGAGAGCCCTGAGGCGTCGCTTGCTGGAATTGTATGTTTGGATGTGGTGCGCCCATCATCTCGGATTGTGAAGAGTATCGCGCATGATGCGCAGATTGCGGTGTATACGGATTCTGCTGCACATTGGAGCCATGATATTCCGCACCGATCACTGACCCTCGTTGCGGTGTTCCGAAGCCTTGGATGTTTGACGGCAGCGCAGTCGAAGGCGCAGAGATTGAACCGGCATTGCGAGTGTGTTGCGTGTTCGAGGGTACTTGGGGCACGCTCTGATAGCTGGAGGAGCCTGCGACGGGCAGAATGCTGTCTCTGCCAGGGCCTTGCCCTGCAGACATGGTCGCTGGCTGAAGTCCAAGTTTGCGACAAGGTCGATGTGCTGCTTGCGCAGGCAGGAATCCGTAGCACTGGTCAGCAGCAGTCCATGAGAGTTCGTAAAGTCAGACAGACGCGATACCCTTCGGATATTGTCGATTCGGTCAGATTGTCATTGGCGCCAGCCCTCGATTGCTCACAATTGAAGTCAATTCATAAATGCCAAGACTTTCCTCTTCGGGAATACCTCTAGCACTTCAACTCAGCCTCTCACACTTAGACTAGACACCGTCGTTTCGCCACATGACTTAGAATGACGGCTCAGGTCGACGCTCCGCCTCGCTTTTTGTTGCTTCTCCCCCCAGCTCCGGCGGCGAGTGATGCCGATTTGATCAAGAGCGCCTATGGCGATTCTATACGACAGGTGCTTACAGAGGTGGCTCTTGCTTCGCAAGAGAGCAAGGCCGCAGCTGTTCTTGAAATAGCGCTAGCTTGCCCTCACTTGCTGTCGACTACGGAAAAGAGCAGTTTCAGCCGGTATGCTACAACTCAGGAGGTCCTCGCTCGGACCTATCGGCTTGTCTGTACGATTGCGGCCAGAGATTGTATCAACGTGGAAGACGTCGATGGTGTTGATGTGCGCGTGATACTCGTGGCATGGGAAGCAGAATCACATGAGAAACCTGATCCACCGGGCTATATTCCCACGCTCCAGGATCTGAGCAGCAGTGGGCGACAGTGGCAATACGCTTTCGGTGTAGAGGACGATGCTGGAACTGCCATGGTAAAAGCTTTTGTGCAGGCTAGGGGCGAAGCAGCAGCTGCAAATGATATCCCTCGAGCCCAGCAACGTCGCGCAGGACCAGGGCACTCGTCGGAAAATATACCTTGCATTGCTGTGGGTGGCACCTTCGATCACTTGCATATCGGCCACAAGCTCCTCCTCACCATGACCGTATTCGCTGTGCTTGACCAGAAAGTAAGCTTGGACACCCAGAGATCGGTAATCATCGGAATTACTGGAGACGAGCTGTTGAAAAATAAGAAGTTTGCGGAGCATCTTGAGAGCTGGCACGAGCGACAAAAGTCTGTACACACATTCGTGGAGGCTACCTTTAATACTTCATCGGCTGGCAGTCCCGCAACATCAAGCGAGGAGGTCAATAGCGACGCAGTCAATGGTCATTACATCAACACAACATTTCCGAATGGTTTGGTGCTTCGCTGCGTCGAGATTGGAGATCCGTTTGGACCTACAATCACGGAACGCGACATTGATGCCTTGGTAATCTCGGCCGAGACGAGAGCAGGCGGTAAGGCGGTCAATGACAAGAGGGTAGAACAGGGCTGGCATCCTCTTACGGTTCTCGAGGTTGATGTACTGGATGGCGACACCTCGAATCCGCAAAGTGGCGAACGTCCCCAAACCCAGGATTTTGCCGGAAAGATCAGCAGTACCGAGATTCGTCGGAAGCTTGCAAAGAAAGGGCACTCCTCGTCCCTTTAAAGCAGGGATACAAGCTTTGCAAATGCAAGGCCTCAGACGTAGCTCATATGGCCTTCCTCAACGGCCGAGTACAACCAGCAGTGGGGTATAGTGCTATTGTGGCATCATCCTTTGACAAGGTTGCATGCATGCGACATTGTATGCCCACACCGGATAACAAGTAAGGGTCTGGAGCTTCCCAGCGACATTCTAGGTGTGGTTGGAGGACTCCACGAGATCTCAAGAAGGACATGTGCAAGCGGTTGAAGTAGAGAGGGTCATGGCACGATAAATGCCGAGAGCTTGATCTCTAACCATCACTCAAAAGGATGGTCGCACCGGCCGATCCTGTTTGTTCGAAGGAATGGATGCCGATGAGGAGGTTCTCCGGTGAATGTGGCTGCCCTGACCATACACAGAACCGCTACTGCATCTCGGTCATCGAAATATGCACATTGAAATCATCGTATCGTACCATCGTGAACGCCTTAGCGTTGGTCGCTGTGACGGTTCACGGGCTTGTAAACTTAATCTCGGCTCATGTCCACACGTGCTAGAACAATCGACAATTTACTTGGAGCTGTCGAGCACGCGCAGTGAGTTGTACACTAACACCTGCACGCCAGCGCGTAGCTGGCTCGAAGCGGGGTTGCATTCCTTCACCGGTCTCACCGGTCTCACCGCTATCTCCTCTCACTCGCTTTCACATCCCTCTTCACCTCCTCCACGCCACTGCAAAGCTGCGTGTTCCACCCATTATGATCTATGAGCTAGTCGTCGTTCCTGATTGACGCCTTCATCACACCGCTACGGGCCGCAGCCGCGCATGCGTGGTTGCTCACGTGATGCTCGGCGGGTTCCGGAAGGATATGATTGGCAGAGAAGCTATCCGGACAGGCTACTTCATGCACACTAGGATCATCATCGGCTCGATTAACAGATTCTGATTTGGCCATGTCTGAAGTACAGCGTGCGGGTCTTGCAGCACTGTACGCTCTACTTATCACGCAGCATCGCTGTCACAAAAGTGTCGTAGGTCACCCAAACTGTTCTAAGCTGGCCATGCATGCCCAAGGAGGGCCGTGATTTCAGCACATGACACGTCACTCACGATCTTCTGATCGGTCCCAACGCCAGGGTTCGACACGAAATCTCGAGGGATCATCCTGGGAACGACATACAGTACTTTGCGCCTTTATGCCACTTGGGCTCTTGACTGCTATCAACGATGCCGACCCTTCCAGAGGAGATCATCCTCACAATACTTAGGTTTGTCAGAGGGGATATACCAGACGAGGTCAAGCCAGACGAGCGAGCATATTTATCCAGAGAAAGCCTGCTTAGCAGCGTCTGCACCCAAGAAACCTCAGATCCATTGGCAGATCTGCGCAGATTCCGACTCTCGTGCCGAAGACATGGAGAGATCGGAGCTCGCGAGATGTTTCGCACTTTTACCGTCAGATTCACGATTTCTCGTCTGAACACCCTCAAGTGTCTTGCCGACTCACCCCATCTGGCACCACATGTCCAGAGACTAGCGTACAAGATGCCGTTCTTCTACGTTGAGAGTACGTTCAAAACGGGGGTGACGGAACTCTGCTCATTTTATTACAGCGTCTCTTGGAATGGATACATTGCACTGGCTCTCTAAATATCGACCAGAGTTGATGACGAAATGGAAGCATAGATACAAGGAGCAGCAACGAATTGTTCAATCTTGCCAAGACGAGACGGCCTGGAAGATGGCTCTCAAGTCATTCACAAATCTACAACAGGTCCTGCTGCTTCAGGTCCTGCATGAAGAAGACCATGAGGCGATCAGAATGATAAGAGCCAACGTGCAAATTGCCGATCACTTCGACCTCAGCTGGTCAGCTGCATGCACCCACGCTACACGCACTTTTGTCAGAGCACAAGCACAGGCCAGATCACGCTTGATACACCTATCATCATACTTTTTCAGCGCTGAATCAGCTCTCAACGCATTCGAGAGTCCGGCTCTGGATCAAGTGAAGTGGCAGCATATTTCCCCGCCAAGTCTGCGTCGTTTGATCCTTACCTTCTTCGAGACCAAGGACCTCGAGCACAGTATGAGCCAGATAGGACCGAGCGTGAAGATTCTTCTGCAGAATCTGAGACTACTAGAGGTTCTACATCTTGGCTTCTATCACCCACTTGACCTTCCACTGTGGACAATTATTCCCGATACTACGTTCGAACATCTCACAGTATTCGGAGTCGAGGGCTGGAAGCTTGCGTCGCGTGAGATCATCGACTTCACGGAGCGGCATTCAAGGCATCTTCGTGGTCTCCGATTGCGTAGAGTCATGCTTAGACGGGATGATTTGTGGACGGATGTGTTACTGCACATCCGCATGAACCTGCCGATGCTAACTTGGCTCAGTCTCGGGCGGATTGGCTACGCCGAAGCATTCGATGCGCAGACGCAAAATGTAGAGAGTGGCTTCGAAATTCCGTACGGCCTCGATTACGATTCCGAGGAAGAAGACGATTCCGACGAGGATGATGATGAGCCTCATGTTCTGCCGGTTCTCGACAGAGCGCAAACAGACGCAGCTTTGCTAGCGTTGCGGCAGTCCCTCACGGCGAGAGGACACAACCTGGTCCATGATACACTCGACGAGCAAGCCGACCACGCAGTCAACAGTACCCTGGAAGATACCGAAGCTGCAGAATTGCCCATCCTTCCTGATCCTGGAACTTACTACCAGCGAGGAATGGACATGAATGATCGCGACTCTTCAAGACAAGCCAGGGATTTCCCAGACCCTCTGTTGGATTACGTGGCTTCTCTGCACACGCTAGGCGGCCTCCCCATCAGCGATCAGCAGAGGAAGTTTTGGGAGCAATGGTGCTTGCGCAAAACGAGGCCGGTGGACTTGGATTCGATCTCAAGGTGATCACAAGCCGCATTTGTAGGCGTTGATTAGCATTATGAGGCCAAGTCAACCGCCCCAGATAGGCTCATCACTCGGTGCCAGGCCATGGTCTCTCTAGACCTTGGACATAGACCTTGGACATCCAGAGCATATTTTAGTACTACCTTGGGACACCCTGTCCCAGCAAGCAAGCTCACCCCGTAACCCTTCGTGTGTTTTTGGCTACTTCATATTCGTACGGGCCCAACCCCTTATCTCTTTCTTCAATACATCTGCTACGCCCTCCTCTCTCCAAAAGTGACCCGCACTGTCTACTTGAAGCCATCGAAAGCCTTCTGTGGCCTCGTCCTGCTTGTCTCCTGACACCCTGCCAGACCTCTCTTGCAACTCTCGGCACCATTCCTCCAATCTCTTGCCAGACGTGAAACCGTCTTTTGATCCAAACACAACCAGTGTCGGATGACAGATCAATGACTCATGCCCTGCTCCACATTCTTGACCCTCCCTGTTGAACAGGCCCCCGAATTTCCTGGGCATCATCGCCGAGAACGACATACTCAACACCCCCGACAGGGGCGGCAGTAGCGGCGAGACCAACAAGTACATCGGCCTGATCGTCATCTTCCGCCCGACCGCAGTACCACCACCTTCTCCAGCACGATCCCTCTCTCCTTTCCCCTCCATGCTCTCCTTTCCCTCCACTCCTCCCCGGCCATACAAGCCCTTTCTGACCCTTTCCATGCTCCGTCTCGCAACGTCCAGACTCCGCCTCCCAGTCTCCTGACTCCGCCTCCTGACATCCGGACTCGTCTCCTCGCCCCCAAATACCATTTCCTGCCTTCGGAGCGCATCCTTCGGACTCAGCGTCGATCTACCCCTGCTCCCTTCCCTGGTCGTCGCGGCGTTCTCCTCTTCGCTCGACAAAGCAAGGTCCGAGATGTGCGCCATCTCCGCTTCCACGCGCAGCGTTGACTCGGCCAGGTGTGCGGCTCGAAGCGTGACTTCGGCTGCTGCGCTGCCTTCTACGGCCCTCTCGAAGATGGGTAGGATGTCTGGGATCGGGCCGAGAAGGGAGAGGACGAGGGTGCCGTAGCTGTAGCCTGCGAGGACTAGGTCTATGATTGGGTCTGGATCTACGGCCGATGATAGAGGGTGTTGAGTGGGTAATGAGGAGCGGCCGAGAGCGAGGTGGTGTAGGTAGGAAACCATGAGGCCGATGACGGATTTGTAGTCGTCTGTCTCCGGGCGGGCGGTCCAGGAGGTTGTGCCGCTTGAGGGAGAGGCGCCGCTTGGGGAGAGTATCAGCAGTGCTTGCGGTCTGGTTTGGACTGTGTTGTAATGGAGCGAGGTCTTTGCTTGGATGGGAGTGGAAGGGGGAAAGTATGGCAAAGGCTACGTACCGGAAGTTGAAAGTGCATACGATCACGTCTTCTCGAAGTAATGTCTCGGTGATGGTCATAACTACTGCGTCATCGTAAGAACCGCCCATTGGAGCGTACGGGTGTGCTACGATTGCCCCTCTGATGCTTGGATGCCGGGTGGTCTTGTGTTCT
Source organism: Sphaceloma murrayae (assembly GCA_002895985.1). Classification (NCBI taxonomy): domain Eukaryota; kingdom Fungi; phylum Ascomycota; class Dothideomycetes; order Myriangiales; family Elsinoaceae; genus Sphaceloma; species Sphaceloma murrayae. The sequence goes on from NKHZ01000088.1 coordinate 751,249, forward strand.
GCGCCGGCACCTTCATCTTGCACCCTCGGGGATGCTTCATTGCTGTGACTGGATGCTTTTGGCTCGCTCTCTGTTCGAGGGTGCAATGACACATCACGATATGGTGGGTGGTAGATCCTGCAGTCAAGCACCGTGTCGTCCTGGAAGCTTGGGATTTGGAACATGATCAGTGGTCGGAGGCGACGAGCGGGGCGACCAGGTGGCCTATGGGCATGATGACGCTTCGATGAATTGCCATGGTGAGGCTTGGGGCGAGGCATCGCTGAGTACGTTGTGCAAAGGCTGTCAAGGGCGTCTAGCAGTAAAATGCAGAAGTTGGAGCGTCACTGTCGCATGAAGCGAAGTTGTTGATTGATCTGTCGACCGGACTGGCCGCGGAGGAACCTACATGTAACAAAGGGCGCGAGCACGTATGTGGTATTCACTCTGCTCGGCGATGGGAACACGAATGGGGGCTATGGCATTATCTGGGACCCAGTGGCATGTTAACAGACCTTATAGACAATGTTCTTGCAGCCGTCCCTTCGTCAAACATCCCGAGGGCTGTGGCTGATAGCACTATCTATACTTCTTCCTCGACCTCGACTATGTCCTTTTCCCTGTCACCCAGGTGTTTTTCAGTGCCCCATCCTGCCTCGCCATCAGCCTGCTCCAACTTCCCTGCTCCACTACCCGTCCTTCGTCCAGCACGACCACGGCCTCGGCCCCTTCCATCATCGCCTTTTCATGCGTTATCACCACCACTGTCGTCCCGCCCCTAACCAATCGCTCTAACGTCTTTCTGATTTCTTTCACCGACTCCGGATCCAACGCACTGGTTGGCTCATCCAGCACCAACACATCCGGCTTCCTCATTAGCGCCCTCGCAATCGCCACGCGCTGCTGCTGCCCCCCGGAGAGCCCCAGCCCGCCCTCCCCAATCAACGTCTCAAACCCTTCTGGTAGGGAGTCGATGAAATCTGCGCCTGCTGCGTATGCGGCTGCGCGCATTTCCGTCGTGAGCAGACCGGAGAGACCGTAGCTGATGTTTGTGGCTACTGAGGCGGACAGGAGGGGGGTTGTCTGCTGGACCAGTGCTATGCGCTCCCGTAAGGTCGGCGTGTGGTGTGAGGATATGCTCCGCCCGGATAGAAAAATGTCTCTAGACGAAAAGTCTGAACCCTGTCGTGAGGCGTAGGTATAGGACGTAGGAGGTGATGTGGGTGGGTCAGCCTTGACAATTGTGCGCGAGGAGGCGGCGGGCAGATCCCACAATCGAGTGAGCAATGAGGCGATGGTTGATTTACCTGATCCGGAGGCGCCGACTATGGCGACATACTTGCCCCGCGGAATGGTGAAGGAGACATCGAACAGAGCAGGAGGGGCCGGTCGGGAGGGATAGGCGAATGTCACGTTGCGGAACTCGATATCCCCTATGGTCTTAGGGCGAGTCTGCCCCTCGTGCTCGTTATTGTTGGCAGGTAACCGGGCCAAAGCGAGTAGCCGAGTGGCGGCGTCACGACTTAGCGATGCTTGTGGGATGATGCCCAGGATCATGGTGATCTGTGTAAAGGCCATCACGAGCATAAGCAAGACAAGCGTAATGTCGGATACTGGGACGCCTTGCGATGCTAGAATTGCACCGTAGTAGAAAATTGTCGCTTCTGCAATGATGGTCGAACACTCGCTGAGCCCAAAGAAGAGACCGGACCATAGCGCGCGTTGCCTTCCCACCGTATAAGCCGAATGGTATGCCGAGGCTGCTTTTGCCTCGAATCTTCTCTCCGCTGTCAAAAGTTTCACAGTCTTGATGCATGTGAATGTCTCAATGAAGACGATATTGACTTTCTCAGCAGCATCGTTGCTTTTGCCTTCCCACTTCCGGCTGATGGCACCGAAGGCCTTCGTAAGACCAAATATGACTGGGAAGAAGGCTAAGGTGACCAATGTGATGCGGTACTCGGTTGCCATGGCCCAGAGGACGGAGATAGAGCAAAGTAAAGCGATGATGGTATACAGCGGGACGAATCTGCCGACTACATTGCGCGAGTCATCGGCGTGGCGATCTAGAGTCTCGACAATTCGACCAGTAGAATTCTCATCTTTGGCAAAGAAGGATTTTGGTTGATCGAGTATACGTCCTACTGCGGTAGTGCGTAGAGCATTGATCCAGTTCTGGCCGATGTATTCGAACATCATCTGTTGGAGGTATTGGGTGAAACCATCGACGAATGCCACTGCAATGATAGCAAGAGCGTAGATGAGAGAGCTTCTGGCCGACTCCGGTCCAAATGTATAGGTGCCAATCAATCGAGTGGTCAGCAACGACGTGACAGGCGAAGAGGCTGCATGAATTCCGCAGAGGGGAAAACATAGTACAAGAGCAGTGCGCTGTTTCAAATTGAGATTGGGCCAGACGGTTTTCAGGATGCTGGGAAACGTAAGGGTGAGGATCGGCTTCGTCTTGTGGAGTCCCTCTTCATCAACATCAACGCCCTTATGAAGTCTGGTTGATGTCATTCGGCGCATTTTGGTCTCCCAGATCTCTTGCTGGAACCCTCCAGACCTTCGGATCCTTTGATTCTTCGCCGATTCCCCGGCTCGAACAGCGGCGTCTGACAGGGCCGCTTGTGCACGTATGCTCCATCTGTACGATGGAGAGACTTCGGTGTGAGCAGATTCGATGCTGCGGTAGTTGGTCGGCTGAAGGGAGAGGTCGGAGGCATACCGAGAGGCGGCCGAAGGCAAGAGCGAAGATGGGGAGTGGCTCGTAGTCGAACCCGCTGGCGGAAGGCTTGCCATTACCCATGGCATGTTGTTGGCGCCAACGCTGAAACGAGTCTGCTGCGGATAGGTGGATGAGAACCTTACGGTCCTCGTCTGCGAGTCGCCAGGGGTTTCATGGAGGTAGGTGTCGACCACATCTCTATCGGCCTTGTCTCCCTCGTTCTCGCCAGACTCGGTCGCCACCGTGTGCCGGGTGTCGACGGACCACTGACCCTGGTCCGAGGGAGAGAAAGGCGACGGGTGAGGATGATGCAATGTCGTAGACAAAGGGGATCCTTGCTCCGTGCGAGATGCTTCTGACGAGAATGTGGGATTCTCTACCCCATGAACGTCTCCCTTATAGCCTTCTCCGATCAGGGCACCATTATCCATCATGTACACATAATCATCGGACTTGATGAGCTCCATATCATGCGTGATCATGATGGTAGTCTTGCCCTTGCGCCAGTACCGAAGAGCATCCATGATCATTTCGCGGTTCAGATGGTCGAGGGCGCTCGTTGACTCGTCGAGGACAAGGATTGGAGCGTCGCGGACCCGAGCTCGAGCTAGTGCAATGCGCTGTCGCTGGCCTCCACTGAGCGAAGCTCCCAACCGACCGACCAGTGTGTCACCTGCGTTGCGCTGATCATGTATGAACATACGGAGTAGGCTGAAGTCGATGGAAGACTCGTATCGGCTTTCAAGTGCATCGTGCTCGATAACCTCGTGAGGATTCTTTCCAAGCATGATGTTCTCCCTGATTGTGTCATCGAACAATGTGCTGTGCTGCTCCACTAGCTGGACCAGCTGGCGAATGTGCTTCTTGTTGAATTGTGAGATGTCGAAACCAGCAATGGTGATGCCGCCTTTCACTGGCTCATAGAGTCGAGTGAGTAGCTGTCCTAAGGTGCTCTTCCCCGATCCGCTACGGCCGACTATGAAAGATAAAGATCCCAGTGGCAGAATGATGTTGAAGTCTTGAAGTATGTTATATTTGTTCCTCGTAGGATAGGTAAAGGTTATGTTCTTGAAGTCGATGGATCCCTGAAGATTATCGAAGAGCGTCCGTGGTACGTATTGCTCAGCTGCGACGTCGGCATCCGTTGCTGTCTTGTCAACCTTTGAGACGATCTTTCGCATTCTGCGTCCCGCGATTCGTCCAAGTTCGAGCACGAGCATTTGTGAATTGATCGAGTTCAGAGATGTGAAGACACCCAACGCGCTGAGGAAAGTTGTGACGATATCTCCTGGGGTCTTCTCCCCCGATCTGACCAGTACGCCGCCATAATAGAAAGCCTGGACAAAAAGCGCCGAGGCCATGAATTGGACAAAGCCTTGTTGGGATGCGTTGATGTTCACCGTCTTGAAGAACCAGCAAGCCACCTCTTTGATCTTCTCGATGTACTGTTCGCGCTCGAAGATCTGCGCATTCGCGCATTTGACAATGTCTATGGCGTTCAGCGCGTTGGAGATGGCTTTCAGTGCTTCTGTCTTTTTGAGTTGTTGCATCTCGCCGCGCAGAGTGACTGGCCGATTGGTGAAGATTGTAAAGGCAATGACGATTGGTATAGATGCCATGATGACGAGCGTCAATTTCCACGAGTAGAACATGGCGAGACCAAATGAGAAGCACGCATTTGCAGTGATTGCCACTACAGCTCCCAAGGGCTGTGAAGCAGCGAGCTGAAGATCTCGGATCTGCCTAGGTAATGTCAGCGAGCGCGGTGAAGAGACGAGATTGACAACTAACGCGTTCAGCCTTGGTATCATCGCACTCGGCCCTTCTTTGCGGCGATCGAACCAGCTGACCTCCTGGTTGAGTAAGGCCCTGAACAGTCTTGAGCGAGCTTGCTTCGCCTGCTGCTCGCCGAATATGACCCAGCTGGTGAAGAAAATGAAATGCACCACACAGCTGCCAGCGCCGACCGCGAGTAAGTATAGCACATTCCGCCGGATAGACGTGACTAGGGCATCTGCTTCGCTGATACCTGATCTGTACGTGCTCAACGCGCCGAAAATCTTTCCCGTGAGGAGAGCAGCTGCTGGACTTGCGACACCTTTGACGATTGCCGATGTGATAGCTATGGCCAGGATTCGAGCGTGAGATCGGTCTGCGAAGAGTAGAATGTCTTTGAAAGACGCCTGAGATGAAATGTCGTCGCTCGAGGATAGTCCTTCAGGCGAGTCTGTCCCCCGTTGAGACGACCCGCGGGTCGTGAGATCAGCAAGCTCGACGTCCTGCATCGAAACCTTATCATTGCGTTGATGATGGCGAGAAGGATGACAGCGGACCATGTTCAGGGCCAAGTATGAGCAGCTACATGCAGGTATGTGAAGGGGGCGAAGGGGCTCAGAGCGTGATAGGAGTGGGGTCGTGGTAAGTAAGTGAAGTGTCTTGGGATGCAGCAATAGCCAAAGAAAGCAGACCTGACCTGACTACCTGTTGCAGCAACGCGGCTTGGCGGTATATGGGTCAAAGAAATGTGCTTCGTATTGTTCGCCGGGACGAGTCTATGAAAGAGCCTCGTCCTCTCCTTTGAGCCATATGTATCTCTTCGTTCATCTGCCCAACCCACGTTGTCATGTGTCCCAAAGTTATTCGAAATATTCGGGATCTGCTAGATTTAATAGTCGGGAAATATTAAGACCTTGACTGGCCATAGGCGTGCCCAGGGTTCCAGCGAGGCAAGGGCAACATTCCTTGCATCCACCACCATCAGACCAGACCAACAATAAGACTCTGGGGTTCGCGACCCGCGCGAATAGTCTGTACTGCCCGAGGGGAGAGATCTGTGCTGACCGCTGTAAAGTAGCTTGGCTCCGAGCGGTGTTACCTCTGGACTACTGGCGCCCCTGCGACTTTCTCGGCATGGCTATCTACATCATTCCGACTTGTTCGTGGACTGCGAGTCCTTCTCATAAACCCAGTCATTCAGACCTGCGCGATTTCTGTGCCATTATGAGAACGGGGCATCAATAGGACATGGACCAACGAACCTTGCAATTTCGATGGCATAGAACTGCATTCTCACGACTAAAGGCACGATGTCAGCTTGATTAGTTTGGTCGTAGTCAAGGTATACATACCAAAGATTGTCTCTTCTTGTCCATATTCCCATTTGGGGTTTTTCCTCACCATGGTGCCAAAGTTGAAATCTTCCACCTTGTTCTCGTACTGATTGATGAAGGTCCTCCACCTCTCTTTCCCCTCTTTGCTCTTCATTTGGTCTTCGTCTATCGTTGCTGTCGGGTCAAAGTCTGGAAAGTCCTTCTTGAAATGCTCATAGATCTCGTCGTCCATTTTGGTGAGGCGGAGCTTTGAGCCGGGTATCTTTTCTAATATCGACCAATATGTCTGCATATGCGCGACCACTGTATCGTATCAGCATTGGTACTGGTTCGAATTGGTTGAGGCTGTCACCTTTCACCGCAAACTGCTTCTCGATCTCCTCGTAGTTGTCCGCATCTTCGGGGTTCAACTGTGCGCCGGGAGGGCCTAGGGCTGACATGGTCTTATGTTTGCGGAGAACAACGGATGTGTGTCTTTTCAGACTCTGTTTTCAGCTGCTGAGCACGATCCGATGAGTATTGAGGCAGATAATAAGGGAGATTGTCAATGTGATGTGGTTTTTTTGACCAATGACGCACTTTGCTCTGGTGATGAGGGTCCGACCCTTGCGCGAGTCATTGAGTCGAAACCCCCCTCCCCCTCCGATGGACTCTCACCACCCCCCCTACTCCTCGTTCACTCAGCAGCGATCAAGTGTTGACTTTCCCTACCTTATCGTTTGCCAGACTCGTCAATAACCCTCTTGTGCTGACAGTCCCGCACACAGGCCTGTGGAGTCTTATATCTCGTATCATCCAGCGTTTGTGCAATGCGGCTTTCGTGACCACCGACCGAGCAACCGAGGTATCACTCTATCCCTGTTCCGCTCGTTCATTGCCTCTTACGTTACCGAACAAGATCTCCATCAATGTCCCTTCCAATCCCCTCCTAGCTCCATATACGAGGCAGCTCTCAAACCCATGGAAGCCATCCACCTGACCTCCTTCCTCCCCGCCTCCGAGCCCTTCACCTCCCTCCGGCCCACCGCCCTTCCCATCCCGACTCCCAAACCAGACGAAACCCTCATCCGCGTAACTCACGTCTCCATCCAACAAGTCGATCTCCTCTACGCCCGCGGCCTGCACCAAAACAACCACCCTAAACGCGGCCACGTCCATCCCCCCTTCACCCTCGGCCTCGATTTCGCCGGCATAGTCCTCTCAACCCCGTCCTCCCGCTCCTCAGCCCCTCCATCGCCATCTACGACCCCCGACCCCTCCTTCCCCCCCGGCACCCGCGTCCTAGGCTCCCACCCCTCCTCCTTCGCCACCCACCTGTGCCTCCCCGCCTCGTCCCTCCACCCTATCCCCCCCTCCCTCTCCTCCCGCGACGCAGCCGCCCTCGTCTCAGGCGTAGTCTCCCACACCGCCGTCCGCCTCGCGGCCGTCTCTCCCCGACAAACCGTCCTCGTGACCGGCGTCCCCGGCACACTAGGCCTGACAGCAGCGCAAAGCGCCCTCTCAACCGGCGCCACCGTCTTTGTCCTAGCACGCGATCCCCTCCGCGCGAACGCCGTGCGAGGCGTTCTGGACGCCCGCATCTCGGTGCTGAGTTCTCAGGGGGAGGACTGGAAGAAGACGCTCGAGGTCGCGACGGGCGGGAGGGGCGTGGACGTCGTTATCGATAACGTCGGGTTGGTCCAGGATGCGCTCTCGGTGTTGCGGTTCGGGGGCACGGTCGTGCTGGTCGGGTTCGCGGGGCGGGGAGGCGAGATGGAGAGGGTGCAGATGAATCGGGTCTTGTTGAAGGGCGCGAAGGTGGTCGGGTACCGGTTTGGGGAGGGGGCCAGGAGGGGCATGTTCGATGTTGGGGAGTGTTGGCGGGGATACCTGGGGGAGGTGGAGAGGGGAGAAGTCAAGGCTGTGGTCGATGGGAGACGGTACAGGGGTTTAGGGGAGGTGGGACGGGCGATGGAGGATTTGCAGCGGGGGGCGCTGGTCGGGAAAGCGGTGGTTGAGGTTGGAGGGGAGGAGATTGCGAGGTTATGATGGCCCCTCATCGATGTACATATCTGACGCAGCCCCCCTCTCCCCCCCCAAAAAAAAGAACGGGACGGTAACATCACATGAACATCCAATTCATTCCTCATGACGACTACATAGGCGCCCTCCCCAAGCCCCCTCCCCCCTCCCGAACATCGACCCTAATCCCCTCGAGCAACTGACTGATATCCACCTTCTTCTCCCTGCGACTCCGACTCGGACTAGCGAAACTCGTGCCCCAGCTCCCCTCAAACTCGACCAGACTATCACTCTCCCCATCCTCTCTAACACTCACACTCGCCGTGTTCGTCCCATCAGCGCTGCCCCTCGGAGCAATCTGGCGTCCGCCCAGACTGACGCTCCTCTTCTCCCCACCGCGCACCTTTCCATTCCTCAGACCTGAACTGAGCCCCTCTCCTGCTCGAGACAGACTCACGCTCCGGACCCCCTCCCCGTCCAGAATCCGCTTCAATTCGTCGATTCTGACTCCCTCCGCCGCCCCGCTAGTAGCAAAGTCATGCCGGTCGGACTTGCCCGCTGCACTGGCGCCCGCTTGACCAGGCGCAGGGGAGCGATTGCTACCCCTCCGGACACCATTGACGCCGTGCAGACTGTTCGTCACGCTGCCTACTCCACTCTCCCGCCGTTCCGTTTCGTCCTCTTCGGGAATGCCGCCGCTGGAGCTAGGGGGCGCGGGGATAAGGCTGCTGCCCGTCTTGGGGCTAGGAGGTAGGCCAGGAACGCTGGGAACCTGGAGGGCGCGGAAATCATCAAGGGGTAGGAGGGAGAGCTTCTCGGACAGCGCGTCGAGTTCCGAGTTGAGGGCTGAGAGCTCGAGGTGGATCGTCCTGGCCGGAGTCGGCGGCGCATCTTCGGTAGAGGGAAAGTCAGGGCCCGAGGGCGAGAGGAGGCTGAGCGCTGTGTTAAAGTCGAGGACTTGAGGGATTTCTTGTGCTTCGTCACTGGTAAAAGTCGCCATCTCTTCTTTCAGACAATCGGCGACGACGAGATGCACGCCTTGGAGCACGGCGGTCTGATTGCGTTTGCTCGCCGCCTTTTTGGCCGAGGCGGTGCTTGCTGCTCGACGCGCGAGGTCGGTGTTGAGGGACTTGCGCTTGCGTTCCCTCTCCGTCTTCTTCTCTTCTTGAATACTTTGCTCGAGACTTAGCTTAGGCATCTCAAAGCGGAGCCAGGTGCGGAAGGCTTTGATGAAGGCCGACCTGACGGCGACATCAGGATCACGGAGCAGCCAGGTTGTCCCTTCCCAGACGTTGAGGGGGACTGGGTTACGATGTGTCGAGACGTAATTCTTCTCGGGACCTGACGCTCGGTTGGCGGTAGTCAGGATCCGCGCAATCGCAAGCAGAGCAGTCTCTCTCGCTGTCGGCGTTGCAAAGAAGAAGGCAGCAGCAAGGTGACGCGAAGATGCGCCACGCGGGGAGGAATTCGATGTGATGCCCGCTTCCGAATGCGCCGGCGAGGCAGTGTCATCGCCGTTGGTAGAGAGCATGCCAGTTGATGTGATAGAGGAATTGTGAGGGACTTGGAGAGACCCTGAAGTGAAATTGAGTGAGGGCTTCAGTCGAAGGAGGATCGCGGTGGTCATATCGCTGATTTGATCCGTGTAGTAGACATGAATAGCAAGGTTCGAAACGCATTGTTGGAGCTGGAAAAGAAGTCGAACCCGGATCGGCGTCTTTCGAGGCTCTGTATCGATGACAGGACCAGCAGATGACATTGGCTTCTGGGACGAGTCTACGGTGTGGTGAGAGTCATTCGCCGAAGCGTCGTCTGGCGAGCCATTCGATGTAGGCTGTGTCGTACCTATCCGTAAGACCTTCAGAATGTGCTGTAGGAGACCGAGCAAGACATCCATTATAGAGAGTCCAATCAGGTTGATGTCCGACGCAAGTAGCTTTGAGATGATTCTCGTCAACAGCAATTGTCGATACAAATCGTCTTCGACTACGTTGCTGCCGATGAGCATCTCGACAGCGGCGAAGATGGCTACGAATCGATCCTGCACGGGCGTCCACACGCAGATGGCCTTGAAGAGCTGCACCGCCCACTGGTCCTCGCCGTCCTCCGTCTGTGACGTTTTCTCGAACTTGATAGGGTTGGGGCGATGCGCAACGATGAATTTCAAGACGCAGTTGGTCGCCGTCCATATCTGGTTTCGATTTTCGAAGGTGAAGACGCTCTTCATGCACCGCAGCGCGAGCAGACTAGCTTCTTGATCGGCCAACCTGTCCGCTTCATCGACCGTGAATCCAGCTGCTCGTGCATCGCCATCCTCTTCCTTGCCCAAGGCCTCTCGCATGGTCATCATGCTCGCTTGTGGCTTTACCCCCTTCTCCTTCTCTTGTGTCTCCAACTCGGCATTGAGTTCCATGATCTGGTCAAGATCTCCGTCACCATCGTACAGATTCTGGAGGATGACCGGCATGACCGTGCTGAGCTGCCTCCCGGCTTCCGTGCCCAGTGTTTCCGAGTCGGCGGTGCTCTTCAACGCCTGCAAACCGGCCATGCGCAACTTGACATTGTCCGTGACGCCGACGCGCATCTTGCCCCTCCTCTGGATCGTCTTGTGCTGTATCTGCTCTTTCGTCGCATACCCTGCCCACAGACTGACCAACTCTGCAAACAGCTCGCGGAACTCGACGTCGGCGTTGAGCGCGACGTGATCCTGATGTCTGCAGAAGCTGTCCCACGTCGGCACCGCCGAGTCCACCAAGACGGCCTCGTTCGCATCTCTCAGGACCTCTCGTAGGATGCGTAGGATATAGGGTGCGAAAAGTCCGAAGCCCGTGTCCCCGGCGCCGCCAATGGCCGGATCGTTGAGAAAGGCCGTCAGTATCTGCAGGGTGATCTGCACCGACGCGGTGCGATACTTCCAGAGATCATGGACCGTCTTCTTCTCGAGAAAGGCGCCGACCTTGCTGAGTTTGCTGCGCCGACTGCTCGCGTAGTAGAGCAGGTAGGACAACTCGCTGCCATTCGGCTTGATCTCGGCGGCGGAGCTGTTCTTAGGAAGTCGCGGATAGCACTTGAGGATCAAGACCTGATGTTTTGGCCGCACCGTCTGTTTGAGCGCCTCCATGGCTCACAGGTCTCAACGAACGGACCGTCTCCTGTGTCGCTGACGGGGGCGATAGAGCCTCGAGTGCGGCGTGTGGACAACGGGACGTCAGCAGCGAGCGGACATCAAGGGAGATTGGGCGTGTCTCGTAAGGTCAAGCGAGCGTGTGCGGGTTACTCGTAGGCGGGTGAGCGTCTGGACCGTTTTGATGGGAGAAGACCAAGGCGTGAACCACAACTTGTCGTTTGTCGTCTGCCTGGCGAGCTATTACCTTCGCGCTGGGCAGGGAAACGGGCCAGGGAAACGGGCCAGGGAAGCCGTTTTGTTGCCGAACGCTCGACGGCCGGGGACAATGGATTAATGATGATAATGATGCATATGTAGCGGTCGAGAAGTTCTATGTCAGTCGAATTGATGGCACATGCAGGGCACAGAAGTCACGATCCCAGGTTGCCGGCCGAGGCGAGGCGAGGCGAGGCGTGGTCGCAACGTGGTTATCTGTGCTGACGGGGCTTGGGGAATTTCGCAGCATGACGCAGTCTCATCAAAACTCAGCAAACCTCATCAAACCTCATCAAATTGATCAGCACAGCCGCATGAGGCCCGCATCTTGCGAGCATTGGTGACCTGCCTGCAATAACACAATACCACGTGCACACGTGCGTTGATCAGCGTCCACGTAAAAAACAATTGAGTAGCGATAATGCCTCTCTAGCTATGTCGTCCTATATGCTGACTTGACATCCGAATGTCCATGAAACGCCTCGTTGCACGTCGTCAAGACGCCGTATCATAATCTGTTCATGATTTGCCCATGATTTGCCCATGGTCTGCTCATCGTCGTCTTTCTGCGGATTCTCCCATGGCCTGCTGATGATCGCGCGCAGGTCGTGAGACTCTGGCATTTACATCAATAACAACAAGGCTCCACTTGCTTGGACCTCCGATACTACCAATCTGCACTTCCTTAACGCCCAACAGCTCCCATGCCGAACCTCGCCGCACCCATCTTGTGAAAGGAGCCAATTGGCTGAAACCCCCTGACGCATCATTAGCAGCCGAACGACAAACACTACTGCACGCTACTCACTTCATCAGGTCGATGCCGTCATCGTCGTCAGTCTCGAACCTCGGCATGGCGCTCACGTTTGGCGCGTGGGCATGCTGGGGACGCACATTCTGCTGTGGCGCCTGCTGGTGCATGGCGCCATTGTGAATGCCGTTCTGCTGAGCCTGTGCTACTACGTTCTGCTGCGCTGGCCGACTGCTGTTGGGCGGAGGATACTGCTGCTGTTGACCTTGCGATGCTGAGCGACTGCGCTCGCTCGGCTGAACCGAGTGCCGACCGTCAGACTGGCCGTTCTGGTCCGCCTTGACATAAATCGGGCTGGGCTCGTGCTTGGTTGAGAAGGAGCGACTGGCGGCGCGTAGAGGGCTGCCTTCCCCCAATTCTGTCGCACTGTTTGGTTGTGGCGGGCTGCTAGCTTCATACGCTTCCCCGTTTCTGCCTTCCGAGTTTGACTTGATGTCGTCTTTCTCTTCGCTGTCCTCTTTGATCCCCGCGCTCAACGGCTTGAAGTTGGAAAAGGGTGTCTTCATAGGGCTGATATCCGTGAGGGGCTTCAAAGGTGTCGAGCCAAACTTCCAGAATGGCGCTGGAGATGAGAACTCCATGAAGGTCGATGGCCGTTGCAAAGTCGAAGGAGGCACCAATTTCTGACTGCTGCGGATCGGGAAGGGCGTGTCGAGACCTAGCCGACTCTCATCGTTCATGTAAAGAGGCGGAGGCGAACCGGCAGCATTCGCAGCCGCAGTCAAATGATTCAGTGTGCTCTTAGCTGAGGGTGGATAGTACGTGATCTCTGGATCGTTGTCGTCCATGCTATTGATGGGTCTACGCGAGCCGCGGTCCGGTGTATAAGCCTCGTTTGCGGTCGGATAGGCGCGTGCGTAGCGGTCGATTTGTGGCGTCTCCGTCTTTTCGACCTTTGTCACTGTGCTGGGAGGCTGAAGACTACCGCCGAAGATGGCAGGACTTGATGGATCCGATCCATCGCGGATACCGCTCGGCAGTGGGTTTGGTCTTGGTCGACATCCCTTCATACCCTGACTGAGAAAGTTCTCCCTTTCCTTGGGCGCAATCATCCACTTCATACCCTTACCTGGTTCGTCCGTGCGACGGGCAATCTTCTCGAATGCCTTGTTGAGGCTCAGGTTGTGTCGAATTGAGTTTTGCCATCCTCCGGTATTGTGTCGATAGAACGCATAATTACCCATGATCCATTTGTATATGTTGTTGAGCGTCATTTGCTGTTCAGATGTCGAGAGAATGGCCATGCCAATGAGCTGCGCGTATGAATGTGGAGGTTTCAAGTCTTTTGCCGCATCTGCAGCATAGTCAATCGACTCCGTGGATTCAATCATGACACCTCGCGAGTATCCATTTGAAGCAGGAGACGGCTTTGAATACTGGGGTTGGAAGCCTGCTTGCTGTCGGATAGGAGTCCCGGGAGTGGCGAACACCGCCCCTTTCGAGCCGGCGGCAGAATGTGGGTGGACTCTGGTGCTCGAAGGCTGATCGTCCGAAAAGCCCGGGGGCAGTTGAGCACGGCGAGGTCCCTGACCATTCGATGGCTGCGAGAATTTTCCACCCGCATCGCCTTCAGGTTCCGTGTCGTCAGATGTGTATACCTGTCGAATAATGGCATCGGCGAATACCGGGCCCTCGTTCTCGGCGGTCGGAGTCGTTATGAATGCCATCTGGGTGCCGCATATATCGATGACACTACCAGAGCGAAGGTACGCCTTCTGTCCTCGCTTTACAAGATTTGTATCAATCCGGAGACCATTTCTCCCAGAGACGACGATGAACCACTGCGCTCGATCACCATCGTAGGAAATGGTGGCGTGCAGTCTTGAAGTCTGCCGATCGGGACCAAGATCGATGGCGATCTTGGACTTGTGAGAGGGTGTTTCGCTACCTGCTTGGCTCCCAGCGATATCCTGCGTTTGTTCGGCCTTCTCATGCTGTTCGGGCCTGCCGATGGTAACCTCTAGCTCTTTGATGATGTAGGTCCAGTCTCGTCCGGCAATCTTACCATAACCAGGCACATTCTCCCGTCCTTCGAGAAGATCGTTCGCAAAGTCCTGCGTTGCGAAGACGAGTCTATCCGGGACCTTCAACTTGGAAATGACTTCTTGTTCGGTCGGGATCGCGGGTTCGGTATCGGCATCACTTTGATCTCCCCCTTCTGTACCCTCGGTGTCGTCCCGCTCGGCCGGCCGAGTATCCTTGATCTTTCTCCGAGTTGCTGCCCTCCCTGTCGAACTCGGTGCATTCTCATTCGTGCGTCCTCGCTTCCTCGTCGGTCTCGATGGGGTTGCTATTGATTCCGGCGTTTCCGCGTCTGATGGCTCTTGAATGTCGGCGGCCTTGCGGGCGGCGCGCGATCTCTTACTTGACGGCGGCATAGTGTTGTTGCACTGCCGTGGGCTCGGGGTTTAGGGTCTGCTTCCTTTTTTTTTTGCTGCTTTACTCCATTCGTTCACTTTCGACTAGACTCAAGATTCGCGTAGAGTTCGAGTGGATGCGGTAGGAATTAGGAGACTGTCTTTTGTGGATTTTCCTATCGAGGGTTGTCGCGTGTGAGATGATGACTGTGTGGCCGTGGGGATTTGTTGACAGATCGGAGAGGAGGCCAGGTCGGAAAAGCTTATTTCGCACTGAGACAGATCTCTGACGGAGTGGATCGTTGGACCAGGCAAGGCTATATTGGAGTGCGGTGCTCCTGATTGCGCGGGCGGAAGATGCGAGTGGTTTGTAGAGAGAGTGTAGAAACGAAAGCGAGGCTGTTGAGGCAAAGCTGGCGACGTGTTGTTGTTGATCGAACTGACGCCTGCAAGACGCGGAAGCGTTCGCTTCTTCAAAAGCAAAAATGGCTGAAAATCTGCGACGTGCTTTTTGTCCGGGTTGACGGCTGTACACGTGCTTTCTGCAGTATTCAAAGATTATGATGATAGATCTGTTCCCAACAAGAAGGCTTTTGGGATAGAACGCAATCGTATCGCGACTAATTACAGGGGTTAACGGCACTCACAGAGCTGTTGCAAACGAGAAGTCGCCGTTTGGACCTTTGCGGCTCTGGTCCCGCGTCGGCGGGCCTGAGTGATAATCAATGAGGTCACTGCCACTTCTTCTCCGCACCCCAAATCCGGCAATCTGTACACAACGCACTGGCGATCCGCGTGCTTCCTGGATGCCGGCCGTCACGTATATCCTGCCATGGCGTGATGCGTAAGAATAGTGCTCGTTCGATGCCAAAGTCGTTTCCAGAAGACGTCCGTCCCCCAATTCCCGGCGACCGTGACCGAGGTTCTGGAGGGCGGTAGCTGCAAGCCACAATCGGTCGAAGGACACCTGACTCTGGCTAGCGCTCGACTGGCCGACAGCTGACTCAAGTCCATATTCTTGAACCTTCCAGCCAACCAGTTCATAACCGTCTGGAAAGGCAACGAGTGCTGCGCAATACATCTTACTAATCCATTCCCTGGTGGCCATATGAGGGCGTTTGGTCGCCATCATGTCGTCCTCGCATTTGGATCCACCCGACCAGCAGACGTACACCAAGATGTCTGTCGGCGAAGTAGAAGCAATTGGCTCCCACTGCCAAATGGCATTCTGTCACCAACTCGACTTTCTTCCCTTCCGATGCGAAAGCTGCCAGGGTAAATACTGCCTGGACCATCGCTCCGAGACGGCACATTCGTGTTCACAAGCAGGGGCCTGGGCGAAGCGGAGAGCAGAGCAAGCGAGAACGGACTACACACCCACCACAAAGCCATCTGTCCTCACCCACGAGAAGCAATGCGCCGAAGTCAGCTGTAAGACTCTAATAGACACTCCTCGGACGCAGGGAGTTCAGTGCGAAAAGTGCAACCGCAGATATTGCCTGAAACATCGATTCGAGGAAGACCACGACTGTAAGAACCTGAAACCCATCGGCGCGGTTCCCCAGATCGAACAACAGAGAGAGAGGGGACTTGCGGCGCTCAACAAGCTCAAGGCATGGGGAGCTTCCAAGAAGAGTAGTTTCACCGTGCCACAAACAAAGTCCAAGGCCGCCGCGGCCGCTCAAGTCAAGGCGACACAAGATCTGAAAAGGACCGCCAAGGGGGATGACAAGGTACCTGCAGAGAATCGGGTATATCTGCACGTCGAGGCGGAGAAGGAAACTACCACGTCCAAGTTGCAGAATGGGAAATTCTTCTACAACAAGGAGTGGACTGTAGGACGAGTCTTGGACCTAGCGGCCAAAAGTCTGCAAGTTGCCAACGAAAACAACAGGGGAGGAGGGGAGGAAAGGAAGCTGAGAGTCTTTCATGTCGAAGGAGGAAGACTGTTGGAGTTCTCGGAAAGGTTGGGCACCTCTGTACAATCTGGAAACACTATAGTGCTACTCAGGGGCGTAGGCCCAGCGGCACCAGACCTTATACAGGTGTGATGGGAGGCCCTGCGTTGCAAAGATTGGAAATCTTCAGCATTCCTAGGCGTACAAAGCGACAGATACCCAGGGGAGCGCTACTTTTCGGCCAAAACGCTGGCTCATTGATTCCTGCAGAACGTGTTTGGAATGTACACTCAATTTGCTAAGAGCTCTGTATGTTGATATGAATGTAGTAATTTGTTTAGCACCTATGCAGAAAACACTCGCGCCGAGACAGTAGTTGTGTCAATATAATTTTAAACGGCTGTCGATTTTGAATACCAGATGTTCGGAACGCCGTGGTTTTCATGGTTTCCGCTGCGTAGCAGGTCGTGTGGTCTAGTGGTAGTACGTTTACCCGTCACATCAGGCCGGACCATCCACTGACTGGTCAAAAGTGATACGTAAGCGTAATCATTCATGTCAAACATGAATGTCCACTAATTCATTGAAAAGTCGCTTCGGGAGAACTTGTGAGTGGCCCTGGGTTCGACTCCCAGCTCGACCCTCTTATCCCAGTCGTTTCTACGACTATGAGATTTTTTTTTTGCTTGCTTTATCGGAGTTTTGATATACCTTTTTATCATCCGGGTGAATTTTTGTCTTTGAATGAGGACGCCATTTGCTGCCTAACATACACTCATATCGTTATCTCAGCACCTGGTCAATCTATGACAGACAGAGATGCCGCAGGGAGCGAAATGATGCTATATCAAGATCGCGAGTCGCCTCCTGCATAGCTTATTCGTTGTCAATTTCATGTCGATTATCTTCGGTCCGGACGATGCCAGAGAAGCTTCAGTGACACTCTATCAGATACTTGCTATCGATACTACCAAAGGAAATATTGGACAGTCCTATGTCCACTGAGCAAACGAGGCCCGTCGAAGCCCTAATTCAGTAAAGTATAGCTCGAGTTTGCACTGAATGTGTGCTGGGAAGTACAATAACGCTGTCTGAAGCCTCATCGAAGTGATGCCTCAGGCAGACATGAGAGAACGCGTTCTATTCTGGGGATGACTGTAGAGGGCAGTATTCAGCAAGCTGCCAGTGTCTTGGGTAGAGGATGGCAAAGCGGGTAAGACGGGTATACACATGAGCTCGACTTTGGGGATCACTAAGCAGGATGCACAGCGACTTGACATGCACGAAAGGACGTGGTAGCAAAGTCGGTCGTCCGAGATGGGGATTGATTACTCGACTATAGGGACCAAGTCTTGCCTTCTTCTATCCCGCATCCCGTATTGAAAAAGGCAGTAGACGCAGACTGCTACAGAAACCTTGCTTGACCGCTAGCGCCACGTGCACGCAATATTCATCATTTCGAAATCCCGTCCATTCCCATCATCCTCATCACACACCCATCCTATCGCCCGGACCCTGACCAGGACACCCAGAGATCACGAGTATCCATGGACATTGAGTGTCGTATCGCAGTGACAGTGTCTTCCAAGACTAGCTTGCTCCGCTGGGCGTGCATCAATGAGGCCGTGCAGCAATCAGGTCATGCAGGACTCTGCACATGCTTCAAAGCTAACCTAACGCATGTACAAGGGTAGGTACAAGTTGAAGCTGTAGGTTGCGTCCAAGCTCCTGGACAGCATGTCAGATAACCACCTTATCACCGTCAACCCGACCTTAAACTCCCATCTACTTTTTCCACCTCAGTCCCAAGTCACAGATCGAACCTCAGTGCTCCCTGCAGCCCATCATTACCAACATGGCCTCCTGAAGAAGCTTTGTCCACAGCTCTGCTAGCATCAACAGTACCAGCGAGCCCTCCGGCCCACCACCTCCAGTCCCCCACCTCTGGCGAGCAGAATGGTACGATAGAGACGGACGATGGCTCTTCGTAGCTCAGGACACAGGCGATCGCACCTTCGATATGCCCTTTGACTACGGATTCAGCGAAGGAGCAGCACATCAGGCAGGACGCAAGGTCCATCATGCCTGCCCGCAACACAAGCGCCCTCCTAACCATACTAGGTCGGAGAAGCCGAGGAAATGGGCAACGACGTCCGCAGAGAAAAGGCAGGAGACATCCCCCTCCGACCTCCAACAATCCTACAACCGCACAGGGTCTCGCATCGATGACTCCCTCTCCCGCTTCGGCAACAACGTACGTCCCCTTCTCCCCGTTCCCCACCCTATCTCCAGCAGTAGCTTGTCAGCATGATGATCCAAATTGTTACACACCACGATCTCGTCCTAGTTCTCTTTCCCCCGTTTGTTCTTTCTCATCGAGAGAACCGGGGGGGAAGTCCCAGGGAACTAGATACGAGAAGATGAGTTTCCGTTTCTCCCTGACCTTGCAACCTACTTCCCTTCCCCCCCCCCCCCTCTCCCGCCCTGACGTTTCCCTTGCGCCTTGCCTCTTAGCTGATGTCGAAAGGATAGTCGAGGTCCTGGAGGAAGCGCCTAGTACCACGGGAGGAGCGGACGGTGAAATCCATGAGTTTGGCGAGCGGGTAGAGGACTTCCCCGGGAACATAGTCAGAGGGACGGATCGGTGCGGTAACAGGGTCGGAGAGGGGTTTGAGGGAAGATGGAGCCGGATGGAGGATGGGGTGGAGGGCTTTGGGGGAGGGTTAAGTGAGAACTTTCCATGCTGGGAGGGGGATGCGAGGGACGATGATGGGCGGTGGTGAAGTGATGATGTTGTGGCCTCTGATTCCTTGGACACCGGGACGAGGGGACGTCCTGCAGGGCTTCACGGGTGAAGTGCTAGGTGTTCAGAGTAGAGCAAGTCAGGTCGTCACGCTCATTGGACAGGGTCACTCAGGTTTTTGTTTGCACTGGTTCCGTTGCTAGGTGGTGACAGTGATTGGCCGGTTGGGCGGTATCATATGTTTTCCCCTCGCCTCAACGCCATGCATGATCCTGTCCGCCGAGTATAATCAGGTTGCCGCCCTTGTCAATCACTCGTCATCTCCTCCAATCCTGCAGCATCATCCTCCGACACACAATTGTCAGTGCGCCATGCCCAGAACGACCTTGTCCATGTGACCACTGCTCATCGCCCTTCGGCTCCTACCCATCCTGTCTCCCCATGACCTTCGCCGCCTGGACAGCATTCATCTTCTGAGTCCACCCAGATGCAGGCTGGAACTTGCGCACGGTACGAATCTCATCCAGACTGTAGCCGGGAACACGGATGTTGTAATTACGCTCGAGCACAAGTTGGATATCGCGAATGTCGAGAGTGGCGTTTGGACGGATCTTGGCGAGACGGCAGGCGGCGGTAATGACATTGTCTACAAAGTCGTCCGCCAGGTTAAGTGCGGCCTGTGAAGATGAGTCAGGACAAGTTGCTTCTTGGTGAAGAAGCGAGATGCGAGGGTGAAGGCAAACATGAAGCTGCCTGTGAGGACACAAGGGGTAGCACTGATGACAGATAGGTGATAGAAGCCCAAAAAGTCAGTGAACAGAATGTGTAACCTACCTCCTCCGCCTCAGGAGTCAACCCCTCACCGCCACCAGTGACCTGCCTCACCAGCTCATCGAGCTTTTTCTTGCTGAGCACTCGTCCCTCTTCGCCCTCAAGTGTGAATCCTGGTGGTTTCTGCATTGCCGGCTGGCCAAGCATACCCTGTGGTCCAGATCCGAAAGTGGGTCTCGCTGGTGCCATTTGAACTGGTTGAACTGAAGGTGTATTGAGTTTAGGTGGAATGGGTAGTTTGGCGGAATTGATATTGGATGTCTGCTGTGAGGGGAAAGGTTGTGCTGTGGTCTGTGCGGTGGGTGTACCACGTGCTGTAGGTGCGTTTGATTGTGTCGGCGCGTGTTGGTCGCTATATGTGCGATTGATAGCAGTGATGGCGGCTTGATGAGAAAGTGCTTGAGGGGCGCCCGGCTGTTGTGACTGCATACCTTGCTGTTGCGCAAATGGCTGCTGTTGAGGTACAGGCTGTGGACGTGCCTGTTGTTGCTGTTGTTGTTGCTGCTGGACCTGCTGTTGTTGAGGGACAGCGGCCTGCTGTTGCTGCTGAGAGGTGGGCGTAGGCGCATTGAAAGCGGGCTGTGGAGTCTGGCCTTGTTGCTGGCCATCTTGAGCTGACTGCTGAGCTCTCGCCTGCTGGGCTTGTTGTAATTGTTGTTGTTGTTGTTGTTGTTGTTGCTGCTGCTGCTGTCGCATCTGCTGCTGCGCCTGCGTTTGTGCTGCCTGCGCCTGCGCTTGAGCCTGCATCTGTACCTGCTGATTCGGAATTTGATTGACTGTGTTGGCTGGATTGCCCCCCTGTTGCTGGCCGCCCTGACGTTGTTGCCAAAGAACCTTGTTACGTTCATTCTCTGTCTTCAACCTCTCGAATTCCGTCTTGGCCTTTTGCATCAAACCCTTGATATGTTCTCGCTGCTGCATCTGCTCCGGGCTGAGAGTTGTCCCATTAGCTTTGGCTTGATTCTCCCGTGCTGACAACTCCTTCAAGGTCGAGGTGTAGCGATCGTTAGCAACCAAACACCTATGCATGGTCTCGGTGAATTTCTTCTTGTAGTTCTCGAATGGGGGAGTCGCTGGTTGCATGTTTGCCTGGGGGTATACCTCAAGTTTACTGAGAAAATTGCGGGCTGGCTCAGACAATGGGAACTGCTGCGGCTGTTGCCCTTGTCCTGATTGCTGCCGCTGTACTTGCTGCGGCTGAGGCTGTATGTTACCCTGGACCTGCGCTTGGTTGTCTTGCCTGTTCTGTACTGCTTGCGATTGTGCCTGTGCTTGACCTTGATTTTGTGCCTGCTGGCCGGCTTGCTGTGCTTGCTGCTGACCTTGCGCCTTTTGTCGGTTCTTTGCATTTGACAGACGCATCAGGAGGTCTCGAGACACCTCTTTGATTTTTGTGACGGCCTTTTGGTGTTGTTCGTCCTCGGCAGGTGTGCTCTTCACTATAGCCCACAACTTCTCCAGTCCTTGTTGGTAGCGTGCCTTGTCGTTGTCGTTCAAGATAGGTATGCCTTGTATATGATGTGGTTGTATCATGTCCATCTGGGACAAGCCGCCAGAGGACTGTCCACCATTGTGTTGGGCCATCTGTGCAGGCAAGAGCGCCTCTCTCGCGCTCTAGGGTGGTTGATGAGGGGATGAGGGAGGCGCCTGTTCCGATGGCCTCTGTCTTCTGCAGCAGCAGGTCGAATATCGTATGTTGGATCAATGACTGCGAGGATCAGCGACAGAGTTAGAGATGGCCGATTGAAATGCAGAGCAGAGCAGCAGCAGTGTCGACAATCGGGGCCAGAGCAAGTGGTTGGTTTGCCTAGAGGAACTCCGTGATGTTGGATGTCTGACTCGGACATCTTGGCAATGCTTTTCCACGCACGTGCCGAGCATCGGAGGGATGGACATCAAGGTTAGCATGCAACTTTACCGAAAGTTCACTAGATGAGGAAAAAGAACATATGATTTGTTCGAGGATTTACATACACCCATACATATGTGCGACCGAAGAGGTGCTATCGCTCCATTGTGCCTGACGCCTTTCCTGATATGTGGGTTCGTTAAAGGATAAAACCGGAGACGCGAAGACCAAAAACTTCGTGCTATGCTCCCATAGTCTATGTGCATTGTCTCCTGAGATCATGCTTACAAGCCCTTATTTCCCGCGAGGACTGCCAATGACTCCCACACTGACCGTGGAAGGCCTGCTCATTCCCCATGGACTCCCCGAACTTCCATGTCTTTGCTGCGCGCCGGGCTCTGCCTCGCTATCCTCAAGTCCTCCAAGCTCCTCTTCCATTGAAAAGATGCTCTCCTCTTCGATCCTCTCCCTGCCCAGGATGTTGCTAAAGTTGCCGCTTAGTGTTCGCTCTCCAGCACCTGGGCCTTGATTCGGTCGGATGTGGGAGTTCGAGTTGGTACGCGCAGGAAGGAGAGTTGAGGACGGAGATGAAGTAGGAGGTAAAAAGCTGCTGCTATTCTGCGTTGGTACGTCATTCAGCTTAGCGCGTTGCAACTGAGATGTGAGCATGCTAAGGCTGCCCGCTTCGTCAGCTCCCGGTGGCGAGGCAGCGGTGGTACTGCTAGTCCGGAGATTGGAAGGACGGAGAGGAGATCCAACATGGCCGAATGTAGAGGTAGACACATTGTCCATGTCTGACCTGCCTGATGATCGCGCAGCCCACATAGCGCTGTACCGAGACGGTGATGCCGAATGGGGAGATAGTGAGCCCGTTTTTGATTCGGTGTTGGCGCCATTGCTTGTGATTCTGCGCGGGGCAGATGTCCAATGCGGATTGCTGTTGTCGTCCTCGGTATAATTGCCCTTGGACGTTCGCCGAGGTTTGTCATTAGGAAGAAGGTCATGTAGCGACGAGGGAAGCAGGTCTTCGCCAGCTCCATCGTCCGAATCGCCGGCTTCGGGGTCCGAGCTGCTCACTTCACTCAGGAAATGACTGTTCCGCACGTCGAGTGACGATGACATGAAAGGGCGAGATCGCGCGAAACGCTCCGAGTGCAAAGATCTCTTGGAGAAGGACAGAGGCTCATTCTCACGCGGCGAAGATCCAAGACCGTGCAGCATGCCATCGAGATTAGCCGTGTCACCAAAGGCAGAATCCCGCATGTCTCGAAGAGCAGTATTACCGAGTTGTGCTTTGTTGGGGAAGGAGGCGGGCGGGGACTCGAGCCCGAAGCGTCCAGGGACCGAAGCCGCGTAAGGGCCGTTCCTAGCTGCCTGCGATATACCCTGACTGTCCCATGAACTGGGGAGCTGAGCATCGCGCGCGCTCAGACCGGGCCGAGGTGGTGATCTCGCATTGTTGAGATAGTCGCGCGGAGGCGAGCCGAAGGGTGGGGAACCCTCAGCGGGATACATCTCGGTCCTGAAGACGGGGGAATTGGGCTGGTGGGTATACGAGGGAGCGGCGTCCTGGCCTTGAAAAGTCATGGGATCATGGAGCACATCCTGAGGATTAATGGCGAGAGGCGAGCTCTGACTCCCGGCATACATATGCCCGTTGTGTGGCCCTCTTCTGCCATAGCCATGCCCGCCTCTTGTTGGCCGATTGACGATTCTACCATCTGGTAAGACATGCATGAGAGCACACCCCTGTCCGAATTTGCAACTGCCCTGCCTCGTAGTCAGTCTGGGCGGACTCAATTGATGTTGGAGGAGGACGCACTCTCGAGAAGTATTTACAGGGCGCATTCTGCGTCATCGGGTCCAGGTCGTGGGAGAATTGACAGGCGGCGCCGGCTTGACATTGTCCAATGGGGAAGAACTTGCAGGGGACGTGAGATGTGCCTGCACGTGTCAGTCTCAAGCTATGCGGGCAGACTGTTGCACCCACTCTTCTGCTTTGGGGGGCTCCTTGCGGCCGCGAAGCCAGCGCCATATCCTTGCATGCCTCGAGCTTGACCAGGTATGACCATGGGTATGTGACCATTCGGCGGACCATTCAGAGGCATCTCCCCGGAACCCATCTGCGGAGAGGAAAAGTCGCCGGAGGTGCGCTTGTCAAAGTGACCATCCGTGTGCAACGCAGGAAGTTGTCCAAAGTTCATGACGGGCAGTTTCTGGGACTAGCAGCGATGCGAGGGGAAGCGAAAACGAGGTCGAGGTGAGACACTTTCATGAACGATCCGTCAGGCAACCTCGTGCCGAGCGAAGGCGTGGAGGAGGGGAGAGTGGATGCCGGGACTGGCCGTCAGGCAATGGTAGAAGCCAACCTGGAAAGGGACAGGGCGGAATATGTGGTATAACTCGGCGGGCGCGTCAGGGACGCGGGTGAAGCTCAGTCGCACGAGGTCATCTGCTGGGAGGTCGTGTGGGCGGTGGGAGGAGGGGTGTCGCAGCGGCAGCGGCAGAGGCAGAGGGTGGTGAGTGGTAGTATTGCGCCGCTCTGCCGATCATGGCCAATCCCATCGCATCATCCCACATGCGCATGCGGCTCTGCGACCCGCGACCCTTTTGCCGACAAAACCCGAAACGGTCGACCCCACACGTGACACTGACGTGACATGACCTCTGTCCTTGATATCGCTCGCTGTCTTGGGCCTATACCGTACATCGTACATTGCTGTGTTCGCCCTTGACATTGCTGTCCATGTCATCCATCATGTCTAACTGCCACGCAACGACTCACGACCGTGTACAGATAGGTACCAAGCATCGTGAGCAGCTGATGATACCCGAGGGTTAGACATTCCCCCCTCCCCCGCCCCTCCTGATCACGTGCCATAGGGGTGGACGTAGAGGTAAGACGCCGTGCCACGAGACGGCCGTATCGCAGACTAGAACCACCACAGAAAGGGTGCGATGATTATCCTTCTCTCCTCGATGTTTGAATGAATGCTTTCGGGTGCAGGAGACGTTGGCAAAGCCGTGCAGGAACCTTCCCTGTACGGGACTTGCGGGTAGACAGCTCGGGGACAGGGACCTGACTGGCGCCATTGCGCCTTCTGCACATGTCAAGGAGAACATAGTCAAGGAGAACATACACGCGCTTCTAAACGTGTCAGACCCTCTTCCTTGTACACCTCATCATCCCGAGTGGCATAGCTTCTTCCTCACCGCAATCACTCATCCACACCTCAGCATTGCCACTACTTGGCATCTTCTCCGCCCATCATGAGATCCTCAGTGCTCAGTCTAGCCGTCGTGGCCTTGGGTGCCGCTGCACAAGATATCAGGTACTTGGCGTCCTAGATCTCACTCGATACTACCTTAGACGCTGATGAACACTGCGACAGTACCTGTCTCGCCTCTGTCAACATTATCACCGTGACCGACACCGTTGTCACGACCGTACTTGTGCCTGCGACCAGTACAGTCGTGACCGAGACGCTGACCGTGACGTTCACCGAGTTCGCGCAAGGCAACATGACCGCCATTACCTTCACCTATGAGCCAACGTCTGTCTCAAGTCCGGTCGACATCGGTAACAATACCGTCACAAGCACGCTCGCTACAGCCATTCTTCCTGCGGCCTCCGAACCCGTTGTCCTCCGAGACCCTGTCACTATGCAAGGACCCGGTGCCAGCGGGTGGAATGTGACTACTACCAGCGACCCGTCTGACGTGGTCTCTGCTATTGCCCTGACCAAGACCTCTGAGTCTTACACAACACCAACTCTCTTCGGTCGCGCCGCCCAACTTGACGATGTCATCGTTGGAGCCTTTACCGAGACCGGAGATGATGGTCTTCGATTAGCTGCGCCTAGGCGGTATCCTGCAGGCACCACTCTCGACCCGTCCCTCCAGCTAATCCCCCTTTATCCAACCACTACCTCGAATCTACCTTCGCCAACCTCTGCTTGCATCACCGGGTCTGCTGGCCTTGTCTGCGAGGATGAAACGCCTGTGCCAACGACCTTCACCACCCGCACAATCCAGCTGTCCACCGGTACGGGAGTGGTGCCCACTGAGACTGGCTGTGGCGAGATTGGAGACTTCAGATTCGGGGTCAGGCGGGAATGCTAGATGTGTGGCACGCAAAGGCTGACAATTAATAGTGGGACGATCTGCCACGTCTGATAACCAACTCAACAGATATCACCCAAGCGGTGCCCATCTTCAGCCCGTACCGTCATTTCCAATTCTCCGAAGGCTACGTATACGCGCCGCTCCCCGAGACGCCCTTTCAAGCTGTCACTCCTCCTCACCTGGCAGTCTTCATCACAAACCAGACTGGGGCAGCCAACGTCCCGTCTCCAGGACTTGTCCGTCCAGGTGAGCTTGGAGCGGGCCTTCGTCTGTCGGACCAGGTCTACTGGTTCAACGCCTACTCCGCATACTTGGGCTGCGACGATACCGATTCGCCCGGCTGTCTGTACGAGATCAGTGGCTATGTGTACGACGCACCGTCTCGCAACGAAGTCCTGGCGTACCAGAGCAACATCACCATCCCTGCATGCGCGTCACTCGGCGGTTGCCAGCTCAGCTTTGTCGACTTTCCACTGGACATGAGGGGTCTGAGCGGTTTCCAGATCAGAGCATTCGCCGGACAAGACCAGAGGGTCTGGTTCATGGATGAGTTGGCTTTGGGATGGTGGGATAATTCGTGCGAGGCCGGACAGATTAGGGCCAGGAGCAGGAGGAGATCGATTGATTGATTGATGGCTGAGATGAGGCGTGGCCGAGTGTTGCTTGTCTATGCCAGCTTAATGCCGTTCGACCCGCTGGTGTGTTACGCAAAATATGGCTTCTTCACGAAACAGGGCTAGGTGCATACTACCTAGATCACGTTATCTTGTAGTCATAGCAAAGACATGAATGCGCTTCTCGAGTTCAGCAACCTCGTGAGCACTTTTGGTGACGCGTAGCGCTCTGACAATCGCCCGACAATGAGTTGGGTTTGAACAATCAAGATCTCGTTCATGTCGTAATCGTAGATCTATAGTCCCAGACGGGGCATGAATGCAAGCCGCGTCGTCCGACCCAACACCGACGCTATGAGGTACAGATACAAATGGCCACGACCGACCCTTAAGTCAGCTTCTTATCGCGCTCGTCCGCGTGGGCGTCTCCTTCTTCGCTGCCGTCGTCGTCGCCGTCCTCCTCGTCATCATCATCCTTCATCATCTCTGCCATCAGCTCCTTTTCCAAATCTCCTTCTTCTTCTTCTTCTTCTTCTTCTTCTTCCTCTCCATCCTCTTCCTCCTGAACCACCTGCTCCTCATCCTGCTCCCCTTCTTCGTCAATCGTCTTCTCCCTGCTCGCCACTCCTCCCTCGGCAACTTCCACGTGCGTAAGACTACTAGTCCGCTCCAAGGCCTTCTTCTTCCTGACCTGCAATCTACTCTCCCCCTCACTATCCCCTTCCTCGCCTTCCCTGCCCTCGCGCTTCCTCTTCTTCCCTTTCCCCTCGGCGTCCGATGCCCGACCGGAGCTCTCGGCGTCGCTGCCCGAGTCGTCGGCGTCGCTGCCCAAGAACTCGGCGAGTTCGCCGTCGATATCGTCCCAGTCCTCCTTTGTCTCCTCGTGCAGGGACGAGTCCTCCCTCGAGAGACTGGGCATGTGCTTTTTGAGTTCCGTTTCCGTCTCCGTGTCCGTGCCGTCGCCCTCGGCGTCGACAGCGCCCTTGCCTCCGTCTCCTTCGTCGTCGCCCTCCTCCCCCTTCCCGCCAATGCCATCGGTTTCTTCCTCCTCCGTGACGGCGGCCTCGCTCTCGCTCCCGCTTCCCGCCGCCTCCTCAAACCTCTCCGACGCGTTCGTGGCCACATCCGCTTCGATATCGAGGTGGATCCGATACGGCCCCGTCTCCACCTTTCGCCACTGGGCCAGACAGTCGATCAGCCACCTCTGCGTGACGATGCGTATGCGATCGCTCCTGCGCCACGCCTGTCTCACCTTGGCAGTTCGGCGCGCGGGAGAGGCGATTACGTGCGTTGTTCTCTTGGTGATGTTTTCCTCGACGCCGGCGCCAAAGGAGCGGGCCCAGACGGCTAGGTCATGGGACTGTGTGGGTGTACCGAGGGGGAGGACGCCGGAAAATACGATATGCACGCCGCGGAGGATGGAAGATTTGATTTGCGCCATGATGGTGGTCACGTCCGGAATGGACGGGGAGGCGGTGTCAGACGGGGCGCGTACGCGGGGCGCATGAGAGAGTTGGGAGACGCGGGATGGAGGCGGAGCGGAGGGAGTGTTGAGCGTGTCGAATTCGGTCCAGAATTTGGTGTGGATGGTGGTCAGGGATTGACGAAGGAAGTGAAGCTCGTTGTCGTCGTCGCGGAGGAGATTGTGGCGAGATGGCGGCGGAGGATGGCTGCCGTTCTGTTGAGGAGAATCTGCGGGTAGGGAAGAAGCTTCTTCTTCGGCCGCATCAAGAATCTTCTGCTTCTGGAGGAGAGGTCGGTCGGCTTGTTGCGCAGCTATGGTCTCGTCGTGTTCGTGGGTCTGTTCCTGGAGCTTGTTGGCATCCGTGGATGCGCCCATCGAGATGAGCTGATCAATTGTGGAGACGTCGCCGTTGGCTGGTGACTCTGGGGTATCCGTGGAAGGAGGTCTTGTCGGCTTTGACTTGGCCAGCGTGCCGTTGGTGTTGCCTTGGTCGCTGCCGTTGGTGGGCGCCTCCAATTGTGGTGGAGGGGGGACGTCGTCTATACCGGGCCGCTTCGGAAGAAAGCTAGAGTTGATGTCGCCAATCCCGACGAAAAAGTCGTAAGCTGTAACTTTGATGAGGTTCTGACTCCAATGCCATACATCTCCACGATCATCTATGATAACCACCATCTTAGTATCCACAGGGAAAAGACGACGCAAGTCCTTGGACGTCATGCTACCACTCTCGTTTCGGCTGAGTATGCGATCGCCAAAGAGCCTCCTCTCGGGGTCGACGATCTTCATGATTTCTTCGGCATATTTGCGTGTTCCCATTGTGTAGACATGCAGTTCGTACATCTTGACGACCTCGTCCAAGAATTCTCTCAGGCCTGGTCGAAGTTTGATGTAATACCAGGTGCCTTTGGCCACAGGATTCTCGTCATTGAGCTGGAAGGCTTGGACATGTTTGACAGCGTCGTGATTGGGGTTGGTGGGATCATTCTGCCATTCGCCAACGGTGCTGTCGACTGTAGCCTGGATGATGGTCTGATCAAGGTCTACTACCAGGGACAGCTTGCGCGATGATATCAGTCTCTTCTTGGCCTCCTCATCTGCCTTGTTCGCTTCGGCCTGGGAGACGCGTAGTCCAATATGGCTATGTGCAGCTTTGATCGTGGCGCGTGCGGTGTTCTTTTGGACAGTGTTGTACGTGACCCTAGCGAGGCAGTCAGATACGCGTCAACCTAAACAGGCGGTCCAACCTACTCGGTCATGTCCTTGCCGCAGTCGGCGCACATGCCTTGGAACTGCACCTCATGTCTGCAGGCCTCCTCGACGTCTCCTATGGGTGTGCTGGACCTTGGTTAGCCATGGCCCAAATGATGCGCTCAACTACCCACCCTCCCCTGGAGATGACACTGCCGGGCCGTATCAGGAACTTGCCCAGCGTTCCTTCGAGATCCGTCTCGTATGTGGAATAGAGCGTTCTCTTGACGGGCTCGCCTTCGGGATTGTCCTCGGTGCCCTCTATGACGGTGGTCTCATAGCGGTAGTCGAACAGGGGATCGCCCTGGGAGATGTCCTCATCTTGATGGGCACGCAGTCGCGTGACCGTGATGGGATAGTGTAGACTGTGGGGTGTGATGAGACGCATTGAAGGAAGGGTTGCCGTCGCATAGCAGGGCTTGGTAGGATGCTCGGGATCGTATCTAGGGCTGTGTGGCTGCAGGCGATGATATGTCAGTGAATGTGCAATTGGGTTGCGGCGGCCCTAGGTATTGGCCGGATCGTCTATGCAACAAAGGGCGAAACAAGTGGCGATGGGCAGACTCACATGGCATGTCTTGTTCACGTTTGCTGGCGGTACAAGCTAGAGGTTTATCTGGACGGCTTGCATATTTTTTGATGGTCTACCATACAAAGCAATTTGACGCGCCTCGGAAGGCGGGGAAGGGGAAGCAGAGAGCTTAAGTACTGCACGACGTTGGGTGGTCCAAGCTCCCTCGACTGAAGATTCACATGCTGTGTTGGTGACGGGAGACTCTTTGATGTTGCAGGGATCGTCACATCACGACGCGACGGCATGGTTGCATCTCGTCCATCTGGCTGGGAATGCGAGTCCTAGGCTGGTTGACAAAGATCGGTCTCGGCATTGCTCGACAATGCAAGCGAGGCACTGTCGAGACTCTACCCGTCCGCCGGGTCCGCATCCGGCCTTCTGTCTAGCAGCATTCCACAGCTTTGTCATAATCGGCGACGTGAAGCAGCGATCCATCTAGATACAGTGAGGCCTCTGCCAACGTGAATCTGATAGCCACACGGACATGCACTCCAGACCGATTGGACCCGTCCCCATTGCATATCAGCCTAGCCGGCGGCCACTGTAGTCAGCCCTCTTGACACACATCGTCGAACGTGATATGATAGACTCCAGCAGCACATCTGGTAGCTTAGTTGCTGTCGCACGCCTGCCGCTGGTTCACCTCCCGTGGTCCAGTCCTCCTATTGCGGATTGCGGTCGACAAAGTGGCCACGGCGGACGAGGGAGAATCTGACCAAAAGTCTTGTCGCCACCTCATCGACTCTGCTGGACGCCACTCAGTGGTATAAACACCGAGGAAGGTCTATAGCAAGGCCAGTGTGAGTAGAGATGAAGTGATCCCATGGTCGGATTAAGCTTCCAGAAGCCGATCCCTCGTGTCCTGCATCAGGAAAGGTGTCGCGTGCTCTGTCGTCACACTGAGGCAGGTACAGGCCGGTGATAATCCAGAGAGGTGTCTAGCTGCGCCTGCAACTTCTGCTCCTGCACAAATGTGCAGTATCTGACCCTCTCACTACTGTATTTTCTCCAATAGAGGCTGTTCCCAGATTCGGCCAGTGCCTGGGCCAAATCGAACGGGGATTCTGTACCCGACAACGAATCGACGTCACTCCCGCCTCCGATAGGGACCCACTTCATTGAACTGCTGCTCTTCTTTTTGCAGGACAGCACTAGGCCACAAGAATTTGCATCGCAAGGTCTTCCACCTACTTCACCACCCTGCAATCAAGCTCCGGGACACAGTACGGTCAGATTGCCAATGGAGCCTCGGACGCCAAAGACTGCCGGACCTCCCGTCACAAGCCCGCAAGTAGCTACTGGCCAGTCGGCCATGGCCCAACAATCGAGTGCGAGACCCGATGGCTTTGGCGGACACGCAGCGTCCGCAACCGGTCACACCGTAGCTCAAGGCGGCGTGGCTACCCATAAGAAGAGGAAGCATCGCGGCGGGCGCAAGAAGAAGACAAGAAGGCAGAGCTTCGCAGCGCCCTCCGAGTCCACTGTCAACGACAATGAGGAGCTCGACAGGCGTCCGAGTCTGCTAGACGGACCTCGTCCAAGCGCTGCTTCAGCTGCCGGCTTCTATCGTCTGAAGAATGGCAACGCAAGTAACACAAGTTTGGAGAGCGAGGCGTTGCTGGATCACAGGTAAGCCGAACGGACACACCTTACAGGTCGACGTTTTGTATGCTGACAGGAGTTCCACAGGGAGCAAATGCCCTTCCGCTCACGTCGCCGAAGCAACTCCAACAGCATGTTCAGTGCCTCCCGGCCCAGCATTTCCGTACAACGAGCACAGAAGAGCAGGCAAAGCATCCCTCCACCCATCGGCTCGAGCCCAACCAAATCTCGATTGAGTCAGGTCCATCAAGGCGTCCCCGAGGAAGACTCTGCAGACGACCACAACGATCGTAGCCCATTGCTCGGCTCGTCGATCAAGAATAGGCCAGGCACCTCTCGCAGCGGAACGGGGAATGCTGGCTATGGGACATCGTACTTCAATCAAGGACGGCGCGAATCTAATCATTCTCCGGACAACAGGAAGAGGCATACCAAAGGCTATGCCGACGAGAGTGATGAGGACTTTGACGTCAACAACCCCCCTTCCATGCCCGGCTCTCCTAAGCTGGGCTCGCTCGATGATGTGATGATTGCGGAAGAATTCTCCCGCGATCATTCCCATAGCCATGAGTCTCAAGATGTCGTTATCAACATCGATGAAGATGATCAACGCAATGACTTCAGGAATCCCACCTCTCCATCACCGAAGCGGACACGAGCGACGTACGACTTGGCTGAGATGGATGTGTGCTATCCCGGCCACGCCCCCATGTCCGAGATGGGCGATGGCGATGAAGATGGCCACCAAGACGCCCGCCGTAGTCCGCGACGGCGCCGTAGAAGGCATTGGCCCGATCTCCACGTTCTGGACGAATGGGCGCATGAGGAGAAGGAGGAACGCACTGCGGAGCAGATCCGCGCCAAGAAAATGACAGAGCCTGTCATGGTCGGCGGCCGGCTCAGAAACACCAAGCAGGCATGGCACCGTCAGGAAGACGATGCGCCTTACAGGTACACCTACTTCAACGAGAACTTTGATGCGACCATCCACAGTCGCACCATCAGCGAATTGTGTCAATTCGGTGCCACGTTCGACGATCTCTTCAGACCTTCACCGCCCGTCATTGACGAGTCGAGCGAGAGTGAGGACGACAACGAAGCTCCTATCCCGTCTCCGGGGAAAGATGCATCCATTACAGCCCCAGAACTTGGCAGAGGCCGCCCATCGCTTGCGAGCGTGAAGATGGAGAAGACTCAGTCGACCCAGAGTCATTCTGGGTCCATAACACCCAACGGCAAGCACCAGTCTGTACCAGCTACTCCGGGCAAAGGAAAGCGCTTCGGTCCTCGACCGACTTTCTGGCTCGACGTCCTGTCTCCGACCGAGGCCGAGATGAAGGTGCTTGCAAAATCGTTCGGTATCCATCAATTGACAGTCGAGGACATTCTCGTCCAAGAGCCTCGTGAAAAGGTAGAACTCTTCCAAAACTACTACTTTGTCAATTATCGTTCCTTCGAACAGGACAAGGAGAGTATCGACTATATGGAGCCGATCAACATCTATGTCATCGTCTACCGCGATGGCGTTCTCAGCTTCCACTTTAGCATGACGCCGCACCCTGCCAATGTTCGCCGCCGCATCCGCCAACTGAACGACTACATGTCCCCTTCGGCAGACTGGATCAGTTACGCCATTATCGACGACATCACTGATGCCTATGCGCCGTTGGTGCAACAAGTCGAGGACGATGTAGACGACATTGATGATAACATCCTGGATCTGCATAGCATCTCTGTCAAGGAAGAAGATCGAATGAAGAAGGAAGCAAACAAGGCAAAGAGCATCTTCAGTGAGAAGAGCGGTAAGAGTGATAAGAGCATCGAAGTCGATGAAGGTGGCAAGATGCTGCGACGTATCGGCGAGTGCAGAAAGAAAGTTATGAGCCTGTACCGTTTGCTCGGGAACAAAGCGGACGTCATCAAGGGCTTCGCGAAGAGATGTAACGAGCAATGGCAGGTTGCGCCAAGGAGTGAGATCGGCCTCTATCTGGGTGACATCCAGGATCATATCGTTACCATGACGGGTAATCTGTCTCATTATGAGAAGTAAGTCCCAGAACTGGAGAAGAAGACGAAGCATGCTAATCTGTCACAGTCTTCTGAGCAGGGCTCACAGCAATTACTTGGCGCAGATCAATATTCGGACTTCAGAAAGGGCAGAGCAGACCAACGACGTCTTGAACAAATTGACAGTATTGGGTACCATTGTACTTCCGAGTAAGTCGTCCTTCAGCATTACACGGAGACTATACTGACGCCGACCAAGTGAACATTATTACGGGATTGTGGGGAATGAATTGTCTGGTCCCAGGACAGGATGTGGAAGGTCTCCATTGGTTCTTTGGCATCACCGGTGGGCTGTTCGCATTTGGTATCGCTTGCTGGTTGATTGCGAAGCGTTTGCTTGGTGTATGAGCTATGAATGCGGTGTACGAGTCAGAGGAGCAATCGATACAACAGTGGGAATTGGACAATCGTGGAAATGGTTATTGCTTGTGATGAGCTGATTGCTTGTTGGTCAAGACGGTCGCAAAGTGCATCTAATGTCTTGGGTACCGGGTACCATCTCTTTCGGTAGCCTATCTGTTCAACGAATAGCAGATTTTGGTGATAATTACGCTTTGTTCGGCGGAGCTACGCAATTGAGCATTGGCATCAATGGGTATGTTTTTTCCCATCGTGGAACTGGTCCCTCTTCGCTTGTCTTGCTGCATACGTCCTGTGTGCTTGATTGCATAGATCGAGGAAGAAGAGCTTCATGAGAATACCGGCGATAGCTTACCCACTATCCGTTCCTGGATTCTTATCGGTAAGAGACTTTCGTACGTGTGCTCCAGCCACTCGCAAACCAGCGGTCTCGTCCTTGCCGGATCAATGATTTCCTCGACACCAAAAGCGTTGGCGGTCCTGATGGGGCTCATGAGCCGTCTGTACTCGTCTTCCAGCTCTTTGTACCTCTCTTTCCGGGCTTGCTCGCCTTTCTCTTTTTCGATCTTCTTCAGTTCGGCAGCATGCCCAGCTTCGATGCCGCCGTCGAGTGGTAACGATCCCCATTCGCCTGATGGCCAGGCTACTCTGAATCTCGGATCCCTGCAGTCGAGCATGACTCCGCCTGCCACGCCGTATACTCTCCGAACAATTACACTGAAGATGGGCATGGTGGTTGCGTAGTAGGTCTTCGCCAGTTCGATGCCCCATCTCATAGTCGCTGTCCGTTCCGCCACTGTGCCCACGGCGTATCCAGGAACGTCGACGAATTGCAGGAGCGGGATGTTGAAGATGTCCAAGAACTTGAGATGGCGTGTCAGCTTCTGCGAGCCAGCGGCGTCCAGGGCCCCAGCATTGGTCTCCGGATTGTTGGCCACGATACCAACTGGACGCCCTCCCAGCCTGGCAAGTCCAACTATAATCGTCGTGCCCCAGAGCCTACCAATCTCAAAGAAGCTTCCCTGGTCCACAACTGTCGTTATGATCTTTCTTGGATCAAACATCCTCTCTCGCTTCCTCGGTACCATGGACCTCAACTCTGGACTTAGCCTCTGTATATCGTCATGCTCCTCCACTGTCGGCGGCACCTTCTCGCCACAGTCTGGCAGATAGCCCAGCACGGTCCTGATCTGCTCAAAGCATTCATCCTCGTCCTTCGCCAGATTATCAATCGTCCCGTTCGTGCAATGCATCATGGGGCCCCCCAAGTCTCTAAACGTCAAACCCTCCTCGAATGTCGCCCCTGCCACCACCTTCGGACCCGCATTGAACAATGCGCCCACGTCCGCCGCCATGACACTGAAATGACAACTCACCACTCTCGCCGCACCCAAGCCGATAGCCGGCCCTAGCACCGCTCCCAAATTCGGAATCCCCGCATTCAGCTGCTTCATCACGTACCCGAAACTTTCCAAGGGCGGGATATAGCTATACCCCATGGTCCGGATCGTGCTCACGGACCCCCCACCACTACTCCCATCCACAAGCTTGACCATGGGCAACTTCAACGCCAAAGCCAGCTTCTCCATATACACCGTCTTGGCCCCGATGGCCCCGTCCGCGTGGCCCGCGCGCAGCGTAAAGTCGTCCGCGGTGAACAGGACTCTCCTCCCGCGCAACTTGCCGAACCCCTGGACGTTGTTGCTAGGCACAAAGTCGATTGGCGCCTCGGTCACGGGGGAGAGGGAACGCCATGTCACGTCTCCGCTCACGGAGCCGACTTCGCGGAAGGAGCCGGCGTCGAAGAGGCGGGTCACGCGGTCGCGGACCCAGAGCTTGCCCGAGGAGAGTTGGCGGGCGTAGCCTGGGTGGGAAGGGGAGGGGGTCTTGGCGATGGTGCGCAGGGTGGAGAGCTGGGATAGGACGTCAGAGTGGTCTGCTGGTGGACCTTGGGGCAGGCGACGGCGGCGACGGGTGTTGGAGGTTTGGGAAGGGGAGAGTTGGGAGGAGAGTTGGGATAGGCGGGAGGCGGCGGTGGGATTGGTGGCGGGGTCCTTTGGGGTGGGTGCGGGAGAGTCGTTCTTTGCCATTGTGTTTGTCGGTCAATTATTGCTTTGAGACCATTTGTTCCTCTTTACTGTGCTACATGCTGTGTCTGCGATGGTGATGATTGAGGTGTCGTCGGTAGTAGACGTTCGATCTCCAGCGCGACCCCGCTGAGCCGAGGCAATGTGAGGTGGGGGTTTCGAGACATGCTCCGTCCTGCATTGCGACGGCATTGTCGCAGCAACGTCGCCTTTGCATTGAGAGAAGGACGAAAGAGGACTCAATGACTATCGATGACCCGCACGCTTGAGATGACCTGTTGCTGAGCAGCTACACATACTCCTCGATCTGGATGCTCCGGCCATGGCATCTCCTCGCCGCATTAAGCGACTGTTGGTGGCCAACAGGTATCCAAGCTCGGCTCAATAGCGTCATGAGGAGTCACTGACACTGACAGGGGCGAGATTGCAGCTAGAGTCATCTCGGCAGCGAGAGAGCTCGAAATTGAGACGGTAGCACTCTATACTGGCCAAGACGTATCGCATGCATACAATGCCGATCAAGCTATCGAACTGCGCGGCCCATCGTCTTACCTGGACATCGAGGAACTCATTGAGCTCGTCGAGAACCATTCGATAGATGCTGTCCATCCCGGTTATGGTTTCCTCTCGGAATCTGCCGACTTTGCCAAACGCCTCGCTGATGCTGGCGTGCTTTTCGTCGGACCGGGATTCGACATTCTGAATCGGACTGGAGACAAGCTGCAAGCTAGGAAGTTGGCGGACGAATGTCATGTCCCTGTTCTACCAGCACTTACAACACCGACTAGCGATCCCGCAGTGGTGAGGGCATTTGCACGGGATGTGGGGTTTCCCATCATGATCAAAGCCGTCGATGGTGGTGGAGGGCGAGGTATTCGTCTCGTCCAAGAAGAAGCTGCCCTTGATAGTTCCCTTGCTAGGGCTGTGGAAGAAAGCCCTTCGCGGCAGGTCTTTGTGGAAAAAGCCGCGGTACAGGGGTACCGGCACATCGAGGTGCAAATCATTGGAGACTATCACGGTTCTATCACGCACCTCTGGGAGCGTGAGTGTAGCATACAACGACGGTATCAAAAGGTTGTTGAGCTCGCACCTAGCTCTTTGACTGACCGAGCGCTGGTTGCAAGAGTGATCGAGGCAGCGCTACGGATAGCAAAGAAGGTGCGATGATCCTGGACGATTTTTTTTTTTGCGTATACTGACAGAGGAAGATCACCTACACATCGCTGGGCACATTTGAATTCCTGGTCAATCCTGACAGCCGCGAGTTCTACTTCCTCGAGATCAATCCCCGATTGCAGGTAGAACATACCGTTACCGAATCGATTTGCTCGACCGATATTGTGAGAGCGCAGATACTCATTGCCCAAGGAGCGCCCCTAGCAGAATCTGGT
Organism: Sphaceloma murrayae; assembly: GCA_002895985.1. Taxonomy (NCBI): domain Eukaryota; kingdom Fungi; phylum Ascomycota; class Dothideomycetes; order Myriangiales; family Elsinoaceae; genus Sphaceloma; species Sphaceloma murrayae. Next base: position 788,471 of record NKHZ01000088.1, read on the forward strand.
CTGCAGCACATCCACCAGCCACCGGAGCGCCCTCCACCACTGCATTCGATACAGCTGAGAATCACAGCCGAAGACCCTACCAAGAAGTGGTCCCTGAGCATCGGAAAGATCCAATCTTGCCATTTCCCATCTGGCAATGGCGTACGATGTGACACTAACATTATCAACGGCATTCCCTCAGCGGTCTCAGCCGACTTTGACAGTCTCATTGCAAAACTTATCGTTACCGCTTCCTCGTGGTCTGCAGCTCTGCGAAAAGCAGAAAGGGCGCTAGATGATACACGCATCGTGGGAATACAGACAAATATGCCTATGCTGAAAGCCATCCTCAACCACGCCGACTTTGTCGAGGGCAGATGCACGACATCTTGGCTCGAGAGCCATCAGGCAGAACTGCTCTCTTTGATCTCACAACCTTCCCCCAAAAAGTTTGGCAATTCCCTGTTTGCCACATCGACAGCTTCGATCTCAGCTTCGCCTTCATCCTCACAACTCCTCTTCCGAAAAGATGACGCATGGACTATCGGTCTCTCACCCCTTCCATCCATTCCGAAGGCGCCGGCAGCAAACTACCACCTCCATCTGACCCGCTTGTTAAAAAACGACTTCCCTACCTCCCTATCCGCGGAAATCTCCATCACCCCCACCTCCGCAGGCACCGCCGCTCACCCGACACCATACCGCCTGACCTTGAACCAAACCTCCATGTCTTCCTCGGCTGCCTCGTCCGCCTCTACCAAACGCCGAGCCGATCCGGCCAACTCGGCCCACGTCCCTATCCCGTTCGCGGGCAAATTGGTCGAGGTGCATGTCGACGAGGGCGACGAGGTGCAAGAGGGCGAAACGCTGTTCGTGGTCAGGCAGATGAAGATGGAGTTGGAGGTGCGGGCGCATCGGGCGGGGAGGGTGAAGTGGGTCATGGATGTGCAAGAGGGCGAGGACGTGGCGGAGGGGTGGCTGGGCGCTGTTATCGATGGCGTTGGCGCTGGCGGGAGGTCAAAGTTGTAGATGTACATTTGATTTCTGATGGGGAGAACGTTGTACATCGCGGCCATGGTCTTGACGCTCGACAGATGCAAGTACCTGCTGATGAAATTTTGAGAACCACTGCTATATCCTCTCAATCGCTCTCGGAAACCGCCCTGTTGACGCGGAGAATGATGATCCACTAGCACTGGGTACTTCAATTCAAATCGCGCGTGTCTGCAGCAAGACCCATATCGCAATGACGTCGTTTCTGGGTCATTGATCTACAACCCGTTCTGGCAGTCTCTGACCTTGTTCATTGTTGATATCAAGCACGTCGCTCTCTGGAAACTCGTATCTCACGTCAGTGAGAGAAACTGGGACCACTTGGAGGCTGCGACCACGACCATGCCAATCGGTAATCCATGTCCGAACAAAGACGTCCATGTCTGCCGAACGGTCCCGTCCAGATCTATCGCCACTGCCGAAAGCGATGATCTTCAGTCTCGAAGGTTGATCTGTTGATATGTTATGAAATTTCAGTCCCTTTTAGATTATATTATATCATACCAATGCGTGACGATGCAAACGTATCTGCAAGCAGATGTTGTAACAAATGCCTGTATCTTGACCTGGACAAAGTGACCCCAGGGGCAAGTACTGGCCATGTACTGATCTGCAGGGTATGTATTGTGCTGCTCCTCCTTAAGGGTGTCTTTGACAATCAGCCTTGTGAGCAGGCAGCGCGTGAAATACGTACGACATATTCAGTCCAACTGTTGACCGAAGGTGCAAGCAGGTTATGCTTGGGAAAATGACAAGATAGTTGTGTGAGATGAGTAAGGCTGCTTAGAACGAGCGTCCAATCTTCGAAAGACCACAAAGATGATGCTTCGCACTCGTAGTCTGTACAGACATCAAGATAGAGTACTTCAAGCGTCTCCCCTTGACTGATGACGCCTTTGACATTTATAATGCCCCCGGCGCCACTGAGTATTATGGTAAGCCTTCGCAATCCTCTAACAGATAGGAGGAGAGCATTCAAGGCATTGACTGAGGAAGTTTCTTTGTCCTCCTCGCCAATTATGGTGAGCTCAGTGAGGATTCTCGGAGCCTTGGAACTGAGCGACCAAAGCATGCGATCTGCTCTTTTGCAATTGGCAAATTCAGGTACCTGACTTTTTCGAGATCGAGGTAGGTGCTCCACTGCTCTTCAACGTCTTCAAATTCCACTTGAGAGAGATTAAGACTGTGAAGACAGGCAAATGCGTTTCTCACAGTGGCAATATCTCTTGACCGGAAGAGTTCGTCCACGAAACGCCGTGGTGCGTCTTTGGGCGCCTGCGCAGAAGCACGCCTGGTGAAGTGCCAGAACCTGATGTCGTCTTCCCAATGGATGTCCAGAGCTTCAATCGATAAGGAGTTATCGAGGGCCATGTGAAACACATCCAGCACCTGTTCCGAATCTATCATCAATGTGAGTCGGGTACAGCCGGTCAAGAGGGGTCGAAGTTGCTCGGAGGTAGCCACAACGTTGTCACGAAACCTCAGCGTCGATACCTGGATCGTCTTGAGGCTTTTCTGACTTGCCCACAATCTCTTGTAGATAGAATCAGGGAGCTTGTCCCATCTCTGCCATCTGAAGGAGTGTATTGTGTTGTTGGGTAGATTCTCGACAATGACGATCAGAGCCAAGATAGCTCTTCCAAAGGATTCACTTCCCAAGGATCCATATGACTGGAGTCCGAATGTCAGATCTCGCACGTGAACGAGAGCCGCATTCCGAGAGTTGAACATTGCAGGGATCAAGTAGTCGGCCTTTCCACCGAGTCGCAAGTCGATACTACTGTACAACTGCTTCACGGCAGGGTGGTACCACTCTCGCGCCACGAGACAGAGGCTCTTCAGGTCTGATGGACGCGACAGCTAGTACAATCAGTGGCGTTTGAGTGGATTTCTGATCGCGAAAATACCTGTGTAGCAACGAGTTCCTTGACCTCCGCAGGTAGATCGTTCATGTGAGTGGAGTGAGAGTCCATCCTTCCGACCAAAGCGCTCCCGAGCTCTTGTGGGGGCTCAGATTCGACCATTTGCCCAAGCTCATGGGTGCGTCATGAGTAGAGTGACGCTGACGAGCTGCTTGGTTGTCATGAGGAGAAGACTTGCAGCTGAAGAGTAGAAGATGTGCGAGGATTATGTCGATGTGAGGTGAAGAAGCATTCAGTAAAGTTCGTCACGTGATGCACATGTCACGTCGCGTCACATCATTGGTGATTGAACTGCCTCGGGTTAGTACTAGAGGTTTCAAATGATGTTACTGTTTCTCGAAGGAATGGAAGCACTAATGGAGCGACCTACACCTTGATGAATTCGGCTCTTGCGAATTCGGATCAGATTCTCTGCGGGACCTATGATCTGACCAGTATGATCACGCGCCTCCCATGACGGCGAGCTATATACGAAAGTCGAAAAGTCTGCATCAGCTATTATAAAAAGAAACACCCCGATGTCCCCATGCCCTACTTGGGTCCGTGACGCCCTCTGGCAAGCTCTTCGCAAATCCTACCCGCATCTCCAGGATAGTACTCTCCGGCATCTCATAGATCCTCTCTTTTCCGGTAATACTCACAGTATGTATTACTCTCTCGTGATCGAGGCGTACAATCTTGGTCTTGACGGAAAGAACTGCCTTATCATCATGATCAGTCAGCTCGTCCTGATCGTAGCATCCGAAAGCAATGAGGCAAAGCTCGAGCCTGGTAGTGGTGAAAATCTAACACCACTGTACTCAGTCTGCATTTCTTGGTAGACCTTACGAACTATGTTGTGGTCTGTTGTCAGAGTTGGCGAGGTGCTAATGCGAAGTGTGTGCAGGCGCGGAGAGCAGGATAACGTGTCCTTGGCCGGTGGTAGTCATCGCTGTTCATTCCATCTCGCAGACATGTCACATACCATGGATCCATAACATTCACCGCGGGTGCTCCAAAGCCATCACAGGACCAAATGCGCAGGATATTTGTTCTAGACAGGGACAGGATTCCAGAAGGTATTGCAGATCCCACTCGCCGTGATAGTGTGTTCTTCATGGGGCTTTGCTGTGTCGCTCACGTGGATGCTCAAAACTTTTAAAGCATTGCCCTGCTGAGCGGGAAACCGACGGTCTAAGGGCTTTACCGCCGCATGATACCAATCTTTGGAAACCAGGGCGAGGTTGCGGAGATGGGACGGTTAATGGACCTGCTCGTGATCAGCGTTAAGAGCGCCGGCGACGCTATCAAGTGCTCCGTCCGAGTCTGAGAAAATGAACTCAACTTCATTGTCAGAATGTCGGCGGTCCGCCACGCCTCTCACCCGATAGCAGAAGCTAGATGAGATCAGCGTGTGGAATTACAGGTAAGCATGGTCCTGATGGGAACAGGCATGGCATAACCCCCAGTCCGCGCTACTCATCTGACAGTCCTGTCTGATCATTACTGTCATATATATGGGGGATGCTCATCACACGAAAATTATCGACAAGCTGCTTTCATGATTTGACTAGTGCATGCTGTGATGTTTGTCAGACATTGTAGAAGCGAGTGTCTGGTCAATGGAGTAGCGGAGGTGGCTTTGATTGGCCTCGTCCACGTCTACACTAACTTCGGTTGCAGTATGCTCGACGATCCGATGGCAAGGCATTCACCGACGAGCACATAGAAGGATATTGATAGTTTGTTCCAGTACTGAAATACTCGGGGGTCTCTGAGTTCTTATTCATGAAAATCAATTCAAATATTAGACATTCGGTATCGCAAACCCGGATCCACTCCAGAAGATAAATATATACAATTCCGCCCAGCGGCATTTCCCCCTTGTCATTTCTCCACCATCTCATTGTCTCCAAGGACCCCCACCCCCCTCATCTACTTGGGCTGCGTATAAACACTCGGCAACCAAGCAATATCGACCAAAACATTGACATTGGGCGCAGAAGTCGCCCCCTTCAGCGTCTTGAAGTAACAGACCTTGGCGGCGGACACGTACGCGAAACCGCTGCAGTTGGTGATGGTGTCGCAAGTGGTGAAGCAATCGCTGTAGGCGTTCACGACTTTGTTTCCAATGTCGCCGACGTTGAGGAGGTCGTAGCCGCACTTGGTGTTATATTGGACGCCGTTGAGGTCGGTGTATGTGCCTCCGCCGAGGGAAGAGCATGAGACGGAGACTGGGGTGGCGGTAGAAGGGGCTTTGGTAGTGGTAGTGGTTGTTGTAGTCGTTGTTGTTGTTGTGGTGGTACTAGTCGTGCTAGTCGTGCTGGTCGTGCTAGTTGTTGTCGTCGTGGTCGTTGTGACGGCTTTGGTAGTCGTGGGGATGATGGCTGCGACCGTGGTAGAGATACCGGCGATGGCTGCCGGGAGGGTGCCATTGTCAATCTCCTTGACGACGTAACCATACGACTGAAGCAAGTCGTAAGTCACGCCGGAGACGGTGGAGCTGTACAACCCTGCGTACGAGGAGACATCGGAGGTGTAGGCCTGGCAGTAAGTACCCTGCGCAACACCATTGAGGCTGAGGGAGAGGGCGTTGAAAAAGTTGCAGGCGGTATAGCTAGTGAGGCCCGCTGTCTTTGCAGTCGCCTTGTTGGAAGCCGTCATGCTGGTGCAAAAGTCGGCGCAGAGCTGCGGGCTGAAGGGCTGGGTGTAGAATTGTGCGCCGGCAAATGGGATTTTACCTGTGGTCAAGCCAGAGACATCGACAGCACCACCGAGAGCAACTGGAGCATTGAAACCGCTGACAGTCGAAGCAGCGGGGTTCTTATTGTACCCGTTCGAACCTTGGATCACCACCATAAAGTCGGTCCTCCATTCGCCAATGTTTTGAGCCTGGCTAAGGCTGACTTGCGAGCCCCAGAGAGCACAACGAACGCCAGTGGACGAGGTAGGATTGGGGCAGGCGCTACCAGGGTCCTGCACGGGATCCCTCTCGAAATAGATGTTGAAAGCCTGACATCCCGGCGTGCCATCGCAGATGGAAGCGCACTGCGAGATGTTGTATGTCGGAAGCTGTGTGTACGAGATGTAGTTGTTCGCGAACAATGATCCAAACTGGTTGGTAAAGTTGGTCGTGTAACCAGCAGGATAGGGGGTGCTATCTTTTGCAATCTTTGAGAGCTTCGAGTCCGTAAGGAAGCCATTAGGGTTGTTGGGCGTCGGGACATAGCCGTACATGATGTCCTGAGCAACGCAGCCAGCAGCAGCTACGTTGGGCTGGACGGCTGCAAAGGCAGCGACAGCGCCGCCACGACCGCCCGCAGCCTTTGCCTTGGCTGTGGCTTTCGTGGGCTTGCCTTTCTTGGTTGTGGTTGCAGCGGACGTGCTCTTCGGCTTCTTCGAGTTCATGGCTCTGATAACGGACGTGGCCGCGGCTTGGGCATTTGTCGACGTGGTGGGCTTGTTGCTGGCGCTCTGAAGACCAGGTTTTTTCTTGTAGACCTGAGCAAATTGGATTCCTTGCGCTTCCACGGCGGTGGCAAACGCAAGGACCGGTAGTGCGGCGTCCCAGAAGCGCATCTCGACTGAATACTTCAATTAGGTATTAGGATAGACGTAGTAGTGATCTGGTTGTGCATGTCTGTGCAGTGAGAAGGGGAAGCATCTTATACGTCTTGCAGCATGAAGCAAGCTCTGTACATACAATGAATTCCTGGACTTCCAACCAATGTTGGTCGATACTAACGTGCACAATACCGCACGTTGAAACAGATGTCCGACTCACCTTGTCAGCGGCTTAAGCCTGTGAGCACGCGGCTTGAGCATGATGACCCGAACTGCACTTCATCCGTCTTCCCAAATCAGTGTATCTCCAGGATGCCGAATGGTTGAAGATGGGGTCGGAGCTGCAGGTAAGAAGCTCAGACGGGTGTATATCAACGGGGACAATGGCAACGGTTCCTGGGGAAATGTGCCATGTCCATGTTGGTTTCCTTGTAACCGTTGACGGTTAAGAGAAATATACATGTTCGAACCAAGCAAGAACCGAAAACCAGACTGCACGATGTCTCATATGTGAAAGTGCATTTCGCGGTGCTAAGGCGGCCCTTTCGAAGAGCGTATTGGGGAGAAGCTTCAACGGTGTCAACGATGGCTCATTGCGGAATCATCTTTCCTTGCCTGATAGCTCCGTCGAGCAGTTGAACCACTCGTCAGCTTCTCATGATCTTCGACGCTGCTCGTAAGGACAGTCAAGTCGTTGATGCCATGCAGTTCGACTGAGTCTAGACCACGGGCCTCTGGAGGGTTGCCAGATCGGCCCGCAGGAGTACTGCTTGACAGTCGTGTCATGCCTCACATGCAGCTTGCGTTATCAAGGCCCGCCCATCGTCGGAAAGGGCTGTCGGTGTCGATCCAGTTGCGTGACAAGCAGTGGCCGAAGCAAAAAATACTGTGGTGTTCGATTCGAGACTCGTATGGTCGATTGCATGGAGGGACGTTGAACCTGACAAAAGCACTCCACGCCCCCATCTCTTGCAACGTCTTCGTCCAAGCGAGCATCCCATATCGAACGGTAATACGCACATGAATGGGATCTTAGACAGTCCGAGTCGGCCAAATGCAATTGCGGACAGATGGGTGCACCATATGGCTTCCGGCCACAAGGCTGTAGAAGGCAACATGTATCAGTTGGGCGACTTGACAGCCCTACGTAAGCCTCTTGTATGCTATGGACCTTACTATGGCTGTCCTCGATGTATCATGCACCTCGTCTCATTGACCTATCGCAGTGACACAGCTAAGCTAACCAATGCTCGAGCATCATGCGGCGCTCTTCGTTAATCTGTCGTTGATATGCAGGTATATGCCATGTCCCGTCCTCCCACGTGCATTTTCCATGTGCGATCTCAGTCCCTCTTGTGTCCCACCTTGCCTATCTTCCTGAGTCCGACCAGGCCCAGCGCCAGCGTCATGACACAGAGCCCAAAGTTGAACCAGAAGGAGCCTCTATACCCGTCCATGAGTGCATCGGGGGAGTGCTTGTCGGGGTAGAGCGTCTTGGCCGTTACACTGCTCGCAACTACCGCACTGAGTGCGACACCAACGGACTTGCCAATCTGACCGACAGTATTGAAAACGCCTCCCGCGAGTGCTTGCGTTTTCTTTGGAAACACTGATGTGATGAGAAGGTTGGCGACGGTGAAGAGTGCGTCGACTCCGACTGCGCTGAGGACATTCGCAATGAAGCCAGAGGTCCAGAAGCTTGACGATGGTGTTGCAAAGGTCATAGCTAGAGGCGCAGCGCACGTGACGAAGAGGCCGATATTGACCAGGAGATTGGCTGAGATGCGGTGGACCAGGGCCCCGGCAACAAGATTCAGGGTAAATCCGGCAACAGCGCATGGCAGGAAGCGGACGGATGTCTCAAGGGGGGTGAGCTTCTGGACCTCTTGAAAGTACAAGGTAAGTAATGTCTCGACGCTGTTGAAGGTACCCCACGAAAAGAAGACGGCGAGGCAGACAGTGGTGAAGTAGCTGTTCTTCCACACTGAATTGGGAATGATGGCTGGGCGACCCAGTCTCTCCTGACGCCCAACCCAGAAGACGAACGCTGGGACAAGAGCTATGCCGAAGGTGAGGAGGATAATGGTGGGCACCTCTCTGATGTTCCTGGTGCTGCCAGTGATCGTAGCGAAGACGTAAGAAGTCATGGCAAGCGACGCACTGGCAAGTCCGGCTCCAATCCAGTCGATGTCGTGCAAGATTTGCTGACGCTTTTCGTTCCAGGTGAGAGTTCCAGCACCGATGTTCGGTACAGCCCAAGTGATGAGAGCAATATTGAGAGCAATGAGGCCCGCACCGATATAGAAGCCCACTCTCCAGGTGACGAACTGCGCAAGCACACCTCCGAGAACCAGTCCGACGGTGAACCCCACAGGCTGTCCAGATCCGAGAACGGCAAAGGCCATGTTGCGTTGATTACCGACGAAGGAGGACGTGATGATACTTACAGCAGATGGGAGACAGAAGGAGATTGCAATGCCCGTCAACCCCCTGAAGAGGATGATCTCAAATCCATTCCTCGCCAGTCCCGAGCCTAGCACGAACCCCGTCTGCAGAATTGTGCCCCACAGGTACATGACCTTGGATCCCATGGCATCGCAGATGGACCCGGCTAGAAGAAGAGTGCAGCCGCAGGTGAGGGCGGTGATTGCGATCGGCCAGCAATAAGTCAGCGTCGACCTCTCGTGGTATGATTAGACTTACCATATGATCAATTCGGGTCCAAGCCCCAGGTCTTTGGCCATGGTCGGGAGCACGACCGTAACGATGCCGTTCAACATGGAGCCGGCTCCCGTGACCATGGCGATGGAGACGATAATGGCAGCAGAGCGTGTTTTTGAGGTGACGGCCTGCACTTCTGCCGCTGCAATCTCCTCATGGCTGTTCTTGCGCGCGATAGAGGTTGGATACGTGCGACTCTCACCTGAGAGGTGGGCGGCGGCCGGCTTGTTAAGCTGGGTCTGGGAGGTGGCGACAGAGGCGAGCTCGATGGTCTCCAAAGAGCGCAACGAAGCGTTGTACGGCGGAGCCATGATGGCTGCGATGTACGTTGGAGGATGAGTGAAAGAGTGACGTTAGTTGGACATGGTGGTGAATATGGTCTTCTCACTTTTCTCATTCAGCGTGAAATGCATCTTCACGTGCTTACTGTAGGTTTGCTCTGCGGTCACCCAAAGCGGAATGCCTCCGTCATCAATGGCCATTTCATCGCTGCCAGCATTGGCATACCGCTGCCGCTTGACATGATCTGTACCTACGAGCGTCATCGGAACCCTCGCGGACTCTTTGGTATGGTGATGGACAATATTTACAGTGGTAGAGGTTTCCATCAACTGACAGGGGCAGGCGTGCAGGTTTCACGCATCGCAGATCATCCCACCTCGGATCTCGTCGGATGTAAGATCCGAGCATCGAGAGACGCCAGGGGCTTGACGTGCGTATGAAGTGTTGCAGAGCTGAGTGGCCTCACAAGAACAGCACACGGGAAGCTACAGTGCTGTGATGGCCGGTGAGGCCTTCTCGTTTCATTTCTGTTGATACGTGCCGTTACCTCTATCACCAGGAGTGTCGTGCTCCGCCTATAGTGCACAGAGCTCGTCGACATCTAGGTATTGCTAGTTAAACCCAATGCATCTGTGGCTAGCAAAACGGCCCTCGCTTTCCTCCCCTGTGACATCGGAGTCAGAGTCTTTAACCGAGGCTCGGCTCATGTCGAGCAGCCTCTGCTTGACGAGGTAGCCGAGCGCAGTGTCCAGCCATTCGCCTTTGGCGACCAGTCGAATTTCGTGGCGATCTCTGCATGGATGTCTTCCGACAAGACGAATTGCTCTACGCTTAGCACACCAATGCTGAAGCTGCCGCTCGATGGGCGAGTATTCTCTCTTTAGCCGCATTCAATCAAGTCGCCGAACGCGTCGCCTAGCAGCAAGGCCTCCTGGCTCAAGGCCAACATCCAAGGGCCTGTCAGATATCCATCTCTGAACCTCCAGTAGCGCGAAGGGGTATACCGCCAAAGTTGCGACCAGCTCCAGCCTATTCGCGAATCATGAACCAGTTGGCGAAGTTGGCAGCCATCTACCAGGATCTGCTGAAGGGATCCGGAGGCTTCTGAATACTCATCGGTCGTCCAAGTTTTCCATAAAATGCAAATGCAATTGGGTATCTTCAAACATGACCATTCATTGCGACATCACCGCTCTTCTCCTGCCCATCCGTATTCTCACGGCCATTCACTTCGTGCCCAACCGCATCGTCGTTCCCACTCGTCTTTTCCATGTTCGTTTCCTGCCCATTGATCGCCTTTCCGTTGTCCAACTTCCAGATCTTGACCTTCCCATCCAGACCGCCTGTCGCAATCAACGCGCTATCCGGACTCGTGTCTACGCCCAGCACCGGACCCTCATGCGCCTTGTCGCTCCACAGGACCTCCTTGCTATTCACGTCCCACAACCTGACCACCCCATCCTGATCCCCCATGGCGATGAAACCCCACTCCTCGCTCGTCCCGTCCTCACCCGTGGCACCATACGTCCCGAAACACACGGCGGCGGAATACTTCTCGTTCCGACCCCCGAAGTACGTCTTGACCACCCTTCCCTCGACGTAATTCCACAGTCTAACCGTACTATCCAGCGTCGCGGCCACGACGAATTTCCCATTCGGGCTGAACCGCACCGCACCCACGGGCTTGTGATCCTCATGCACCAATGTCTTGAGACACTGTCCCGTCCCACTATCCCAGATCCTGATGAGTCCGTCGCTCGAACAGCTCGCGACCAAGGTGCCGTCGCGCACAAAGTCGATGCCCGAGACCGGGTCGCTGTGCGCGGGCAGACTGCGCATGACTCTGGCGGTGCGCACGTCCCAGAGGAAGACTGCCTCGTCGTAGCTGCCGCTGGCGAGCATGTTGCCCTTTGGACTGAAGGCGACCGAGTAGACGTAGTTGCTGTGACCAAGGAGGGAGGTCGGGTAGCATTTTCCGGTCTTGACGTCCCAGAGTCGAATGGTTTTGTCGTCGCTACCGGAGGCCAGGACGGTGCTGTCCGGGTTCCACGAGAGGGTGGAGATGCCGGCGAGGTGGCCTTCGAGAGTGTGGAGGAGGGTGAAGGAGGGGAGGGTCCATAGTTTTATTGTGGCGTCGGCCGAGGCAGTCGCAAGAAGCGCGCCGTCAGGGGAGAAGCAGAGGGATGAGACGCCTAGGCGGTGGCCGTGCAGGGTGGCCAAGGGGCTGTAGGTGAGGGATGTGGGACGTTGAGGGGGCAGAGGTGCGGCCGGAGTCGGTGGTGACGAGGGCGTGGAGGCGAGAGGGGAGTCTTCGTAGGCGTATCCATTGGGGTCGTCGGAGGGAGAGGACATGGTGCGTTTGCTGGGGTTGGGGTCGTCATAGGAGCGCTTACGTTTGGGAGAGCGAGGCCGCGCGGACCCAGGATTGACTGCGGAGACGCTCATTATACTTGCGGTGGAAAGGGCAGTGCCCTCTTGCAGAAGGTCGTGAGCAATGCCGGGGACTGTGAAGAGGAGGTCGGAGTGGAATAATTCGAGATACCTCAGCGTAACAAGCTCATGTGGGCAACCGTACATTTCTCTGCTTCCCCCTGACGTCAAGGGCAAGTTGAAGAGAGTCAGTCCATTGCACATCCAAACATCTCCAAAGCTTCCACGTCGACCCGCAAACTTGTCCATCGAACGTCTACTCTACTACGGCAGCAACATGGCTGACGCTCCGACCTCCCTCCGCATAATCTCCCTCAACTGCTGGGGCCTGAAATACATCTCCAAACACCGACCAGCCCGCCTCTCCCACATCGGACACCTCCTCTCCACCGCCTCGCCCACACCCGACATCGTCGGTTTACAAGAATGCTGGACAATCTCCGACTTCCAGTCCATTGCCACACAATGCTCGTCGATCCTCCCCTACTCCAAGTTCTACTACTCGGGCATCTTCGGGTCCGGCCTCGCGATCCTATCGCGGTACCCCATTGTCGAGAGCCAGATGTACGCGTACCCGCTCAATGGTCGGCCGGCTGCTTTCTATCGCGGGGACTGGTACGTGGGCAAGGGCGTGGCGTGCGCGAGGATACGGATCGGCAAGGGGAAGAAGGATGTGGTCGAGGTGTTCTGCACGCATTTGCACGCGCCGTATGAGCCCGAGGGGAGGGATAGCTATTTGTGTCATCGCACGGCGCAGGCGTGGGAGATTGCCAAGCGGATGCGGCATGCGGCCGAAAGGGGACATTTGGTGGTCGGGATGGGCGATTTCAACATGGTGCCGAGCAGTCTGGCGCACAGGATCGTGGAGAGTCAGGCGCCGGTGAGGGATGTTTGGAGGGTAGTGTGGCCGCACAGTGCGGTGGGGGCGAGTCATCAGCGGGCGGAACGCGAGAGGGGTGGAAAGGTGCCAACGGCGGAGGAGGCGGTCAGGGTCAATGGGGCGACGTGTGATAGTCGGTTCAACACGTGGAGATGGAGCAAGGCGCTGCAGAAGCAGCTGGAAAGGGGCGTGGACACAGAGGTCAGAGGCGATGAGCTGGATCCCAACAGTCAGAGATTGGATTATGTCTTCTTTGGTGGGGAGATGGACGGCGAGGCGGGGGAGTGGGAGGTGAAGGATGTCAATGTAGGGATGACGGAGAGACATCCGACGCTGAAGTGCAGTCTCAGCGATCATTTCTCTGTGGAAGCGACTGTGGTAAGACGTGCAGGAACCAGTAAAGGTCCGGGAGCGACGGCAGAGAGAGCAAAGCTGCCCCTCCAGGCATTTGACGAGATCCTGGACATGATCAAGGGCTACGAGCTACGAGAACGAAAGCAACGACGATTACGACTTGGACACTTTGGCGCTGAGCTGGTCGTGGCGATCGCATGTCTCATCGCGACATGGTTCAGCCCGAGGAATTTCGTGTGCTTTCTGCTTATGCTGCTCAGCACGTTGGGATTGAGTGCCGGAGTGATCGATGGTCTGATGGGAGGACTGTTCGTTGGGAGCGAGCTGCGGGCATTGAGAGAGTTCGAATGGGAGATCAGCAATGCCAGACGGCTTGCTGCAGCGGACGAGAAGCGATAGTACGGATTATTGCGCAAAGTATAGTCGAAAATCGCTGGTGGCTTGCCCCCCTGTATATACTTTTGCTCTAGGACGATGCACATGCAGACCGGTGTATCTTTCGTCAACAAAAGTAGATACCTTGTAAAATATGGATTGGCTAAGACAAGTTACGTCGGTTTGTGCATTGTGGTGATCTTTGGGCAGCAGCAGAAGGCGCCGATCAGGACGAAACAGGCACCGACAGGCACTGGCAGGCATTACTGACTGACACACTCTGACTGACACACTCTGACTGGCAATGATGACAGGGTTGTCAAGTACCGGACCCCAGTATCGCATCGTGTGACAGATGCAGATATGGCCCGAAGCTTTGACCCCTGTTACCGTACCCTGGTGCGGGGAGGAAGCGGAGACTCGGAAGAATGGCGCCAGCGTGTCACGCAAAACAACGTGATAAAACGTGTGTGGGCTGAGGTAAGTTACTGTACCACGGTAGGTACCTAGAGGAGGGAAGTGGTGATGGTGCCGTCGCTTTGCGGCAGTCTTGGTCTGGTGCGCAGAGGGAAAGAGTAAGGTACCTACACTTGCAGTCCATCGTAGCGATGCGGCGGCACTGCGACGGGACATGACTTTCCGTTGGGACACATTTCAAGCCAGAGGGGGACGAACGCCTGCCTCTAGCACTAACAATTGGGTTACGGAGGTACGTTAAAGTCAAGTTGCTGTACGATCCCTCTCGCGTTGGAAGACGGATGAAGCCGGCGGCAGAGTGCGATGATCTGGCCGAGGGCCATTCACGGCACCGATGTGGAGAACACTCTCCGAAGGATGATGATACTGTAGCCAGATGGGAGCACCGACTCATGGGAAACTCTGGGTTTTTAGCTCTCCATCGTACCGGTGTGTGATCAAAGAGACGGCACGGTCGGCGTGTCGAGGCAGTTTTGCGGTCCTGGGTAAGGATATGCAGATATGCAAGAACTGGGTTCTGCGGATCGCGTGGTACCTGATCTGCAATAGTCTGGTGAATCGTGAATCGTTGGACAAGAGCTGAGTGGGGGGTGGTTGATGTGCCAGTGTACCGTACCCACAATCCCGGACTCGACAGTTAGCTTGGTCGTTGGAGTCAGGCAGACAGTCTCGTCACTTGTGTTGGTAACTTGACGTGGGATCGTTACTGGGAGAGATATGTACGAGTGCTGCTGCTGCTGCTGGTGCTGGTGGTGTTGCGCGAGGGTGCAGCAAGGGATGCCGTGACAGCTGCAGTATGGCTCGAGCAGCGACACAGTGGCACGGTAGCACACGAAGGCGTCCCACTAGCAAGGGTGTATTTTGGTGTCTTTTTTGGAGAGGTTTTTCCTGTGAGAATTGTGAGTGGTGGGGGGGGGGAAACATATGCGCAATTGTTGGCGCGTTTACCTATGGACAAGATTGTGAGTGGCTGTCTGCACTGCGGTATTTTGTTAGCGCATCGGAACAGAAATGCAGGTCCCAGTCCCAGTTGGAGGCTGACTCGGGGTCACATACGTGGATGGCACGACATGGGTGGCACGACAAGGGTGGCACGACAAGGGTGGCACGACTCTTGGATGGCAGGACATGGGTGTTGAGACAAGCATGCCCAATACTGTACGAGATGACAAGAGTCTCCCATCTCCTTAGCGTGCACTCGATTCGATATGCGTGTTTGTCCACTCCAACTGCTCCCGAAGCTTTCTCTCGAGGTCTTTTCTTCTTGGTCTCTCTGTCTCTCTCTTTCTCTTTCTCGTTCGTGTAGGGACACGCATGCGGGCTGCTCCTCTAGCACTCTTCCTGCATCACTCAAGCGAAGTTGGTTCCAGTGCACAAGGTTCAACCGTGCATTGTCACAAGCATCCGCGGGAGCGATCTACCAACCGTAGGTAGTTCTATTGCTAGCGAAGTGCCGAAGAGAGGGAAACAGGCGGGAGAGCTGTCGTTGGCTTGGCGCGTCGATTTCCACGCGATGGTTCGATCGAGCCGCGAGTCATGGCCCAACAGCAGCAAACATTCATATTGGACGTCCAGATGTCCCCCGATGTTCAACTGTCCCGATGTAAAAAAAAATGCCCCGATGTAAAAGATCCTTGAAAGTCCAGATGCCAATATTGGCCAGGGCTATTCCGTGGTCCGCATCCAGTGGTGGCCGCGTCTCCAAGTGGCCAACTGGGCCTCCAATAACGTCTCCCACCTCGATCAAATGCCTGCCGTCGAGTGATAGCTTGATGGATCCATGATCAAACCTTCTGTTCGTGAGCCGTCTCGTCTCCGTCACGCATGTCCCGGCTTGCTGGGCTCCACAGGAGGATGCGCTTGAGCAGGTGAAGCGAAATTGGTGGCAGCAAGTCGGAAGCGTGAGAAGAAGCTCCACGGGGTCCATGCCCAAGATGGCTTGTTATTGTGGCGCTAGCGGACGTAACCCGATGCGGTCAAGGGCGGTCCAGGGTGGTCGAGGGCGCACGGCAAAGAGACATGGTCGCAAGTGACTTTTGGGTAGTTGCTGTACCACGGGAGCGAAAGGCAGTTGGTGCGCGGCCGGGGAACGAGCCATGGAGCCCTTCGGAGCATGGCAATCCTTCGCACCACACGGCGCCCGCGAACCCTGCCTGGGAACGGAATAATCTATACTGTATTCATCAACTTGTCCTCACTAAAACTGCACGCGACCGGGGTGGCACAAAAGGCTCGAGCGCAGCACAAGACAAGCCAACGACAGCCACGGCGCACGCACACGCAGAGCCCAGCACTAACCACCAACCACTAACCACTAACCACTAACCAGAGGAAGGGCAGAGGAAGAAAGGATAAGAGAGGTTAGAGAAGGGCTGGTTGAGAGCTAGAGCGAGGGCCTCACACAAGGGTCGGCTCTGGGAAAACACGTCGGTCCGTTGTTGTTGGTTAACTTCCAAGGTTGTTATTATGATTGCGATCACGGTACATTACTACGCTTCTGTCACCGTCCCTGTCTCCTGCCTCTGCCCCTCGTCCGCTCAATGACCAGCTCCTGAGGGACACGAACACGACGATCCATCTGTCCACCGGCTCTCTATTCATTGTCATCTCCATCAACCTTGTTTTGCCCGCGCACGCTCTCCCCGTTCACTCACCCCTCGCTCGGATCTCACCTGCAGTGCCGTTTCCTTTCAAAATCCCGCAGGAGCCAGACAGGACACGAGTACACAGATCAAAAGACACAGGACATTAAGACATCAAGACATCAGGACACCAAGACATCAAGACAGAGGACACAGTACGCAGGACACCCACACGTCCCCGGCCTGGAGCCTGAACACTCGTGCAGGGCCCAAAGCTAAGAGGAAAAAAACATACACAGCCGAGCGGACGCGTCCCCAGCATCTGCCATTGATCATTATTGACCGAGGAAAGAAAAGTCTCGATATACATTCACTACTCCGCCCGCCAAAAGACAAAGACATCCGCAGTCGCAAGATTACACTGCTCTCGTCGGCCGTTCACGTTCATTCGTCCGTCCGTTGTGACTGTTGCTGCCGCCTTTTCGCCTGCGATTTCCTCTCTCTGGCCGGTCTGGACTACTTCCGATCGCCAACTTTTGGACTCGGACGTTTGGCCGTTATACCATTCGTGTTGCCCTAGCGGCCTGGTGCACCTCGGACATCCGCACGAAAGACCGAGGAATGCAAATGCGACGCTGATCTGATCCATTGTATTTGCCTCTCTTCGCCACACGCACACCCAACAAAACACCCCGTCTCCCATGATCTCAACCTGCGCCTGATAGCTCGATACCTCCCCCGCCAGCCTCCCGATTGCTGCATATTGTGGCTCTCCTGCAGCTCGACCCCATAGCTTTTCTATCGATTACTCGTGACTACCACCGTCATGGCAGAACTCCGTCAACCCATGCACAAGCGCACTGCCTCATATGAGAGCAGCTCCTCTGCCGCTGGCCCCTCCTCGCAGAGGCTGATCCTCGAGCACATCCTCACCTACCCGGGCACCTACGAGCTGCCTCTGCGAACCATGTATGCCCTCAACTCGGCCCCTCGTGCACTGCCCCCGCGGCCCAAGACCCCGGCCGGCATGCCGACATTACCCCAAGGTCCCGGAGAGGCGGCCCAGAAATTGACCACGTCCTTGATGGCAGAAATCTCCCAGATGCCTAACCAGCCCACCTCCCTCCCCGTCGCCTTCATCACTACCTTTGTCCGCAAGTGCTTCGCCTCGGAGCTGAGTCTCGTCGACTTTCCTCAGGCCTTGACCGGGCTGGACTATCTCAAGGACCTCGAGAACCGAAGAATCCGGGAGATGCACGACGTCCTCGTCCGGATCAACATCAACCTCGAAAATGTCGATCACGCCGAGGATATGCTCCGTGACCACCCGGATGCCCTCGAGTGGTTCCGCTCTCTGGAAGAAAGGACCCAACAGGTCGAAGCCCTTTACACCAAGCTCTACGTCGCCCTGCGCCGCTGGATTCTCATCAACGAAATGTCCCTTGAACCTTTTAACAAGAACAGCTGTCTGGCCATGCTGAATACCGTCTACCCGCCCATGGCCAAAGCTCCCACCACTCAACTCACACCCTCCGTCCTCGCCGCTCAGCGGGATCAATTCTTCAAATACATCCTAGTCGTCGAGAAGCGCGGCCCCTCGTGTCTTGCCAACCTCATCGCACTCGGTAAGCGCTCTGGCGAGGAGAATGGCTGGCTTGCCGCTCGCCAAGTCCTCGACAAGTACCTCATGACAGCCAACAGCATGATCGATGAGTGCCAGAACATTCTGTCCGAAGCAGACGTCTCGAAACGATCATCCCGAAAGGCCGACTCCGGCATCTCCTTTGTCGACAGAGACAGTCGCAAGAACAGCTCCTCAAGCGAAAAGTCCATCTCCATCCCGACGAGCGCCGAGCGTCCCGTCTCTCGCGCCACACCTCACAAGTCGAGCAGTGCCCTCGAAAAGCTGGCCAGGGAGATCCGCCACCTTAAGCGCAACAAGGCCGATGTCAGCGAGATTATCCCGCAGATCCAAGTCCAGGACGCCGAGCAGTCGCCCGAGCAGAGCCAACGGCCGTCCATGCGAAAGATGAGGAGCCTCAGTAGTCTCAACATTCGACGATCAGTCAGTCGCAACGGCAGTGTCGCGGGCTCGACTAAAGACATTCCCAAGTTTGATGTCGAAGAAATGAAGAAGCATCGTCTGGCCGCCGAGGTGCACATGATGGCTGCTGCTGGCTAGAGGGCACAGTAGCTCTGGAAAAAAAAATTGAAAAAAAATGGAAAGGACACAGTGGAAATTATGTTTACAGTGGAGGATATGCCATGCTCACGCGAGCTGATGGAGACGAGACATGTCGATACTCTACCCTCTCCTTATCACGAAGGTTATGATTGACGTATACACTAGGGTGGTGGTAGATATCGGGGCGTTTGGTAATCAAAATAGGTGGATGGAGGAAGGATATGAACATACTGTTGAATGAATAAAACTACTACTTAAGATCAGCCACGTTCATATTTTGACTATTCGTGCCGCAAGGTTAATACTGCTCTTCTGGCGAGGTTGCCATACGTTTTGTCAGTGACTCAAACCCCGCAGTCGAAAATCTTGCCCCTCACCACACTGTCAAAGGAGTCATCCGCACAGGCATCTAGCATTCTATCTGGCAATTCTCTTGGACCGCAAGAACCGTCTACACCCCTTCTCTCAACAGCTCCGACACCCTCGGGTCTCTCATCACCCTACTCCCAGCAGGAAAGTCTCCAAGAGGAAAAGAAACCCCCCCAACAATGGCCCCAGAAACCCTAAACTACCTGACCCTCGACGTCTTCACACAGACGCCACTACTGGGCAACCCCCTCGCCGTAGTCCTCGTGCCATCCTACCTCAGCCCGCTCCTGACGCAGGAACGCAAGCAACTCATAGCGCGCGAATTCAACTACTCGGAGACGACATTCCTGCACCTCCCGTCACCATCATCTCATCGCTCGGCGCCCTCGAAGAGCGATGGTCCCGACTCCGATTCCGACGCCCACGTCCCCGAGTGGCGCCTCGATATCTTCCTCACGGACGCAGAGGTCCCTCTTGCTGGCCACCCGATCATCGGGACAGCGGTGCACGCTCTGACCAATGTGAGCGGGACGAGACGCGGACGGTTCGTCACGCGGGCTGGCAAAGTGGAGCTGAGCATCGATGAGACCGGGTATGTGACGGCTGTTATCCCGCACGAGGAGCATCTGCATCGGTCTGATGTGCTTCCCGCGGCGGAGGTGGCGCGATTGCAGCCTGCGTTGGCCAGCGTCATGGGCGGGACGTGGGGTGCGATTGATACGTTGAGTATTGTCCGGGGCATGACGTTTGTGTTTGTCGAGGTGCCGGATGTGAAGGCTTTGGGAGCGGTGGAGTTGTTCAGTCCGCGACTTGATAGTGCGAGGTTGGACGAGGGTTGGAATCGGGGACAGTTGATGTTCATGTTTTATGTGAAAATGGGGCAGGAGGCAGGGGTGGTCACGTTGAGGACGAGGATGGTTGAGGGTATGTTTGAGGATCCGGCGACGGGGAGCGCGAGTTGCGGGTTGGCCGTGCTTTTGAGTATGAAGGAGGGGCTGGACAGGGAGGGGTTGAGAAAGTTTGAGATGGTGCAGGCTGTGGAGATGGGGAGAAGGAGTGACATTGGTGTTGATGTCGATGTCAAGGGAGGGAAGATCGAGAGCGTGGCGCTCAGGGGCACAGCGGTGGAGATCATGAAGGGAAGTCTGAGGTACGAGTGATGGATGCTGAAAACTGGGTTTGATAAAGAAGTTGCCGGGCAAGTGTTATAATGAGATGACCGTATCGTATTAATCACACCCAGAGACGCCGCCCAACACACTCAAGATCCCCGGACCCTCCGCCATAGCTCGCTGTGCAGACCTTCAGTGATACCCGTTGACCTTCTGCTGCTCCTTCTTGACCTGAATGCCCTGCCCTTCCGCCTCTGGCATCTGTGCAAACCACTGCGGCGGCCGGATCCCAGTCTGCTCCTGCACCGTACTGAGCATGGGCGGCAGACATCTGACAAGATCCCGGATCGGTGCCATCGAGTCCGCACCGCTGTCGTTGCCAGTATTCCAGACGCTGATCTTCGGCTGTAGTCCCTGGATTGCCGTTGCGTTCGCCTGGGCGAGTCGCTCGTAGGTCCCATTTTGCAGCATCATCCACTGCATCAAGCCCTGAGGTCCCCCCAGCGCACTGCTCAACTCTTCGTAAGCCTTTGCGAGATGACTCAACCCCGCGGCTTCCTTTGTTTTCGCAACCAGTTGCGCTTCTGCCTCTCTCGACCTGACAAGGAACTCGGCCTCGGCCTCTTTCTGCCTCTTGTATAGCACCGCATCGGCCTCCCTCGAGATCTTCAAGAAATTGGCTTCCGCCGCCGTAGTCTCCCTATACTTCTCCGCATCCGCCTTCTTATTCTCAGCGTACAAGGCCGCGTCAGCCCTCTGCTCACTGCTCTCTTTCTCAATTCTAGCCCCGACGACCTTGCTCGCCCTCAACCTCTCCAACTCCATCTCCGCCTTTCTCATCTCTACAGTCTTCAACAGCTCCGCGTCCCTCATCTCTCCCTTCCTCCTCGCCTCGATCCTCTCCAGCTCCAACTCCCGCTCGATCGCAATCTCCCGACTCTTCAACTCCTTATCTGCCACCGCCTTCTCGCTCTTCCGCTCTGTCTCCAACACCGCAGTCGTGGCATTGATCTTCGCAATCCGCTGCTTCGTTTCGCCCTGCTTCTCCGCCTCACCAATCTCGCCGATCATACGCGCATTGGCGACATCGATCTTGGCCTGATTCTGCGCCCCCTCGTGCGCCTTCTTAGACAGGAATTCAAAGTATTGACTACCTGGCATGTCTTGCAGCTCCTTGACGTTGGCATTGTAGATGCATAGTCCGAATTGATCGAGCTCAGACTGCACAGATTGGATGACCTTGGACTTGAAGATGGCGCGCGAGGAAAAGAGCTCTTCCATCGTCATGGTCGAGACGATGGAGCGGGTCTCGCCTTCGATGATGCCTTTGACGATGTCCTGGACGTGATTGCGACCAGTCGCCACCGTCGAGAAATGGCCGTGCTTGGCGGGACTGGTGGGGACGACGCCGTCAGAATCGCCCGTCAGCAGGACGGCGTACTTTTCGAGATCTTCGATGCTGTCACGGGGTCCAATGGTGAAGACAGCGGGTAGAGAGAATTTGAGCTTCTCGCGCGTCATGGCGTGCAGTTGCATGGAGAAGTCGAAGGGAGTGATGCTGATCTTGCATACTTTCTGGAAGGGATAGACGAAGGCTTTCTTCTGGACCTTGACCTTCTCGATGCTTGCGCCAGTGATGACGAGGTACGTGTTGGGTTCGGAAACGTGGTACCTGCTCATCGTGAGAAGGATGATAGGAAAGAACTTGTGCACTGGCGGTGACAAACCACATCTTGGAAATTGGAGTGCTGTCCTGAGACTATGATATAAGACTGCGGGGATCTAGTGACCGGGGAGCTGCTGTCGGCAGGAGCAAGGATCTTGAGGGACCGTTCACAGACACGCAATGAAAGGCCCCAACGGCTGCTTAATATAGATAACTCTTGTGAAATTGGAGAGACCTCGGGCCTTCGACGAACGGAAAGGCGCTGACGATGCCTTACCTTCGTAGCTTACGAGGGCATTCTAGCCTAGCCGGCAATCCGGCAGTGGCACAGAATCGACAAAGCAACTTAGTGCATTGAAGAGAGGCTATGATCTTCCTGACTGTATTCCCTCAGGCATTCAGAAACGTGGATATGGATGGGTAGGCAAGGTCATGTGGCATCGCGGAGCCTTGCATACCTGACGATCGGCGGCTTCGGGAGGAGCCGGGGATGCAAAGATGCCCTGGATTTGCCTGAAACTCCAAGAAGGCAATGACTGATATATTATAGACGCCTTCTGGCTTGTGATGAGGTCGCAATCAGGCACACATCGGTGCAAACTTCTTCCGCGCAAGTTGCCTCAGGCATACTCTGTGGTAGTACCCCGCAGGTCCGCTTGGATTGGGTGGCTCTCGAATTTAAAGGCAAAACCACACCTCGCCTATAGCGTTTACAGTATCCAACGAACGAGCCCGCAATCTTTGTCCAGAGCATGCCGGATCCACCACCGCCATACCGAAGAATGGAGGACTCAGAGACAGCGTCCCAGAAGGGAGAGTCGGAGACCCACGGCAGGACGCTTGGCGAACGGCTCGCCGCGATGCGCAGAGCAAGAATACAGGCAGTGCTAGATCGAGTGGAAATCTTGATACACCAAATGCTAGAAGAGGATGTATCCAGGACAACGATAGTGCTGTTCCCATGCGGTCAGAGAATCACAGGTGAGAAATCCAGTGGTTCGCATAATCCGAGACTGACTGCAGTACAGCGCTAGGATCGAATGATCAGCTTGTCAATACCTCGTGGGAAGGTGACAATACAGTGGAATTTCTTTCAGCAGATGCCGGTCATGTGCGAGCTTGGTCGCAGCGAGCGTTGCGGGAACCGTTGCGAAGAGCACTTGAAGTAATGATACATGACATAGTCTGCGACGCGCATGGTGTAGCAGACCAGATCGATGACATTGAGGTTGTGGTCGATTTCCAGGAGGTCTTCATCAGATCGCAGGATGCTATAGGCATGTATGCCACCATCCCTCTTGAGGCCGCAGTCCTGGCGGTCCGGCTGTAATCGTCATGCTGAGCATTCGACCGCTTCCATAGGACGTAGTGATGCATATAGCGTCGAACCTTTGGAATCACCAACTCATGCCGGTTCAGTCTTCTTCTCGCCGTCAATGTCGAATCCGAGCTTGTCCAGCTGTCTGATCAATTCATTGATTTTGATGACCTTTTCTAGTTGCTCCGGTAGTAAAGAATCGCCCTTTTCTTTCTTGTCTTTTAATTCTCGTGCCTGTCGAAGCTTTTTGCTCAGCTTCCGTGCCTCCTTCGCCTTCTCAACTTCAGGGTCGACAGGCTCGATGGCCTCGATGGCACCGTTCCCGCTGCTTGGAGCCTGCTTGTCCGCTCCATTAGAGGCCCCTTGAACTTCAGTAGATGCCGCAGCCGCTTTCTTGCGAGCCTCCCGTCGCTTCGCATTCTTGTTCGCCGCTGACGAGACCGGCTCACTCGCAATTGCTTCCGCGCCTGGTATGCCGCCCTTTCCACGATTTTTCCAAGACTCCGCAGACCTGTTCTTGTACACCTCAACATCCTCTGGTGGACGATAGCCATCTCTTACTCGGATTTCCCTCCTCACTGACCCATCTGCGCGAACGGAAGAGGGAATGTGACGATGACCATCTTCCGTTTCCGCGATACCGGATTTGGACGTAGGCCCCAGCGCGGACGCGATCGAGGGCGTCATTCTGCCTTTGTACCAGTCGAAAATCGACAAGAATGTTGCTATGCATACAGCGATGCAAGCGTCGCTGGTCGTGCTGGCATGACGGAGCTCAAATTTTGCGACAACAGGTTGCTCCACGGTCGGGCAAAATCGCAGGACCGAATCAGCGGACCAATCAGCGACGTCCAATACTCTACACCCCTTCCAACTTCGTTATTTTCCCGCATCTCTGAACCTCATCAAGACTCGCTCAATCGCCCGTCCGAGACTCACTTGCTGCTCTTTTTGACTCGTCGAAGGATTACGCACATCGCAATGTCCTCTGTAAGTCCCCGGCGCCTCCCATTAGAGCGAAGCGCGTGCTAATCTAGTATAGATCTTCGGAACCATCTACAAGTACGACCACCATGCAACGATTTCGAGGACACCATTGACTCTCGCAGTGGATTGATCAAGCGGAATACCGTCTTCCTTGGAACAGTCTTCTTCAGTGCCTTTGCACTTGAGATGTAGGGCTCACTGGAAACGCCGCGGCACAGACGAGGTTGACAAGAGCATAGCGCTTTCGACACCACATCGAACAAGATTTGGGATTCGGTAAACCGAGGGGTGAGTATACAAGATCCAATCCCGACATCTCCTCCGACAATTGACACCCTGTTCAGCGACAATGGAAGGACATCAAGTACCGGTACCTCGAAAAGGCAGAGAGCGAAGACGATGACGAGTGATGGAGGGGTGCAGAGCTCACAGACGGTCAGCGACCCGGTATCTCCGAAATGGAGCTGCGCGGCCCTCCCTACTAGTAATGCTGTACATTAGCGACTCCGTTGCCCGACCTTACGACCTTAGGTCTCAGACAGTTGATCGAACGGAAGAGGCGAACGAATACAAACATCGTGTCTCACATCCCATACACAATTATGAGGCCATCAAAGTGTTTGTGGACTTCGATCGTTTGTGAGCTTCGATCATTTGTGGGCTTCGATCTCCGATGGGTGACTTGGAAGGCTACTTCCCATTAGCACGGGACTCTCTTGCAGCCAGCGATATCAACGCCCCATCGGTTCTTTTGAATGGCCATTGACCTACACCCGAGCGAGGAACCTATCTGTTGCATTTGCATCCGGTCGGATGGATGGGACGGTGTTTTGATATATTTGCGAACCACGTGGTGAGCAGTATGCCATGAACGCACAGGGGGCCTACGTGTGAACTTCCGCATCAAGTGTCCTGTGACATTACATCCATCAACTTTATTATCATATTTACTGCCAAATGTTGTGCGGGCTTCTTGGACGTCATGGTTGGTGTATTCGCATGTGATGCGGAGCTGGCGTGCCGCGAGCATTCGCTGTACAGTATGAAGTCACACATCCCACTTTAACCCCGACTCCAACCCTTCGGTGCAGCAATGTTGCGAACCCACAAAATCTCATCTTCAACAACGTAGCAAATTGCAGTCGCTACCGAATAGCAATGCAAGGGACTGTAACCTGGCTGTATCTCCCGAACACCGCTGTCCGATGTATGCGAATGATTTAGAGGTTGCGCTCAGTCGCTCCCTCCGAGATCTACCTCACAAACACAGCTATCGATTCACATCGACTGCGAAGACAGAGCTCCTGCGTATTTTATGCACCTCTCTCGTTGGCTCGGATCAGAAGCTTTCGCTGCTCTTCCCCCAGGTCGACCCTGAAGATGCCAATGTGCAGTGGAGTCTACGAAAGGCGCAAAATGCAATCGAAGGAGCAGAGTATACCGAGGCGGCAAGAGGACATGCATGTGGTCACATTTTTAGACCGGGAGAATCGTCTTACCACTGTAAGACATGCACAACGGATGACACATGCGTACTCTGCGCCAAGTGCTTCGCGGAGTCGGATCACGAGGGACATGCAGTCTTTGTCAGTATCTCTCCGGGGAATAGTGGATGCTGCGACTGTGGCGACGATGAAGCATGGGTCCGCCCGGTGATCTGCGGTATACACACAGAGGACGCCGCTCGCGCAAGGCCAGCAAGTGGGAAGGCTGCGCAACCGGCAGCACTGCCAGAGGAGGTGGCTGACTGCGTACGAATGACGATTGGCAAATCGATGGACTATCTCTGCGATGTCTTCTCTTGCTCGCCCGAGCAGCTTAGGCTTCCCAAGACAGAGCCATCGGTCAGGGCTGATGAACGTATGTCGAGGCTTAGCGCGGACAAGTACGATGGCGAAGAGTTTGTGCAGGATCTCACAGAATACTGCCTGGTCTTATGGAACGACGAGAAGCACACGGTGGATCAGGTGACTGATCAAGTCGCCAGAGCCTGTCGAAAGACAAAGACCTATGGCGATATGAAAGCCAATGAGGTAAATGATGTCGGTCGAAGTATCATCGAGTACTCGACAGACTTGCCCAAGTTACTAGGCATGTCTCGCATACTGGAACAAATCACAGTCTCCGTGTCCATTCGGTCATCAAGAGACACATTCAGGGAATTAATGTGCGAAACCATCATTGATTGGCTATCAGACATCGCAGGCTGTAGTGTCGGCTCAGACGCTCATGTTCTCCGAAAGACCATATGCTCGCAATTCTTCCTTCCATGGCATGCTGGAAGTTCTCGGGTGAACGAGCAGGTGGGGAAGGCGGGGATCTTCGACCACGAGGTAGAGGAGCGAGTATACCATACTTTGCCCCGTCGCTACATCCAGATAGGCGGCCCAGGTAATATCATAACCCTCGTTGGGCCTGGAGTCGAAGATGAGGACGATGATTCGGAGAACGACGACATGGGCGATGATGATGATGACATTGCCCTCGATGAGGATCAGGATGATAACGCTACTGAGCGGGCCGAGGAAACTGAGACTGACCTCAATCCGATTCTCCGTCGTGCACAGTCAGTGCGGCGCGCAGTGATCCGGCAGAATCCAGATATTCTCACTGGGGAAATGATGGACATCGAGGACGACGAAGGCAATGTCATGGTCTTCGCCGATGAATCGCAAATGGAGATTGACGTTGACGATGATGAAGATGCTGCCAATGAAGTATCCGAGGCGACAATGGCTGGCTATCCACCACCTCCACTACCGCCCCCTGCCACACAAAGCTTGGAGCCCTCCAGGCAGGCATCTCTGATGGATAACAACGACATGACATCTGCAGAGGAAGTCGAGGAGACGGAGACAGTCATTGGATCCGCACGACTACCAAACTTGCCGAAGACACCCACAAACCGTGCGCGGACAAGGAATCGCCCACCAAAATACTGGCTAGGCCGACCCGGTGGATGGACAGAGTCGACACAGACCGGATCTCCCGAGAACCTCAACGAACGAATGCGCATAGATTTCCTTGTTTTATATGACTTACGCCTCTGGAAGACGCTGCGTGATACCCTACGACATCTGTACATTACTACAATCATCACCATGGCCGAATACAAGCGCCTTCTGGCAATTCGTTTCGCCGGGTTATACACTTTACTAGCGCAGCTATATCTTATCGCTGACAGGGAGCCGGATCATTCCATCATCAACCTCTCCCTCCAGATCCTCACAACTCCGAGTCTCACCGCGGAAGTAGTCGAGCGTGCTAATTTCCTCACACATCTCATGGCAATCCTATACACCTTCCTCACGACGAGACAAGTCGGCTATCCCAAGGACATCACTCCGACAGCAACGCTTGCGTTCGACGCTGGAGCGATTGCGAATCGCCGCATGTTCCATTTCTTCATAGACGCTAAATACATTTTCCAGTCACCTGCAATCCAGGAACGCATCAGGAACGAGCCGCAGTATCTACAGCAGTTCCTTGATCTGGTCAAACTCCATCAGGGTATCTGTCCCAACATTCGTGCCGTAGGTGAACATGTCGAGTATGAGACTGACATCTGGCTGAGCGCATCGATGATAATGAAGGACATAAACAGGCTGTCCAGGCTTGTGATCGATGCCTTCTTCAATGTGGACCTAGATGACATCTCGAGTCAATTCTTGGTCGCTCTCAAGGAGATCTTCTTCTTTACGACTGTCAGCTCCATCGGTCTGGAAGCGGCTAGATTCAATTCCTGCGAGCTAAAGGCGCCGCTATTCTTCACCAATCTGGCAAAAGACAATGAGCCGATTTGCGTTGTTCCGAACGTCAAAGTGCTGAACGCACACATGAGCTTCCACCATCCGCTCCATTACATCACTTCATGGATGCTCCAGGCCGGCAAGACCATGTCACGAGAGCAGATGCAATCCTGCCTGTCAGCCAGTATGCTACAAATACAAAATTTACAGGGAAAATATCCCGAGGCCAGGACTGGCGATGGTCCCTTCTCGCCCTTGGTCAAGCCTCAGGACTGGGTCAGCGCCATGTTCGACTCTCCACTGCGGGTATGTGTCTGGTTGTCTCAGATGAGGGCCGGTGCATGGGTCAGGAACGGGATGACGCTGCGGCATCAGATGCACAGCTATCGAAGTCCAACCCAGCGGGATGTGACTTACCAAAGAGATATTTTCATGCTCCAAGCCGGACTGGTGTTGTGTGACTTTGGATCTGCGACGGTAGGGGAGAAGTTCTTCCGACAGATGGTACATCGTTACGATCTTCAAAACTGGATGACGGGAGACATGGCGCTGGCACAGGGATACGAAGAAGGGCAGCAAATGGAAATCATCGAAGATTTTTTTCACATGCTTGTGACTATACTTACTGAAAGAGAGGAGCTCTTGCCTGGCAGCCAACAGGGTAAACCCTCAAGACGATTGATTCAACGAGATATTGCCCATGCTCTCTGCTTCAAGCCACTGTCGTACTCAGATCTCGCCAATCGCTTGACTGAGAGGATAAGCGAAAGTGAAACATTCGACGAGATCCTGGAAGAGATGACGGTTTACAAACCACCCGAGGGACTCAACGATAGTGGGACCTTCGAACTCCAATCGGAGTTCCTAGACACCATCGACCCCTACTTTGCATTCTTTTCTCGCAATCAACGTGAGGAGGCGGACAACATTTATCGCGCACGGCACGCAAAAAAGGAAGGCATCGACAAGTCTGAAGTAGTACCCGAGCCGAACGTTGTTCCTATCACTTCGGGACTATTCCTAGAGCTTCCTGCTTTCACTCGAAGCAAAGCATTCTGCCAGCTGCTACAAGGCGCCCTCCAATTTGCAATCTCTGGTCATCAAAAAACCAATTCAATTGGAAAGTCTCGGGTGGACTCCTTGCTCCAGCTCATTCTACATCTGATGCTCATTGCTGTGAATGAGGATGCTGCCGCGGGTATACGCGATGGCTCTAGTATGGTTGGCTTCGTCGACAGGATGGTAAGAGATCTGCTCGAGGGAGCAACCATCTTGGTCCAGCTCAACGCCATCCTAGACATTGAGGAGTACACTGCATGCCATCCACGTGCTAGAGCTATCATTGAACGGGCCCAGCAGAACCGACGACAGCTTTTTACGGACCACAATCTGCTCAATCCTGGCACCCGCACTAGCACGTCCACGCCAGTGTCAACTCTGTCCGCTGACAAAGAGGCGAAGAAGAAGGCAGCTCTTGAACGACAAGCTCGTGTAATGGCTCAATTCAAAGCCCAGCAGAGCTCATTTATGACCAATCAAGGCCTCGACTGGAACGTTGACGACTTCAGTGACGACGATAAGGATGCCATGGAAGACGTCACGGCGGACGAGACAAAGACGGAGAAGACACGGGATTGGCCTGCGGACGCCTGCATATTATGCCAGGAAGAAGCCAATGACGAGCGACTGTACGGTTGCTTTGCATTCATATCGTCGAGTGGCATCCAGAGACAGACACCGCTTCATGATGCCAGCTACGTTCAAGAAGTCATCGATACGCCAGCCAGTCTGGACAGGTCGGCGGATAGTGTGAGGCCTTTCGGAAGAGCGTCGAAGAACCGGATTGTTGTCAATCGAGTAGCGACCGACGGGGCACATACCAGACATGAGGTCCAGACACTTGGTCAAGGCTTCAAGGATTACGATCACATTCTTCGTGATAATGTCGTCACCAGTTGCGGTCACATGATGCACTTCTCGTGCTTTGAGACCTACCTCACGGCGACACAAAGGCGTCAATCACAGCAAATATCGAGAAATCACCCAGAGTCTCTCGATAGAAAGGAGTACCTGTGCCCGCTGTGCAAGGCCCTTGGCAACGCATTCATGCCAGTCATTTGGAAACCTCGCAAGGAGGTCTATCCTGGATTCCTTGGTCAAGGATCTGCCTCGTTTGAGCAGTGGATCGGTGATGGTGTGCGTACGTTAAGCGACATCATGTCGACGGCGCAAACTTACGAGAAAGGCTCCGCGTCCGTCTTGGAGAGGACGCAGCAGGCGCAGCAGCAGATCAAGGAGACATTCAACCCTAAGCTTGTCTCTCAGTTGATCATCGAAGACGGTCCTCAGTCTCCAACCGCCAATCCCGTTCGACGGAGATCGCTCCCTTTTTCATCTATCTTTGATCTGGGACGATTAACTACAAGCATGAGCTCGAATCCAGCATCCATGCTGAACCTGACTACGGGATCAGAGCTTACCAAAGCATACAACGTTCTTTGCGGCAGTGTTGAGACAAATTGTCATGTCGATCGCCATCGAAACCTCCTGCAAGAGGGCACGCCTGTGCTCTTCACAACTCTTCTGCAATCCGTTGCCTCCAGTATCTCGGCTGTTGAGATTCAATATCGAGGCGTTGCAAGTCCTCACAGTCTGCTGTCAGGGATCTCTGACTCGGTCTTGACCAACTTGCGAGTATATTGCGAAACCGTCAGCTCTTTCATGGCTATGGAACAATTGATGGATCCTCGAAAGATTTCAAAACTGCTCAGTAACCAAGACAAGATGAGCATCAGTAGTTTGACCGGTATCGCTGACGGCGACTCACGGTATGCCGCGCCGACTCCACTCCGATATAATGTCTTTTGGTCACTTACACTATCATCATTTCTTCCAAAGCATAGATGGGAAGAGCATGGTCATGGTCTGATCCAGCTCGCTCTGATAGCAGAGGTCGTCAAGGCTGTCTTGTTCCATGGCGCAGCTGGGCCGATCAACGACCCAGGGAGTGTTGAAATTTCGAGCGAGCCAGTCGATCAGAGCTTTGCGTCCTTCCTTACTCAGATCACAAGCATATGCAGCGCCGCCGGCTGGCAGAGAGCTCCAGTGGCCAACTCGGCTGCTTTACAAAGGATTGTCCATCGCCAGGCTCTGACGTTCCTACGGAAGGTGCTCATCCTGACCCACGTTCGATCAGGTGTTGACTTTTCCGTCGCATCAACGACCCTGGACAGCGAGGCACCAGAACTGGAGCGTCTATGCACACTCTTGCGAATTCCGCCACTCACATCTTTGCTCGGCATCTTCTCATCAAAATCGAACGGTGGCATGAACATCCGGGAAATGACCAAGCGATGGATTGAGAATGATTTAATTCAGTCCGACACGCCGAGTATACGCCATATCGATCATCCAGCTATCTTCGAGCTCGTTGGCTTGCCGAAGACATTCGACAGCCTTAGTGAAGAAGCAATCAAGCGGAAGTGTCCCACCACCGGGAAGCAGATTGTAGACCCTGCCCTCTGCCTCTTCTGTGGGGATATCTTTTGTTCGCAAAGCAATTGCTGCCTGAAGTATGGACTAGGGGGGGGATCACAGCACATGGCCAAGTAAGTCTAGCTCTACTAATGCAGTTGGAGTGGCTAACGATGAGTACAGATGCGGAGGCAACATCGGTCTGCACATCAACATCCGCAAATGCATGGTTGTATTCCTGCATGAGCGGAACGGGAGCTGGACTCAGGCGCCATACTTGGACAAGTACGGCGAGCCGGATCCGACCATGAGGAGGCACCATCAGCTGTTCTTGAACCAGAAGCGGTACGATAAGTTGCTCAGGGATGTCTGGCTCGCACATGGGATACCCAGTGTCATCAGCAGGAAGCTTGAGAGTGACATCAACAACGGAGGATGGGAGACGCTTTGATGGAGGTGTTTGGCCGGGCATTAATGGAGTAGCATAGATAGAGGTTCATGTGGAAAGAATTCATTTGCTTTCTTAGCATCATTCGACGCCCCTCGGTAATACCCTGCTGCCTTCCAGTAACGCCGGATATGGTTTATCGCTGCTTTGTTCGAATCAAAATTCCATGCCATTGCCTTCCTCCTCCCTCACCCGTTTCTTGTCTCCGGTCTCCTCCTTGACCAGTCCATCCACGAATCTCTTGAAGTAATCTACATACGGCTTCAGACTCGTCTTCTGCCAATCTTGGACCTTCTCCCCTTCTTCTCCTCGCCAGGCATCGATCTCCCCCAACAGCTCCTGCACCGTCGGAACCGCGAACGGATCAAACTCATCCACCCTGCCAACATCAATGGGCACACATACCCTCCCCGTACCCGGATGAATGACGAAGGGGCTCTTGAGTAAATGGTTCAGCTTCTTGGAGACCTCGGCATCCAGTCTGGGGTACGTGTATTCGAGTCTGATATCCTGCTTTGCATCCCTCAATTGGGTGGTCGAAATGGTCAAGTTGCCCTGGGTGGCCGAGGCGTCAATGTCGGCCCATTTCAGCTTACTGGTGCGGCCGGGAGAGCTCTCCCACTTTTTGGCCAGGGCGTCTCTGAGGGTCAGATCGGGGATGAGGGCCAAGAGCTTCTGCTCCCCTTCCCTATCTCCCCACGGATCCTGGCCCTCGAGTATGCACCTCTCGAAATCCCGGTCCAGGATCTTCAGACTTCGCTCCACGTGCGGATGCAGTGGCCTTCGCAGATTGACTTTGCTCTTCCCTTGCCCTCCGCCCCTCAGCACCTCCAGATAGCCCGCCACGCTCTTCCTCGTCGCGTCTTCCATCCCCCGTGCCCGTTTATCACTGACCCAGCAATGCACACCTCTTCGCCCGGAATACACCCACAGCAGATGGCGGAAGCCGAAGTCCTCGCGTAGCGCCCGGTCGATGACCTTGATCGCCATGGTCGCAAAGACCCAGCATTTGGGACAGATGTTGGCCTTCTGACAGCACGTTCTCACGTCGTCGTAGTCGGTCAAATCGACATCGAAGACCAACTCCTTGCTGATGGGGCGGAAGGCGCCTTGTTTGCGGACCGACTTCCGATCGCGTGGGTTCAGGGTGTATTCCGGACCGATCTCGAAGCGGACGGGCGTCATTTGCAGACATTGTTTGCGGAGGGCGTCCGAGGTCGGGAAGGACTGATAGCGGATGTAAGCATCGGAGGGGAGAACGAAAGCAAATTCGCGGTTGGTGAACTGCGGTTGTGGGGTCGGAGAGGAGTTTAGCCAGAGGAAGAGGGGCCGGAAAGGGAACAGACGGGAGTAGAAGGTCAGAAGGGTATCGGGGTCGGAGGCGCGGATAGAAGCAGCGAGAGGAGCGGTTTCTTGGGACGAGGGTTTGACGGGAGAGGAGGAGAATTCGTCGTCGGGGTCGTCGTCGGCGAAGATGTCGTCTAGTTTGGTCGGCGGTGCGGTGACGGGGAGGGGCTGGCTCGATGCGGTGTCGGGTGACTGTGAGGGGGCGTCTGTCATGGCGATGTCGGCCTCTTGAGGCGGCGACGAGCCTGGAGATACCGCGTGAGGCATTCTGGAGAGATTGATGCAGCGACAGGTTCCGTGATGCGGAGTTGAGGATTACAGACGTGAAGATGAAGACGGTCGACAGTGTGGGGATGACGCGCTGCGACGCGTCTCGCGACAGACCACTTCGGCAAAGCTTCCGTTCTCGTCACTCTTGGTTCACACTGCCGGCCTTCTTTCGATGGACTCCCCATCCCCGCCTCGCTCACTCGAGTCGACAGCGCGGCTTCTATCAGCCTTGGAGACGCTTCAGACCGGATGGATCACTGCGTGTCTGTACTGTAAGCTGCGTACGTGAAATGGTAGCCTCTATAGCAAATAGCCTCGCTGTATCGGAGGTCGCCGATGTCGCTGCCGAGCTAGCTCAAAGGTTGTTCCTCATCTCTTATCTTTGACGCTGGGCTTCATAGGGACTCGTTTCTGCTTCATACAATCTCCAAGATGACGGCTCAGGTAGTGTTGACATCTTCAAGGGCGGTCGTGGGTGGCAACGTCGGGCCCGCGACTTTGGTTATCGATCAAGTGACGGGAAAGATTGAGGATGTGCACGATTCCGTTCTGCCAGAATCTCACTTTCCCATTGGCACAAAGTACCACGATCACAGCCCCCATCTCCTGCTTCCTGGACTTGTTGACGCCCATGTGCATCTTAATGAACCTGGACGGACAGAATGGGAAGGGTTCTGGACCGGCACTCGGGCAGCGGCCTTTGGCGGCGTAACGACAGTCATTGACATGCCCTTGAACTCGATTCCACCAACGACTACAGTGGCCAACCTCAGGACGAAGCTCGATGCTGCAAAGCCACAGGTGTGGGTAGACGTGGGCTTCTGGGGCGGCATCATACCAGGGAACGTCCAAGAATTGAAGCCGTTGGTCAAAGCTGGAGTCCGCGGTTTTAAGGGGTTCATGATTGAATCTGGCGCCGACGAGTTTCCTTGCGTATCTCCCTCCGACATACGAGCCGTACTGGCTGAGCTCGCCGATTCTACTACGACGGTCATGTTTCACGCCGAGCAAATGCCATCGACGACGATAGAACCTCCTACCGGCCCGCATGACCATTACTCGACATTTCTCGCATCGCGACCTGGTATTTTGGAGACGACGGCTATCAATACGATCCTCTCCCTCGCTCCTCTTGCTCCGTCTTTGCCTCTGCACATTGTCCACCTTTCCGAAGTCGCCGCTATCCCCGCGCTTCGGGCTGCCCAAGCTGCCGGAGCTAAGATCACGGCCGAGACCTGTTTCCACTATCTCTCCCTGACAGCGGAGCAGATCCGCAATGGTGACACGCGATTCAAGTGCTGTCCTCCCATCCGCAACGCCAAGAACCAAGATGCCCTATGGGAAGAGCTTAGCCGGCCAGACAGTTGCATTCGTACAGTGGTGAGCGATCACTCGCCATGCACTCCTGACCTGAAGATCCTCCCGGATGATATCCCAGGATCCGTGCCGGTCGATGGTAAGGAACAGGGAGACTTTATGGGCGCATGGGGCGGCGTAAGCAGCGTCGGGCTTGGCATCAGCATCCTGTGGTCAGAGCGTCAGAAGCGTGGTTTCGGCATCACGGACTTGGTGAGATGGTGCTGCGAGCAGACCGCAAGGCACGCCGGATTGGAGGACAGGAAGGGTCTGTTGAAGGCGGGCTGGGATGCGGACGTGGTGGTCTTTGACGATGAGGGCACTTTCGTGGTCGAAGAAGAGAGCATGCTCTTCAAGAACAAGTGTAGCGCATATCAGGGAAAGAAGTTGCAAGGGGTGGTCAAAGAGACGTGGCTGCGCGGAAAGCTGATACACAGCCGCGAAGCTGGATTTGCCAACGAACAGCCCAGCGGGACGCTTCTGCTTGAGGAGAGGAAGACGAAGCATATCTAGCTAGGTATCTAGAGGCTCTCGCATCAAATCCTTGGCGGCTCCCCAAATCGATGCTGCTGACGTCTCGCGTAATGTAACTCACCATCGAGCCGCCCTTCCAGCCTGACCCTCTCACACCAGGCAGCCCAAACGATCACCTCGTAAAGATCCTAATCACGAATTCACATGTCAGGACTTGGCTTGACAGCTCTCCCAGGGGAGTCCAGCCCTGTGGAATCCACATGTTTCTGGACTGAAAGCTCTTTTTGATCACTACACAACCCATTCCCCGACGCCCAAAGCACCACTAGAATGTTTACATTCCTCGACAAACCCAAAGATGGCGTGTAGCATCTTGGAGCTGTACTGCTTTCGGAGCTCGCAGGCCTGAAGCCTCCCTCTAGCCTTGAGCGCGCCGTGCCACAGACAAGCTTTGGTGGCTATCCAACATAGAGTGATGCACACGCTTAGTCAGCTTCGTTCTGGTCGTTGAGTTCAAGGCCTCCCGTCTCACTCCCGCTTGATCTCCATCCATCCCCTGTCACACACATACGTCGAGGTCAGCATGTCTGGCAGCCCGGCTCTGTACGTTCGCCATGCCTCTTTGCAGATGGAGCATACGTCTGCCCGTCATCCAAAAATTGCACTACATATGTTTCGTGCTACCGCTTTGCAATGTCACCAGTGCGCCCCAATGTCACAAGCAAGGGAACCCTGCGAAGATGTGCTGGAGACCCGTACGACATCGAATCCGGAAGTGCGACCCAAAGTGAAATATGGAGCCGTTGCTGACACCTCATGCCTCACGGACCGGATGACCTCGCACTAGGAGGTCCAGGGAAAACGATTGGCTGCAGGAATGGTTGCTCTATTCGCTCACCTGCACGACAATTACCATTGTACGAATCTGACAAGGACGGACCAACCTTGCGTGAAGGAAGGCCGATCTCACCCTTAGCCTGAGGTGGATGGCATGTCTTTTAAGACGCTCGCTTTGCCAACAAAGGTTTTGCGTAACATTTCCTCGTCAAAACTTCCATCATACTGCATTCACAGCAATGTCATCGATGTTTTCACTGCTCCTCTCTCCTGCCACTTATGCGGTGGGAGGGGCCGTCACTGTGTTCTGCCTTCTTGTCTACTGGCTCGCGCTTCCCACCCCTATCGTTGGTGTACCTTACGATAAAGCAGCATCGAAAAAGTTTGCTGGCCACGCAGGCGAATTGATGGCCTGGGCTGGCGAGAACGAGACGGTTTTCGACTGGATGGCCGGGAAGGGCAAGGAGATCGGCTCGCCCATCTATCAACTCTTCTTACAGCCTTTCGCACGACCCACCGTCTTTGTCACTGACCCACGAGAATGCCAGGACATTCTCCTGCGACGTTCACGGGAGTTCGATCGTGCCAAATACTTTACAGATCTGTTTGTCGGCACCATTCCGAACCACCACATTGTGCAGCCCACTAACGATGTCTTCCGGGCCCAACGCAAATTGCTCGCAGACACCATGTCGACCGGCTTCCTGCAAAGCGTCCGTGACTCTGTGTCTGTGCCCTCGCCAACGCTAACATCCCCAGGTTGCCGTCAATCACCTCCACAATCAGACACTCAACCTACTCAGCCTCTGGCAGATCAAATCGCATCTCGCCTCGACCTCCTGCTTTGAAGCTTCGGAGGACATTAATGAGATGGCTCTCGACACCATCTGGGCCGTCGCCTTTGGCACAGATATCAACACAATAAAGACCCAAGACAATCATCTCCGTAACCTCTCATCCCCCCCTCCGACCCTTTCAAATGGATCCATCAGCTTTTCCAAACCCACTCTCCCCCTAGCCTTCAAATCCCTTATGGCCCTCTCCGACTCCATCACCGCCGCCATCCGGTCCCCCAGTCCCCGCATAGGCCACGCTCTTTATCGTCTAAAGCCAGCTTTCCGCACTGCCAAAGCGCACAAGGACCGTCTCGTTGCCGATCGTCTCGAGGATGCAAAACAAAGGTTCCTGGCTCGCGACTCGACAGACGCAATGATCAACTGCGCGACGGATAACATGGTTCGCAGGGAGCAGCAGGCGGCTGAGAAGGAAGGTCGGGAGCCAACGTATGATTCTCCTGCCGCCAAGGACGAGTTGTTTGGGTTCCTGATCGCCGGGCATGATACCACGTCTACGACGGTCATGTGGGGTGTCAAGTTCCTGGGTGACCGTCCCGAGATGCAGATGAAATTGAGGGAGAGGATCAGGGGAGCGTACAGCAAGGCTGTGCACGAGGCGCGCGTGCCTACTGCGCAGGAGATCTTTGATGGACATGTGCCGTACCTGGATGCTACGATCGAGGAGGTGCTGAGGGTGGGGCTCACGGCGCCTGGAGCGGTGAGGATCACGACTTGTGATACTCAGGTATTGGGATGTAGGATCCCTAAGGGGACGGATGTGTTTCTGCTGAGTAACGGGAGTGGATTCGTCGACGAGGACTTATTTGTAGACCAGATTGACGAGAAGGTGAGGAGTCAGAGCAGTCGTGAGGCCAAGGGGAGACTCGGGACGTGGGAAAAGGGAAGTGTCAAGGCATTTAGGCCCGAGAGGTGGATCAAGGTGCACGAGGGCGTGGAGGAGTATGACAGTCGATCTGGTCCGACACAGCCTTTCGGTGGTGGTATCAGAGGTGAGTGGACGTAACTGCTTATAGTCGGACAGATCGCTGATTACGACAGGCTGCTTCGGCAAGAGACTCGCTTACCTTGAAATGAAGGTCCTCTTCACGCTGCTGCTCTGGAAGTTTGAGCTACTGCCAGTGCCAAAGGAGCTCTCTTCCTACAAGGCCACGGATAACCTTACGCACAAACCAAGGCAATGCTACGTCAGCCTCCGACCTCTCGAGAGTGGACGCAAAGACTCTGCTGCCCAGGCTCAAACGGATGTTCAGATCCAGCACCTTTGTCAGAGAACATAATAGATTGTTGTGTATATTGGGAATGGGTAGAAATATAACGGTCGATGTTAGAATTGCTTCTTCCTATGGTATTATTGTTGAACGCGCCTCCCGTACGTCTCCTCCAAAGCCGTAATCGTACACTCGTAAAGTTACCGCCACTGCGCTTGCTTCCTCATGACATGTTCGGGACAAAGACAAGCCGCTCAAAACCACGACATCTTATATACATAATCGCTTATACAGCTCTTGCGCAGTCTAATAGTACACGACCTTCTTGGTCGTCCTCGTTATCGGTCGGCTGGTATAGCTATGTCGCACGGGTGTCGAGGTTCGGTAGGTCTTGACGGTCCGCCGGCTGGATGGAGCGGAGTAGTAGGAGACGTGCCTTGGAGGGTCGTAGACGGAGCGACTGACGTGACCGCGACGTTCGGTGACGAAGCACATTGTGAAGGTGTCTTATGTCTGTGGTGTTGGGCTCGGTCGTTGGACTGGATACTCGGATCGGTGGAGGTTTGGCAGCTCGGGAGTAGGGTGTCTAATTCCTTCTGTTTCGAGGTAGGGATGGCTTTTAAGTGAGTAGAGAAGGAGATTGCCTTTTTTTCTAGGTGGCTTGTAGGTGACTGCGCGATCGCTTCGGACTAGGAAACGTAGGCAATAATGAAAATCTGGTTCTTTGGGCTTCAGTAGTGATTAATAGGAAAATGCAAACCTGAGTCTGAAGATACATCTTTGGTATCGCAAGGCTGGGACCATGTCATCCTGTCGTATTGCCTTGTTTGAAGCAGGAGATTCTTGGATGCGGTGACGTCTGCCGCGAACCAGCGGGGCCGATTTTGCCAAGCCATCAGAGTTCACCTTCTATGGATCTGACCTCCAATTTGTTAGTAGCACTATCTCACGACCGCAGCGACGAGCAACCACCAGGTCATGGAAGCGGTCAAAGTTTTCACCCTTCAGGTAATACAGCCTCATATACACGAGGCCGGAATGCAAGTCGCATCGTATGGTTACATGTCAAAAATCCTGGGCCCGCGGCTGGTCGAGCCCTTCTGTCTCGCTCACAGGCAAAGCACTACAGCTCTCGGAATGCGGCCGTAAATGACAGCATCCTGATAGAGAAGTTTATTGCGGCAGGGGATCATCTAACGCTGGCTACTCCCGGCAGGATCGTGTATTATTACTCAACGACGAGGAGAACACCGTTCACTAATCCTGACAACCCCCAACCCCGCACTGTTGTGCTTACTAACACCTGTAGCAGCACAACCTGTTCCTCTGACTGTACATCCCTGACGGAAGGATGCATACGGACGTTAGGATAACGCCACCCTCCTTGCTCCGTGTATGTGTGATCAGTCATGTACATGCTTCCGCCACGACTACCGACAACGGTAATCATGTTTCTGACGTGAATGAGCTGCTATAGGACCTGTACAACGTGTTTATGAGTACTCTGTTCACCTACTCAAACATATCTTTTTCCAAGACACCTTTCTTGCACGAGATACCTAGCCTATTTCATTTGCCTCGATCAAGATGATCACACCACACCACGCAAATCCCACGGCACTCGACCAACATGACGTTGAACAGGCGAGTAAGTTGGGACTATCATCGAAAGATCAGCCAGAAGATCTAGTAGGCACTTGGGATCATCCATCGAACACGCAAAACCCATCAAATTGGAGCGTTCCGATAAAAGTCATGCACACCTTCATCCCTTGCTGCCTTTCCTTCACCATGTACGTACGGCAGATCTTCATTTGATGGGCCTCATTAAATCTGCCAGAACCTTTGCAACATCTGTCACGGTACCGGCGACAGGCATACTTGCCAGAGAGTTTGAACAAAGTCGAACGCAATCGCTGCTCCCCCTGACGCTCTATACCCTTGGCGTCGGCTTCGGTCCGCTCTTCATCGCACCCTTGAGCGAGGCGTTTGGTCGCAGATGGATATACATCGTTACACATTTGGTATTCATGCTATTCATCCTCGGCGCAGCTTTGTGCACAACATGGGCCGGTGTACTCGCTTGTCGCTTCCTAGCCGGCTTTCTCGGCTCATCCGGCGTGGCCATCGGCGCGGGCACTGTGGCTGAGATCTGGCAACTACACAAGGCCGGCGGCATGGCAGCTCTCTTTTTCATCCTGGGTCCCTTTATGGGACCCACGCTCGGTCCCCTCGCCGGCGCCTACGTCCTACATGATCATTCCGATGACTGGCGCTGGACACAATACACCATCTTGATCCTCTCCGCCCCCATCTTCCTTGGCCTCTTCCTCATGTCTGAGACTCACAAATCCACCATTCTCAGAGGTCCGCAACGACTCCGACTCCGCGAGTTCACAGTCCTCATGAAAACAGCCCTCATTCGCCCGACCAAGATGCTGATCACCGAACCCATCGTAGCCAGCCTGACCCTCTACACCGCCTACGCCTACGCCATGATCTTCTCCTTCTTCGCCTCAGCCTCCTACGTCCTACCCCTCTACTACGCCTTCAGCCCCCGCCAGACCGGCCTATCTTTCCTCGCGGTGGCGATCGGCTACACCCTCGCCTCCCTCCTCTTCGGCATTTTCGACAAAACCCTCTTCGCCCGTGCCGCCGCCCGCGCACCAAACGGTATCCCCGCCCCGGAACACCGCCTCTACTCCGCCCTCGTAGGCAGCGTCATGATCCCGGCTTCCCTCTTCTGGTACGCCTGGGAAGCCCGCCCGCACGGCTCCTGGCCCCAGCTCGTCGCCGCA
Source organism: Sphaceloma murrayae (assembly GCA_002895985.1). Classification (NCBI taxonomy): domain Eukaryota; kingdom Fungi; phylum Ascomycota; class Dothideomycetes; order Myriangiales; family Elsinoaceae; genus Sphaceloma; species Sphaceloma murrayae. The sequence continues at coordinate 829,524 of NKHZ01000088.1, forward strand.
GGCATCCCCTTTGGCTTCGGCAGCTTCAGCCTCTTCCTCTCCGCCATCACGTATCAGGTCGACGTCTATCAGGCGGGCGCGGCGGCGAGTGCTCTCGCTGCGAACGGCACGCTAAGGTATACCCTCGGCGCCGTGTTCCCGCTGTTCACGGTGCAGTTGTACGAGAGGCTGGGGGTGCAGTGGGCCGGGAGCACGTTTGCGTTCCTGAGTCTGGGATTGCTGCCGATACCGTGGGCGTTGTTCCGGTGGGGGCCGAAGTTGAGGGGCAGGGAGAGGAGGTTTTAGAAAGGTTGGTAGGGATTTGGGAGGGGGAGTCTTGTAAAACATGGCTCACTGATCTGCTTTCAAGGCGCCGCATGATTGTGCGTAAATGAAGCACGGCACGAGTCGATTGTATAGATCTGTTGCGCATCGCATCTACTATCGCGGTCTCTTCTCCCCAAAATAATCGTTTGATAAGTCAGGCTCAACCCTGGTAGGGTCGGGCTACTCGTCGGGATCCGGTGTTGCTGCCGCCTCCGCCTCCGCCTCCATTCCTCACGTTCGGTCCCGAATAGATCATCCCGCCGCTAGGTGAGCCGTCACCGCCGTGACCGTCTGCGAGTCATGATCAGCGATGAGTATCTAGATATACGAAGACTGGCCACACGATCAGCAGAGTCTGACGGCCGGTCTGCCGCAGCGAAGGCGGCAAGAGCCATGACAGCCAGAAAGAGGGCTTTGGTGTGCATCTTGTGAGCTGATTTGCTAAATGGTGGAGTCGCTTTAGAAATGGGTAGCGCTGCGGAAACGGGTGTCTGAATGAGGAGAATGGTGGATTGCATGATGCGTCTTATACTTGACCAGCAAGATGAACCGACACATTGCTTGCTTCGTTGGAGGGCTCTGTGTAGCGTGCTACAACGAGGACTGTTGTCCAAAATCGGACCAAGAGTCCAACTTGATCGGCCTCCAAGTTGGTCGGTCGGTGGTGTCGTAACACTCGCAAGCCTGTACGGTAGAGCAGCATGCATGTGTGATGGCTCTCTGATCGCCGTAAGGTCTGCCAGGATGTGATGACTTTGCCTAGTCGAGGTAAAGGAAGCAATCATACGGCTATGGTAAGGATTGCGTGTTGGGAATCAGATAGCGGATGCCTGACAGAGTTGTGCCTCAGAAGGCAGGCCCCAAGTCAGGCTGAAATGTGTAACTGGTGGCCCCCTCGTGAATGGTTCCGATCTCAGGACATCAGCGATAGCGATGCGTTTTATACTCTCTATCATTTCGTTGCTAGATGAACATGATTACAGTCCAGCAGGGACTGTAATGCTGCATGTGTGGTGGGTACGGGGTGGCAATGCTGCGAGGATAATGGGATCAAGGCGTGCACGACCTCTGCCGCTGAAGCGACAGGATTGTCATGGAGTGGACAAGCATATCACTGTTTGTCACGCTTCCAAGAGCAAGCTTGACACCGCGACAAAGTCGAAATCATAGGCGTGGTCATACGTTAGCCACGGATGCTCGCACGTCGTCGATTTAGACTTTTCGGTTGATGTCGTCACAAACGGTTTTCTACATAACCATGACCTTCATTCAGATAGTTTTCCACTCACTGTATTACGGACTAGGTCTCGAAAAGACTTCCTCACCGTCTAATCATGTCGAGCTCAGGTGTACAACCAGGAACGGTCGAGCGTCCTCACTCCATCTCGTCGCTCAGCAACACTTCTTGGACGAAGCCAGAGTACACTCTGCCAGTGCCATCTCTGCAATTCTTATTCCATCTCGAATGTGACATGGAGTCGTTCCGGCATATTGGTCAAGGTCCTTACGGGGATCGGTCTACCGTCATTTTCAAGGGCGGTCGATTCGAAGGGCCGAAGTTGAGGGGCGAGATCCTGCCTGGTGGTGGTGGTGCGTACTCAGTTTTGCTTCCGTTCAACCGTCACCGCCTGACCGGTACATGAGATACCTGATCACTGACGTTGTAGGGTAGACTGGGAAATAGTCCGCTCGCACGACGATCGGCAGACTGCGCACCTCAACACCCGCTACAACCTGCTCACCCACGACGGTGCCACCATCTATCTGCAGACCACTGGGACTCGAACAGGCAAGAAGACCATTCTCGAGAGTCTCGGCGAGAAGGAGGTTGCACCGGATCAGTACCGCATGCGACTGAACCTTACCATGGAGACGGGAGACGAGAGGTATACCTGGATCAACGAAGGCGTCTTCATCGCGAGCAGCGGTAGAGTGGGAGATCAAGTGATTTACGATGCGTATCAGCTTGTTTGATCTGTTAGGAATTCATTCGACTCCAGTGCCTAGTCTAGATGGAAAGCAAAAACCTGTACGTGGTTAGTGTGGCCATTCGCAATAGTCAGGACAAATACATACTACTGAACGCTGCACGCAAATTCCTACATCCCTCTACCCACTGGGCTCATGCAAAGCAATCCTCGTACTTCAAGCTGTGCTTACTCGAAGCGTGTTCCTCCAAGGCCTTTTGATTGGCAGTGCTCTGAAACGTCTGGAAGCATTTCTTGCACTTCTTGCTCTGGGCCGCGGCGTTCTGGCTGCGCATTAGTGATACGATCCTGACTGTAACATATACGTGGCGCGTGGAAAGACAGCAAAACAATATCGGAGGACTCACAGCCTTGAGTTGAGACGTCGGTCCTTTTTTCGCGTCGGCGGCGTTGCGCTCGCGCTTTTGCTGTGCTTTAGCTCCGTTGCCCATGATGAAAGCGCTCGTTCACAGATTCGAGATGACTTGGGATTCGTGAGAAGAGAGCTGAGGATTTTGGGCCGCGCAAGGACTGGTGGATGGAGGAGAAAAAGTTGTCACTCTGCAGACCGTTGCGCTTTGAAGCGAGGCGGGAAGCCGGACGGCGGCTCTGTATCAGCCAATCAGATCACGGCTTGGCAAGAGATTGTATAGCTGCCGCATTCGGCAGATTTCATCCTCGTTCGCTTTCTCTCACTCTTCCATCAATGTTGAGGACTGTCAACATCTCGGAGCCAAGGTTAGGCGATCTCGTACAATATTCACAGTCAGTCAGGGATGTTCCTGGCAGCTGTGAACTGGACACTCTGCCATGATCCCAATCTGCTCCTACACAGGCAGCATTGACGCATAGCGCCAATAACCGACACTGGAGAACCCTGCCTTACTCCTGGAAGGCGAGTATCGAGCCAAGAAGACAAGGCTGGACGAAAGGCAACGCCCAGAGTGTCGGTATGAGTACTGTCTGAAGTAGTCGCTTGCCATTTGTCTTCCTACCATTCGAATCCTGCCAAATTGCCGTACAAGTCCGAGTCCTGTTGATCCTTGCTCGTCCTCAACATCAAGCAGGCTTCACAATGCGGGAGAACACATATTAACAATCCTTTGGCCTCGAGGGACTTGATACTATCCCCCGGTCCTGTGAGACCTGGCTCTAGCCCGGGATGTGACCCAGGCCAACAATGATACACATGGCGTCTCTTGTCTCTTTTCACATATAAGAAGCTCTTACTGATCTCCTCAACCGCAACATACCACATCAACAACACACTGAGAAAGCTACCTCCGCGCAACACCAACAACCCTCTTCATGTATATGAAAACGGTCTTCCCATTCGCCCTCCTCGCACTAGTGTCCGCAGTCTCAGGTTCCCAGGAGAATGGTAAGTAATCACAATCGCGGAGACGAACTTCATTTCACACCAGTCGCAGCCAATGGCCTTCCAACCTGTGCTGGCAAGGACTGTCCCTCCACAAGGCCATCAATCAACCCAATAATCCCCAATTCTGGGCTGACGTGCGCCGGAACACGCGAAGTTTGCGCGGGCAAACGAGCGAATCCTCTCTTATCAGCGGAACCAACGCCAGAGCAGATACAGAGAGTGGAGAAGATGTCGGCACCAAGGATCCCAAAGGCTGACGCGACGTGCGCTGGAGCGCTCGGGTTCTGCAGCGGAGATAAGCCATTGCATAAACTCACGACACCGATTGAATCGTCAGAGCAGAAGCAGAGCAAGCCCGGTGAGACGGCGGTGCGAAGTAAGAGGAATGCGCAGGTGTTTGAGGCATAGGCTGTGGCGACAGTCAAGCAGAAAGTATCGGGTGGATCATGTTAGAATATAGCCTTAAGAGAGAATCTTTTCGATGCCCCTGCAGTCATATCGTGTGCAACGCTACGTTGATTATTGTCTGATGCGAAAGATGTTGTTTTTGACGCATCGATATTACTTCCGTGTAGAGTTGATTTGTATGATTGTGGGAACGAACATTGTGGACAGTATTGGTAGTTCGTAGATCGTCTTCGTCGATCTGTACAAGCACCACGCATCCGAGTCCATGTGTCAAGGGATCATCCCGGGGTCACATGGTCTTGAGATTGATCAAGGAGCTATCGACTTGATCGGCGAGTAAGTCCTGTTGTACATGGTGCTGCCAAGTCTTGCTTAGTCATGTCAAAATATCAATACACTAGGCAGGTATCTTGTTCTGACCTTACTGTATGATTATTTTTCATCTGCATCGCTGCTATCCTCAACTGCTTACCTCCGATATGGGGCTGCACATCGCACATTACTATCGCAGTACCACATGTAGCGCTCACAGGAGTTGTGGTTGTGAAGCAAGCAGCAAAGAATACCCGCCCCGTGGCCGCCTTCAGCCGACTACGCGCTGCTTTCTGTCTTTGCAAGGACATGACATCCAGGACTTGTGTACACGAACACCAGGAAACCATTACTGGAGCGACAACGTGTTCTCGAATCCTTGTTGGCAAGCTCTAAGCATGTCTGCTGTCCGTTGGAGACACATTTGTCCGAGTGCGGTTGCAAGGCTGAAGTGGGACCTCGAATCCATCGGCATCACGGATCTTGAGATAATTGATCCTACGGTTCTGGAATAGTTTTCCATGTGCACACGGGTCTCGAAACAGGTGAGATGCTTTGGTTGTGGTACACTTGGCCCTCACAGGAGCGAATAGACCACTATCGAGGTCCCCAAGCAGGATCAGACCTGGGGGTCGACTTGTGGTCGGACAAGTGGTCCAATGCATGATCTTCCGGTATAAGCATGCTGCTTCGTCATGTCTCTTTTCAAGAATCCCAGACCTTGCATGTAGCACACATTTCCTCCACACGTATTCAAGATGGCACAGTCCAAGGAATCCCAATCTTCGATCACACGTTTCCTTCCTCTCACCTTTCTCATTCTCGCTCCGCTAGCCGCAGCAAGTCCTACTCCAGTACTGCCTGCCGTCGAGGAAGGTCCGGCCGTCAGTTACGGCTCCTCTTCCTACGGATATGCGCCTCCCCCGATGCCTGCTGCAGCACCCGTCCCGACCACCAGGCCCGAAGACAAAATCTACGGCAACAGCCCACCAGCACCTCTCCCTTCCAATGCACCCAGACCGTCGACCGGTTCTGACCCATCGGAAGCTTCGTATAGTTCCAATCGTCAGGACCGACAGCCTCAAAGTACCAATGAGCAGACTCATACAACCTCGTCGAACATCAAGCCTATGGACGCCGCTTCTACCGCTTCAGGATCTCCTGGTGACAAAAAGGATACCATCTCGGTCAAGCCCTCCGTTCAAAGTCCATCGGGAATTACCACGGATAGCGTAAAGCACCCCAACGGGACTGAGGGCCAGGTCACAGAGAATGGCTCTCGCCCGATGCGTCAGAAGGCCACTTTGGACAAGGCCACTAATGAGACGCTCGCTACCGATTCATCTTCGTCGAAGCTCGAGAGCAAAAAGAAGCTGCCATCGACCGAGAGCAATGCAACTTCTATCGCCGCTGATTCTGACACCCGCGGCTCGCAGCATAACGGGACTACTAACAGTCTCCCATTAGACAGCAAGTCCAAGAAGCTTGGTCAGAAGGAGAAGCTCGACGATACCAATTTGACCTCAATCATCAAGGACGCCCAGCACAATACCACCAAGCTGACTGACCAGCGTTATCACCCTGAAGATACCCTCAACACCACCGCTCGTCCCGACAAGGAGCTCAAGACCGCCAAGCATGCGAACAGCACCCTAACCAAAGCGCTCGACTCGGCAAACAAGACCACTCACGACCTCGCGAATAACGTCACCTCGTCGACCGCCAAATTATCCAAACACCTCAAAGACGCCGCCAACAAGACCGACTCGATGGTCTCATCCAACAGAACAATAGCCAAGCTCTCCCATTCGAACGGACCAGCCAACCTCACCCTCCACAACGACAGACAGAATTCCACTCTCGAGCTCAAGAACAAGAGCAAGATGAACGGCACCGCTGCGATCAAAGACAAGAGCAAGAGCAGCGCCGTCTTCGGCAATGGCACCATCTCCCACGCTTTTGCGAATGGCACCTCGTCTTCTCGGAACGGGACGCGTTTGTCTGTTGACAAGGGTCGGTATGCGAACGGGACGGAGAAGGTATCCATCTCTGATGCCAGGAACGGGACACACAAGGTGTCGCTTTCTGGAGGTCGGAATGGGACCGACAAGGTGTCGCTTAGCGCTGCTAGGAACGGGACGCACGATTTCACACTCGCCGCCGGTAAGAACGGGACGCACAGGGTGGCGCTCAGCGGTGGCGGGAAGAACGGTACCGAGATCCGGCTCTCTGGCGGGAGGAACGGAACAATTTCGAGGGCCGGGGAGAAGGGTCGTAACAGTACGGCGAAGCTGTCCGAGGGCAAGTGGAATAGGACTTCGACTTCGACTTCCGGCCCGGGGAGTGATGAGTACAGGATCGGTAAGGGAGGGATCGTGGACAAAGATGGGAAGGGACTGAATGAGAAGATCCAAGAGCAGGTCAATGAGGGACTTGGACAGGGCAAAGATGGGAAAGGAAAGAGTCTAGGGGAGAAGATTAGCCAGCAGGTGCAGAATGAGGTTTATGGGAAGACGAGTTCAAAGGGCCCGGAGCCTGGTGTGGGTGGTGGTGGTGGTGGCGGAGAAGACGAGGATGATCGGAACGCCTTTGCTCTATCAACCAGCACCGATGAAAAGGCAAAGAGTGCGGGTACTGCGAGTGTCGGGGCGGAGCCAGGTAAGGGTGAACAACAGAGCAGTGGCGGGTCTGCTGGCGGTTCTCTCGGCGCTGCTTCCAGCTCTGCTGCAGAATCGCAAGGGGGCAACGACAGCGACGGAACAACCGGTGCCAAGGACTCTGGAACGCAGATTGGGCAATCGTCAGACGGAGGTGAAGGGGCAGAGGTCAAGTCTGGAAGCGATGGAGGCGGACCAGGCGGTGAGAGTCAGAGCGGTGAGCCGAGTAAAGACTCCGGTCGAGGCCGTCACAGAAAGGGACCCAAAGATCAAGACAAGAGGAAGCGGCTGATGAGATTGCTCAGGTGGCTGTTCCAGAGGTGGATGAAAGAACAGGAGGCCAAAGGGAAGAACAGTGAGGCAATGGACTTGCCTGAAGATGCCATGGCAATGGACACGGGTAGTTTTGGAGGTGCCGGACCAGACAAGACAGTCCAGCCAGCGGCAGCGGCGACAGCGGATACTGGCATATCAGGTCCATCACACGCGGGTGCTGGCTTTGCACGGCCATCTGCGTTGCGATGAGGTGGCAGTGCGTTTTCAGGCTGCGACGGCTGTGCCGGCTTGTATGTGTAACGATGGATGTAGCCAGGCGTTCTTCCATATCCATGACATCTTCCATATCCATGACAAAATCGTATGATACCATGACTAAACCAGGATGGAGCTTACTCAGGAGCAGGTTGCGACTGCGCCGTCGCTGTGTAACAAAGCCGACCGCTCACGCTGAGAATTGGATTCCATTGCTTTTGCATCGGCCAGACTCCGTGCATCTATAAATGATAAAGTCGTAATCTCGTTACATCGTGATGCATTCTCCCGAAAGCCGCGCTACTACAGTATGTCATTTCGGCTCTTCCAACCCCCCTGAAACTATACGCAGTTCATAATTGGAAAACCGGATATTGCTGCTGTTGGGAAAGGAGAGATGTGGCCCTCGATTTATTGACCGTCGCCATGCGTCTTCTCGTCACCGGTTGTTTCCTCCAGACGCGGCAGAGGGTTTCGAAGACCTGGATGTCGGTCAATCATCGAGGGCGCGTACATGGTCGATCCGTGACAGATCTTACTTCTGGGGACTGGAAGCTGATTTTTTCTGCTCCTCCTTGCCCTTGGTAGGCTGCAATAGCTGCTGGATCATGGCCCCTCGACCGGCAGATGGAGTGAATGTGCGATGCGACAGCACCGATACTGCTCTGCTTCCGCGACTGGATAGTTTCTTGGAGGAGACGATTTTGGTCGACGTGGTCCGAGACTCAGCAGATTTCTTGCCCGCGATGCTGAATCTCTTGTTGATCGCTTCGTCTGTGCCGTACATTGTGCATGAATGGTTGGTTTCTCCTACAATCGTGGCGAGTTCGCTTTGTAAAAGAAAAGCGGTAGTTGAAGGTGTGGGCAAAAGACGGATTTTTGCAGGCGAGGCGATACACCGATTGTTACATTGCAGAAGAAACAAGTCGCACTGATCTAGGCCTGGAGTTATTAGGTACATAATGCGGTGAGCGAATGAGATGGTCACGAGTCTTCTCTGTTCGGCCACGGCTCACTGCCCAAAGGACTGCGCCTCGAAACCTGGAGCCCGTTCTCAGCAACTACCGCAATCTTCCACTCTGCCCCTCCTCTAACTTGGCCGCAGGTGCCAGCACATCACCAGTTTACAATCGTTTCGACAATCTCCTCCGTGTGAATGAGTCAAATATGTCACGCTGCATCGCGATCGTTCCACCGACAGCCCACCTTTTGCCGCATGTGGCAATAAGTTCCATCTCTCGCACAATCGCAGGCTCTGCCCCCTTTACCTCTCGTCTCGGAATCGATAGAAATTGCAATCACCCTACTCTCTTCTCTTGATACATACTCCCAGGCCCCGGATCACTCGTTCTAGGGTGCTCTGCCCTGAGCGATACCAGCCTGGTTGATACCTCGGCCGACAGTGAGCGCACTGCCAATCAATGTCGCCAGCGATGCTGCATTGCACTATCTGGTAGTCTGCATGGTGGAGCCGCCCTCCCCTCTGTTGGCTGGCCGCCAACACAATCTACCCGAGCATCGCCTTCGGTCCCTTCAGTGGATGCGGATGGCGAAACGCGTTCCGAGGTATGTGATCTCCATCTTTGCATCCTGGATCAGCGAAGGCAATAGGTCCTCGTCGAGATTTTTTGGCTCCCTAATGCCAGGTATCCGACCTTTTTCCTATTCGTCCGACGTAGGTCAACTCTATGTGAAGAAGCGGCACAATCGCCGTAGAGACACCATCCCTCCTGGACGAGGACGTTGCAGGACGGATGGATGATACATGGAGTTAGTGCTATGATGGCTTGCTTGTACCGTGGGTATTGGCTGCAAGTTAGTCTAGCTGCTCTTGCCTGAAAAATGTTCCCTCGACAAGAGAGCAGGTGAGATAGCTTTCGTCTGCTTGCATCCGCCTGCGTTCGCAGATCGTCTCTTCTGCGAGAGATGTCGCGCCATATAAGGTGAGTGATGTTTCGCGGTATCTAAATTTCTGCCTTATCTGTTCTGTGATCCTTCTGACTAGATCGCACGTCTTCATAATGGCTTCGCAGCAACGAAACCACCCTGGTACTGAGCTCCAGAGCATCAAGACCAGCGCGTACAAGGCGCCTGATGTATTGGGACCACCATCGCGACTCGACCAGCAAGCAGAGTCGACGAATTCTTCCCCAACAATCGGTGACCCGAATCGCCTCCACTCTAGCATGACTGTGGACTCGGGTGACCCCATGGGAGCCATCACCGTATCATCGATAAAGTCTCACCATATGCAACACCATTCGTCTTCTAGCGCTTCGAGACAAGACCCAAGCCTTTCCCCGTCGTCAAGTCGTTCTTACCATGATTCGCATAACAACGACTTGGTTGAGACTCACGATGACGACGACGACGAAGAATATCTTGTTGAGGACCCATTGATGAATGGTGCAGATCCCTATCACGTACTCTCGACAAAAATCGCGAGCGAAACACTTCATTCTGCAACGATATTTCGTCGATTCGATAGGCTCACAATCCGGAATCTCTTGTATCTTGAGAGTGAGCTTTTGGATCTGGAGGACGGATTGGACAGGCTCGACCGACTACGCTATAAAGAGACTCGAATCACATCATGGATGCAATACTGGCCTCTACAGGAGGTGGACGGGCTCTTGGGCGAGGTTGATGTCGGACAAAGAATGGCAGAGCGCCGAGACCATGTGATCAAGATCAGGAGAGCGCTCAAGGAATACCGTATGTATAGACTCTCGTCAGATGTTCAGCTCCTTAGACTAACGATTATGGCCATGCTAGATGAGGCGCTGAAGCTTGCTGGAGAGATTTTCGACCTTCAAGAGCCACATGAGGGTGATGTCAAAATGATGGAACAGATAGTCAGGCCGGATATGTCTCTGGAAGCGCAGGCTCTCGGCAGCAAAGGGTTCTACACTAATCCTTTCGACTGGCCAATGTCAGATCACCTCGATAAGCCTCATGATCTTTGTATACTGGCGCCAAAAGTGGAACGTGACTTCCTGACGAAGAAGATCGAACGCAAGTACTTTCCATCACTCTATGTGAGAACATACTTTCCTTACACGTAAGAAATGCACTAACGTGATCATTAGGACGAGGAGACTGGGATCACGAATAAGAAGCGATACGGCAACATTTTACTTGCAGTCAAGCTTTTCAGCACATCCGTCGCCGTACTCTGTCTCGTGTCCGCAATCGTTGCCCTCTACTTCTGGCGTAGCAACGCAGGGCGACTTGCACTATTCAGCATTCTCACCCTTAGTTTCGCCCTCTTCGTTGCTTTACTCACGACGGCAAAGACACATGATATCTACGCGGCTACCGCAGCGTAAGTCCAGCCTCATCAAGCACAGCAGTGATATTTGATCAAATGTGGAGACGTGTGTACTGTACCAATTTCGATGGCCCCTCACGAGCACTCCTAGCGAATCGGTCCACATTTTGCCCCCGGACCTGCTAACTCTGCAACAGCTTTGCTGCTGTCATGGTAGTCTTTATCGGAACGGCTCTCAATCAATCCAATCGCGACGAAAGTCTAGGCCCAGTCGCGCTGTCTCGTCTGAAAGACGGTATCAACACGCTGGCCACCCGGACCAGCGCTCCGACAGTCATGTCAGGGGTAGTTCGCCGAGGTATGCAAGGCCGCATGAATGAGATTCAAGGACGACTGGCAATCGAAGAGTGGCCGGAGGGCGGACTGGTGCTTGCCGTGATTTTCTTCTGTGGTGTGTGTGTGTTCTCGTGGAGGCGGAAGCTTAATCGCATCTGAAGACTTTTGTAACAACAACGTATGGAATTGAAAGATCAGTGAACGCTGCTGTACCTTGCGCCTCATCCGCTCTCGAGGGTCTTCAAGATGCGTCTCTACTTATCCGCACATGATGCCCTATTCCCAACGCGTCAATCTCCAAGTTCTCCTTGTCACCAACGTATGGAAGCTTACAGCAAGGTAAACATGCAACTGCAACGCCATAAGTCATCTCTGCCTTGTCAGACTACCGCTCTCATGACCGTACTTACGATCTAGAAGGCACATCAACTTTGTACCGCCGGATAACATGTACACGGCTGCGTCTGAAGTATGGACAAACAGTCGAACAATGATCTATATAGTAGCGATTAGCCCATCACGACCACTCCTTTTTGTCCAGCAGAAAGTCATCACATACCACGACTACGGGTGAGACCAAGCATACTAGCGTCCAGGCCAGCCTCATCTCAGAGGATCTTCTTCTTCTTCTTCTGCGAAGACACACACCAAAAGGCTGGTAGTAGATCAAACTCGATGCCACAAGCTGCTGCGATATGGCGACCACAGAGGAATGGTGTGTAATTATGAACTCAGCAAGTCGTGGCGTGGGCCGGTGACTGATTACCGCAGGCTTCTGGCTATTGCCTTGGCTACTACTGGTCTCGGGCTGCCTCCTTTGATTCAATGCTGAGCTGGTAGCATTTATAAGTTGGCATTATCGATTAAGCACCTTTGAAGCATAGACTTCGGGAGGAGAAAGACATCGAAAGGCCCATGAAGTAGCAAAGCGGGGCGCGACAAGTGTGCGGTATACCATTCGTGATGGGTCCAGCAATCGAACCACAAATCAGATGTAGTCACATGTGTGCATGTCTCAGAAACATGCCATGTTGCGAAAGAGTGGACTAGCAATTCGAAGATCGACATTAAGTTAATGTGCGCGACGAGCCGGATCGTCCACGAAGGTTCGCACGGGTTCGTCGATCAAAGGGATGCAGCATGACGTCGGTGGGAATGCAACGTTCTGGCCCCTCCTTCTTCCATCATCAACAATTGTTCGCCCGTCCTCCGCTTTGCCTTTGGTATACCACAAACAAACTTGACCCATAGCAACAGCAGGCACAGAATCTTGCAAAAGTCTCGCCAACAGGATCTGACAGCCATGTAAGTCTCAGGCTCCTTCGTCGCAAGCCATCTAACATGTTCTGCTTCAGGAACCGATCCCTCAGCATCCGCTCCTCGAGTAAGAAGAGCGACAACACGGCCTCTAAGCACCGCTTCGGTGTCGCATCGCTGCGCGGTATCCGACAAGCCGAGCTGTCCAAGAAGCTTTACACCCTCATCAAGACCCAGAACCACAGCATCAGCGCCTACGAGGCCGCTGCGAAAGAGCAGGCGCACATCGCTTCTCAGCTCAGCGATTGGGGCGAGGAGACTGGCGATGACTCTGTTTCCGACATCTCCGACAAGCTAGGCGTGCTTCTTGCGGAGATTGCTGAGCAGGAGGAATCCTTTGCGCAAAACCTGGAGGATAGCAGGAGTGTACTGAAGCAGATCCGCAATACCGAGAGCTCGGTTCAGCCGTCAAGAGATCACAAGGCGAAGGTACGTCCAAACGCTCCTCGCTAGCTTGATGAGCGAATATTGACCATTGACAGATCTCGGACGAGATTGCAAAGCTCAAGTACAAGGAGCCCTCATCAACCAAGATTCCCCAGCTAGAACAAGAGCTTGTGCGCGCTGAAGCGCAATCCCTTGTCGCCGAAGCACAGCTGACAAACATCACCCGCCAGAAGCTGAAGGAGGCCTACGACATCCACACCGCAGCCGTCATTGAGCGAGCCGAGAAGCAGATTCTCCTTGCCAAGAATGCGCGCAGGCTGCTAGAGTTGTTGGATGACACACCTGTTGTGCCAGGAGATGAGGCCAGGGCTTTCGACAAGGGTGAAGAAGCGAGAGAGGTCCTCAATGTCGCAGAGCAGGAGCTGAGAGAGTGGACTCCTACCTGGAGCCCCATTCCCAGCCAGGCTGATGGACTTGGCAGCAGTGCCGTACCAACCCAGTCAAGCTCTATCCAGACGACTCCTCAGGGGAGCAGGGTCGGCACCGGGCTCGAAGAGAGGGTTGAGGAAGAGAAACTTGAGCCTACGCCTGTCGCGGCATAGAGTGCTGCCAGGTCGGGCAGTCGGTATTAGTTCTTTAACGACAGAAGTAGCGGGGTTGGAGTGGTCCAGTTTCCTAGCGTCATTCACCATAGATTCTGTACGTCTCCTCAATTTAGCTTCGTGGTTTTCACTTCTCCTTGCTCCTCCTCTAGCTCCGCCATCCAGTCCGGCCCTTCGAATTTCCATGCGCAACACAATTTGTCGTAGAAGCTTGCGCTCACCACCCCCCTCGTCCTAGCCTGCATTGGTCCCTCTATTGTCTCGGCAGCATAGCACATACTCCCATGCTCCTCCATGGCCGCTACCACCCTAATCCCGAACCCTCCGTCGCCCTCGCCTCTTCCCTCGATAGCCTCTTTCCACCGCTCACAGCTAATCTCCACTATCTTGGCACCAGCATGCATGCAGGCAACTAGCACCAACCACTTCCTTCTCCCCTCGTCCTCAGCATCCATGTGATGAGCTACAAGACTCGTCCTCCATACCCCGCCCTCGAGGTCGAGAGAGGCAAGACATCGGCCTACGGGCGGGGCTGAGGGCCGTACGACACGGATGTGATCATCATAGGATCCCGTTAGGAGAACAGCATTGCTCGAGGACGAATGTAGGGGGAGGATGGAGACCACGCCTGCACCGTGGGTGCGGGTGTCGCTTGTAGTGGAGGTGAGGATGGTGGAGGGATCGCAGGTCTGGACGGGAGATTGGTGGCGGAAATGAGGGGATGAGAGGAGAGTATCGGACGCGGCTTCAGGGTCGGGGTCTGGGGATGGTGTGAAGATGAGCTGGGGAGCTGGTAGGAGTTGTGCGGTGCCGAGAGCGGAGTCGTCGCTGCCGAAGTAGAGAGCGCTACCGTCCGGGCTGAAAGAGAGCGTCCAGGCTTCGAGGGTTGTGCGGTAGACTTCGGCCAGGGAGATGGAGATGGGAGCGGTTATGTTGGTAAAAAAGGACTTGGGAAGGTGTTGGACTTGCAGGAGATAGATGCCGCCGGTCGAAGTCGTTACGCCAATGATGTCTTCCCTAGTAGGGTGAAACACGAGGTCGAGGATTAGGATTGAGGGGTCGAAGACCTGGATCATGCATATCAGGTCCATCCCCAGGTCATTGTCTGTCAGATCCGTCGCTCGGGGGTCCTTGATCACTCGAAGGTACGCCAGACTGCCCTCAGATGTCGCTACGAATAGAACCTCATGATCGTGGGGACTGAATACAATATCTAAAATGCCGGAGTCGAGAGTGATCCGCGTACTATGATCTTCGGTACTGCACTTGTCAATCTTCGGAAATGGTGGGAAGGGGGCTCAGTCTTACCACTGCTCATTTCTGTCATGGTAGGTCAGGAGCTGACCGCGCCTTTTCTGTGGCTTGACCTTATCTTCGCCTTCAGATGAACTGGAAGTCGACTCGGCCGTATCTGTGGGTGCCTCGCCATGACCGCGAGGGCTATCAGTCGAAGGGTCATCCAAGGTATACGTTCCAATGACGAAGTGACCTGGGGAGCTGGGGATGCATGCTACGCAACTTGGCTGTGACTCTGCAATCCAAGAGTGAGCAGGACGAACCGTAACCATTCCAACAATAATACTTTCACAACAAAACGATCATGACATATTTGTTCGAGACAAGACTTGGGGTGGAAGTATCTGGTTGTCGGCTTGGCATGGTGTTGTTTTACGAAACTTCAGATTCTTTCGGTACCGGACGACAGCCTAGTACAACACGACTTGACACAAGGCACAACGAAGCTGCGTTGGAGAGACATATACCGGTGAGCTATATCGCCGTGATGAGCTTCTAGGTACAGTATGGCCCCCAAGATGTAAGTGACACTCACTGGAATTCCTCCTGCGCTCACGTGACCACGAACACTCGGTCCCCATCTTCGTGTTGCGGCACAATAATGATGAATCGGCTACTAACGACTATACAGTGCGGTCATCGGTGATATCAATGGCTCCATCACTGCCGTCTTCGCCAAACTCGCTACCCTTCATGCCAAGAACAACTTCTCTTTCGCCTTGATCGTTGGGGATCTGTTTGCCTCGGATACTGCAGACGACGACAAGTCCGACAATCTTCTCAGGCTCTTGAAAGGTCAAGTCGAAGTTGCTTTGCCCACATACTTTGCCCTCGGACGGTCTACTCTACCGGAAGCCGTGAAGGCTCGATTACAGAATGATGGCGAAGTCTGCCCTAACCTTTTCTTCCTCGGCCGACGAACGACAATCAAGACCTCTGAAGGTGTCAGGATTGTCGCACTGGGTGGAAGTCTGATAGAGGGTAACGACAACGTGGAGACGAAACCCGACGAGTACACGCCAGCATACTCAACGACCGACGTCAAGATCCTGAAAGGTGCGAGTACAGCAGATATCTTGATCACCTCGGACTGGCCGGCTGCAATCACTGCAGGCTCCAAGGCCGTATTACCTTCTGAGAATGTCAAGACTGAGCAGCAGGCGGTGTCAGACCTGACCCTACAGCTCAAGCCAAGGTATCACTTCAGCGCTTCCACTCACTTCTATGAACGAGAACCATTCTTCCACCCAAAGTCAGAAGATAGCACCGGCTTTCAGACGACTCGTTTCATCAGCTTGGCGCCGTATGGTAATTCCGCGAAGCAAAAGTGGATCTATGCATTCACTCTGCCATCGACGGCCGATCTCTTAACCACAATCCCAGCCGGCGTCACAGCTTGCCCTCTGGACCTCAGCTCAAACTCCAAGAAGCGCAAGGCAAATGGCAGCGCTACCTTCTCCCGCTTCAGCGCCGATACGTCCATATCATCCCGACCGTCCAAACGTCGGCCCCCACCCGGCCCCCAAGAATGCTTCTTCTGCCTATCAAACCCGAATGCAGCAACCCATCTGATCACTTCGATCGGCGACAACGCCTACCTGACCACCGCCAAAGGGCCCCTTCCCACCTCTTCCACATTCTCTATCCTGTCCTTCCCCGCTCATATCCTCATCATCCCCCTCGCCCACGCCCCGACCCTGTCCACCATCGACGCCGACGCCCGCACGGACACGAGAAAGGAAATGCACCGCTACCGCCACGCACTTCAGGACATGATCGCCTCGAAATGCGGTACCGCAGCCGAAGACGAGAGACTGGGCGCCGTGACGTTCGCGATCAGCAGGGCAGGCGGCGTGCACTTGCACTGGCAATTCGTCCCCGTATCGCGAGATCTGGTCACAAAAGGCCTGATCGAGGCCGGATTCAAAGTGTGGGCCGAGCGGGAGGGGTGGCCCAAGTTTGAGTCGACGAAGAGCACGTCTCGGGGCTCGGAGGAGGTGGACGATATCCCTGAGGAGGAGGAGAGGGAGGATTATTTCCGGGTGTGGATCTCGGGCTGTGAAGAGGAAGGGAAGGGCGAGGACAAGGTGCTCACGCTGTACCTGGATGCCGGGTTCCGATTCGATCTGCAATTTGGGAGGAAGGTGTTGGCGCAGTTGATGGGGTTGCAGGGTAGGGGGGATTGGAGGAATTGTGGACAGACGGAGGACGAGGAGGCGAAGGATGCTGAGGGATTCAAGGAGGGATTCAAGGGGTGGGACTTTTCTCTGGAGTAGTGCGTATGGAGAATGGTACTTTATCACGGGACGATGACTTTTGGTCGCATGGCGCACGTGAGGCTGTGTGATAGCACGAACTACATAGGACAAGACTTCAAGAACGACAATAAGACGATATGAAGGCTTGCTACGAATCGGATTGGTGACGCCGGACTTGGGTATCGAGTAGTGGGCCGCATAGCGAGAAGTCAAAGGTGATGTACCCGTATGCCAAGTAGCACGGAAGATATGTCCGGACTGAGTACCATGCACGCACTCACTTTGATCCACAAGATCGTCAGGTACCCGTCCCAAGAACTGCCATGACACGATCAATATCTGGCAATACTAGACAAACCATGCGACACGGACAAGCGATGAGTATGGTCAATCGACGTGTGAGCTAATTTACAAAGCACGCGTCGATCGAGATCAGTGATTGACGAAGTTCGGGACTGGCGAACAGCCATGCTGTCATCCAAGTCGGAGACGGGGATGGTGTACCAGGTGCTGGGGACGTGGTAAGTTAACAAGCAAGGTAATCTCAAGCGCTGGAGTTCGACGACGTGATCAGTCATCGAATATGTCGATACACGCTTTTCACGATCTATGTTGTACTGCAATTGATTCTCTGGTCACAGTTCCGTGTTCCATTTGATCAGTCTTGCAAGTTTTCGTGATAGCCTTCACGGCTCATCAATTCTTTACTCCATTCTTACGAGTCGGGAGAGATCCACCATGCCTTTATTGATAAGCTGAATGTACCACTTATCGTGCTTGTGAAGGGACTGAACGAGGGACAGGAATGCCGCGCTGATCGTCGCCGGTGCCGGAAATAATATAGATAGAGACAGTAGATAACGTGTCGGACAGAAGACCGACAAAATCAGGTCACACGCGAGGCCGACGAAAGGGTTGAGCCTCTGACTGGGGACCAATCTACTCTCCTACTCCTGTGGGATCCGACGGAAAGAGGCTTACGCTGGTCTAAAGGCGGTGGGGATACTCTTACAGAATCATGACTGGCTGCTAGCCGCGGCGTCTTGACAGAGCAACAATGTCGGAAGCTCGGCCTGTTCATGTCTCCTCCAAGGCAGCTTTGAATGCTCAGGCTGTAGCTGCTGCTACACCATCGCCTTCGTACCGCACATATACAGCTGCAACGGTCTTGTGAGAGGCTCCCCGTCACCGCACCTCCACACAGACCATGTCCAGGGTCCGAGGCGCCAGCTGGATCAAGCGATGAAAAGCCAATCCAAGTATAACCGAGCGGGTCGAAACTCGGGAGTGCACAGGCAATGGGGCTTCTACGGCAGCGGGCGGTGGAGCTTCAATGCAAAGGCCAGACCAAACCATGCGGGCGCGAAGCGAAACGTGCTCGCCATGCTGGTTCCGACAGGAATCGCACGGTGTTGTTGCATGATTATCTGGGTATGGTAGGTACAGGTTAGGTAGGATATCGAGACGCGAAAAAGACGCGTCGCGCGTACAGTGGCTTGGCAAGTATTCGACCTGCTCCCGTCTGCAAACTTCAAACGAGCACGCTTTCGATGAGGTCGACTGTCTGCGATCACAACCTCGATCGACTCGGTCAGTTCGATGCAAGACCTGCAAACAGGCACCAGGGTCTTTCGTACCAGACCTGGCCGACTATCGGTAGTATCGAACCACCGATCCGCCAACTCTCCCTTTTGCTGGAGACGCTAAAAGAACGGGGATTGACTCGCGCGGGTCATGTCGAGTCACGCAGTGCGCAACAAGTGAGGGGCAATTATTGATGGGCAAAGTGCATGTTGCTCGAGCTCCCTGTCAAGCTTCTGTGCATGTCGGAACGCACGACGGCGCTTCAAGCATGCCCATCACGTTCCCTGGCCCCTCGTGCGTTTGTTGATTCGAGGGTTGTTTACCGTCACGTCCGCAGCGCTTGTGCCGTGTTGCAGGTTCGTCAGCCGTCCAGGTACGCGAAACACCAGCATCAAAAATTCGCATGACGCAAGTGGTTCAGAAGCATCGAGATAGCAAGGTCAACGGTATCGAAATTCTATGGTCAGTACCATCAATTTCGTAGTGATAGGAAATGGGCTCTTGTCCTCGACAGCCTGCAAGCGCCAAAAATCATGTCCGAAACGGGCTAGCCTGGTCGAAAACTAGTTCCGTGTCTGTGCGCCCTGGCTTGTCCGCGCCTGCTTTTCCCTTCCGCTCCTCCTCGCCCTTCACCCGCACTTTGTACACTTCACTGACCGCATTTCACTTCTCACCATACTCGACTTCTTCACCTAGACACGCTCGACCACTGACACGACCATTTCCTGCTTTCAATTTCTCACGTCGCGCTCAGGACCAGGATTTCCTCTTACCAGTATCACAGGTCGTACGCCTCCTGTCGCAATGCGCGCATAGACATTGCGACCGAAGGGGTCTTAGCTGATCGCACAAACGCTCCGACAAACGACACCGAACGGCGCACAATAGCGCAAACATCTCGAGATAGCTGTGAGCGACCCGCGCCAATTCATACACCTTCTCTCTCATCGCGAAGCACCGAGTCGCAATCATGGGTCCGAAACCATCACTTTCAATCACCTTGCCGCGCAACTTCACTTTCCACTACAATGATGCCTCCCTCCCGACCACGCCGGCGGTACATCCGCAAGAGCAAGAGCAGGATGTTGCAGAGCCACCACCACCTCCACGGCAGACTTTCAAGGTGCGGCGACGCAAGGCGGACAGCGTTCCCCGGGACATCCTGTCCGACATTGAAGGCGACGGAGGACTCCCCACGTTTGAGATGACCGAGGCAGATGCAGAGCTGAGCCCCGATAGCGATCCAGGCTTCCTGCCAGGTTATCTCGCACCACAATCAACTTCCACCTCTAATCGTCCCATCACGCCCCCAAAAACCCCAGTGGGTCAGATCACCTACACCCTTGACAACAAGCCCACGTCCGAGTGGGCTTTCTCTTACGACCGCATGGACCGTCCCACATCTTCCTGCTCAAACTTTTCCAATTCCTCAGCTTCGTCAATAGGTAGCAGCATGCAGTCATTCCCGTCCCTTGGTGGCAGCTGTACGTCACCAGAGAGCGAGACTGATCCATTCTCTCACGCAGACTCCAAAGACGAAGACGGAGACCCAATGTTTTCACCCGATCTTGCGGGCTCTTCACCAGTCGCCAAGCGCACCAAGACCGGACGCGGGTCCATGTGGAACGACGAAATGGATAACCATCTACTGCAGACGTACGCAAAGTACCTGGCGGATCCCGAATTGACACCATTCAAGATGTTGCCTGGAACAGCACCGCCACTCGGCGTGTGTAGTCGCGTCGCGCGTGAGGCGAAGCATTCGTGGCGAGGCTCCAAAACTTGGTCACATTGGCCGAGCAACGAGTCTGGCACTCGTAGAAGATTGAGAAAGCTGTGCAAGAAGCAGCCTTCTCTGTCCGTCCACTACCAGCGCCTGATCAAGTTGCGCACCCCTTCGCCGTTTGAATCGAGCAGCAGTAGCCCAAGGTCTCGTTCAAGCGCACAGCCTTCATCCTACCGCCCAATGGCGGAATCCATCTTCAACAAGTCCGGCGTGCCGCAGTCCGATGCGCCCTTTTCGAATTTCCCATCAGAACCCCCTACCCAGCCTCGTGCGACACAGCGTCCTGAAGAGTGGAGTCGTCGCATCGGGCGTGCTCAGGCTCACCAAAAGAGTCAATCGCTCCAGTTCGCCCTGGGGAGCAACATCGCTTTCGGCGAGCTTGAATCTCCCTTCGACGAGAAAGCGTCAAATACTAGCAAATCTCCACATCTGACCACAGCTTTGGCTGCGCCGCCCGCGCAATCCCTGCTCAAGTCGCCGCTCGAACTGCATGCCCCAATACCGAGCAATCGCTCTTCTCTAAAGCGCCGGTATGGCATCCTCGATGACAGTCCGGACAACGTCAACCGCCTGGAGACTCTATTTTCCGGCGTGAAGGCTGGGCCCAGCCGCCCTGTGCGCGATCGCTCGTTCAGCCTAGGAGCAGTTCGTCACAGCACTCGAAATCTATCGATGTCCTTCAGTCGACCACCAATTCCGGAGATGCCTATGCCTGATGCTCAGCATCCAGCGGTTAGTAGTCTGCGATCACCCGCAGCTGAACAAGCGCGCCTGGGCTCACCCTTCGCGGCTCCTCAATTGAACCCATCCTTCAACACCTTCCCACGACGAGTCACACCTCTTGGCTCCGATCTACCTTTGCAGGATTTCCGTCCGAATCTGTCGCTCGAAGGGCGTTTCCGCGAGCTTGCCGCAGAGGCAGCTCGTCGACAGTGATCGCACCCAACACAAACCCGCGGTATCTCCTACTGGCTCGAGGCGGCCATCGTGTGACTTTTCATGATACCCGCTCTCAACCCAGAGCACACCTTCAGCACGTCACCTATCTTAACCGACACTACTCCTATTTTACACCCATCAGCTTCCAAAGACCCTACGGGGCAGTCCTATATCGAGGCTACACATCACCTTCACGAAGACCACGACGACGACCACGAAACGAAGCATCTGAGCCTTTTTGCCACCGCGATGATTTCGAAATGATTTTTAATTGACCTTTTGTCTTTACATCTCGGGCTCTGCAGATATCCTGCTGATTGTTTTTGCTTCTTTGCTCACGTTTTGCGACTTGCGGTCCGAAGACCGACCGCTTGACCGGGGCGTGAGCCTTTGCAATCACAGTTTGCGTGGCGCATGAGATAGGGATGCTGAGCAGCATGCACGACGCATCGCTGGCGGGTCGCTTACACAGTTGCGACCACGCAAGGTGGATTCGTTACGGCTGATCAGAAAGCTGCAAGTCTTGGTGAAGACAAGTTTAGACACATTGACCTGTACTATCAAGATCCATCGAAACACAATTTGCGGAAATGAAACAGGGCGAGATTACTTCCGGTACCTTGCCGATGATGTGCATGACCCGTACATACGTGTTGTATTACCCGTACCTGGGCCCTGACATGGTTTTGCAGCTGTCATCTGCGAGCTGTCCGTCCAAGCTCCAACAGCCCCGAAAAAGCCACCCCCAGCTGACTAAGCACCGCTTGTTTACGTTTGTCAACACAAAGCTTCCACTTCCCTTCCCACGCCCAACACTTCCCTCAGCCAAACGCATTGCGGACCACGCTGCACTGCAGCGACATAATACGACCGCCATCACAACATTGTCGACCTTGACATCCATCATGGCGGACAACGACGCAGTGTCCTTCGATCTCCTCGAGTCCCACAAAGAGAACATCACATCGCTCCCCTCTGGTCGCTCCGCAAAGGCCCTCGCGGCGATCTACTCGCCGCCTCTGACAGCTCGCCCCACGCCCCTTTCCGACACCAATACTCCTGCCCGCACCGCTTTCGAGACGGAACTCGCCTGCCTAGACGAAGTCGACGACCCCCTCGACGTCTACGACCGCTACGTCAAATGGATCGAGACGTCCTATCCCGACCCCGCGGCCCCACAAGCGGGACTGAGCGCCGTTCTTGAACGTGGGATGAAGGCGTTTGTCAAGAGGGACGAGTACAAGAATGACGTCCGTTACCTTCGGCTGTGGTTGCGGTACATTACCTTCTCGGAGAGTCCGAGAGAGGTGTTTGTCTACCTCGCCCGCAACGGCATTGGGGAGGGACTGGCGCTTTACTACGAGGAGTTTGCGGGCTGGTTGGAAGGGGAAGGCCGCTGGGGACAGGCGGCTGAGGTTTATGCGCTTGGGTTGGAGAAGGGCGCGAGGCCGCAGGAACGCTTGGGAAGGAGAGCCGGGGAGTTTGAGCAGAGGAGGAAAAAGGTCGGGGAAGTCGGAGAGAGGCCGGATAGTCCTGCTTTGCCGGTCGTGAGGGCTGTGCTTGGGGAGAAGGTCGATCCGTTTGCGGCAAGGCAGGGACAGGCAGAGGTGAAAGGGGAGAAGAAGAAGAAGGCCAAGATGGCTATTTTCGCTGATGGGGAGGCGAAAGAGAGTGTGCTGGGGAGTGGAGATGGGAACTGGGAGTTTGGAACTGCGAAGGGAAGGAAGAAGGAGAATAGCGCCGAGGCGACGGCTTGGGATGGTCAGACGCTGAAGGTGGGAAAGACAAATGCGGGAATGGGAAAGATGGAGATTTTCAAGGTGAGTTCGGCCCTCGAAAGTCCGAGAGGACACGATGCTAAGGAGTAAGGACTAATACAGCTGCTGTCTCAGCAGGGTACGTCGGCGGTGAAGAGCAATCATGAAGCGCAATGCACAACCAACCCACGCACTGGCAAGCGGGAGATGGTGTTTGTGAATCTTGATGTTGTATACACGGATCTGGGAAGGACAAAGGTGGAATTCAGCTTCGAGGAGGTAATGGCCAAGCACCGCGGATGGCTAGAGAGAGACTGGAAGGCAGAGAACAGAGAACGGGAACAACAAGAAAGGCGACTGAAAATGGCACCACCAGAGAAGAAACCGAAAAAGAAGGGGTTCGAGATTTTCAATGATAGTGATTCACCGGCATCGCTACCAGCGCCGGTGGTCGAATCTCTCGAGCCCTCACCTGTAGAGACTGTGCCGATTCGGACTGTTGTATTAAACGACGAGAACAATGAGAATGCCATGGCGACACGACCAGTGAAAAACAAGCAGGAAGACGTCGCAAAGAGGATGAGGAGAGAGGAGCGAGCGAACCGGACACGAAAGATCAAGGTCATGGAGGTCAGACACGAGAAGAAGGAGACACAGACTGTTCAGCTGAATCTTGCATCACCTACCGGACCCAAGATCAGGAAGATGAAGAAGACGGCTGAACCCACAATGACGATTAACACCAAAGAAGCGATGGATGAGATCTATGGCATCTTCAGTGCTCCTGGTCAGACGGATACGGCGGAAGCTGAAGACGAAGACGAAGACAGTGAAGATGACTACACGAGTGGTGGGGAGAGCACTACTACCGGACGCATGTCTGCACCGACCAGCGAGTATGGCGACGAGACCCGGAACGAGATCTTGCGAGCCTATGGCGATCAAGAACACGACACTGCCGACGTGGAAGAGCAGGATGATGATGCAGAAGCGACGACTGATGCAGAGGAGAAGACCGAAGTCACTGGATGGTCTGACTTTACCACGAGCAAGCACGTGCCTCGAGAAGAGCAAGGCCACGACGTCGCGCACAAGGCCAAATTACAGATCTTTCAGGATGATGCAGAGCCAGAGGATCCATCCTTGCACGTGGACGACCATCTCACCACACCATGTGAGGATGAGAGCTCACCTCCAGAGACACTTTTCATCCCTCTTCCTCCGGAGGACTTTGAGCACTCCAGCGCCACCTATCGCAGTCGCGCAGTCATGGCGAACAACAGACTGCCTTTCATGACCCCTATAGCAGAACAGACAGAGTCTTCGATTGGCACCGCGAGAACAGAGAAGGAGAGGGACTACTTCACAACCAAGACGCCTAGCAGGCAAAGTCATGCTGTGCAACCCATCCTCGAAGACGACGACGAGGTCTGGAGTAGTCCGTTCCAGGAGCAGGTCAAGGAGGCAGCAAAGGACAAGAAGGCGCTGCTCCAGCAAGGCAAGAAAACGAATGGACTCCTTGTCTCGCTGATCCCAGACGCAAAGTCGACTTCCCTTCACTTGTCCGATGGGCCCATCATCCCGGACAAGCAGGTCAATCCCTGCGATCCGCAGATCAGGGATATCATACTCGCCAACATGCAGCCTTCTCTGCGGACCTATCCCAACTTCTACGATCACCGCGACGAGGAGTACGGTCGCATAGCGGAAATCAGAAAGTACGCCAAAGCGGTGTCCAAGAAGGCCGGCGCCAGCGACAAGACGGCGTCGACACTGTCACTGCCACCAACTCTCACCTTTCCCGGCTCAGACAACGCCTATACCATCCGTCGCGAACTTGGCTGCGGCGCTTTCGGGCCCGTCTACCTCGTGGAACAGCGCGACAGCACCTCTGACAGCGACAACGGTACTCTCCAGGCCATGAAGCTCGAACTCTCTCCGCCCTCAGCATGGGAATACCACATGCTGCACCTCACTCGCACCCGCCTATCCTCCCACACCCGCATCCTCGACTCGATCATCCCCTCCCACGCCCTGCACCTCTACCGCGACGCCTCGTTCCTCATCGAATCCTACGCCGACACAGGCACCCTACTCGACCTCGTCAACGTCTCGCGGTCCCTAGAGGGATGCAACGGCGGCGCGGGCGCTGGTCTCGAGGAGAGCGTCGCCATGTTCTACACCGTGGAACTCCTGCGCGTCGTCGAGGCCATGCACGCCAAGGGTCTGATCCACGGGGACCTGAAAGCCGACAATGTCATGCTCCGCCTGGGCCCGTCGCCGTCGCTCTCCTCCTCCTCAACAACCAGCTCCACGTCCTCCCCGCGCCACCACCCCTCGCCGTCAAAGTCCCGCCCGGACTGGTCCCAATCCTATTCCCCCGCCGGTCGCGACGGCTGGTCCCACCACGGCCTCACCCTCATCGACTTCGGTCGCGGCATCGACATGTCCGCCTTCCGCCCCGACGTGCGCTTCGTAGCCGACTGGCCCACCACCGAAGCCGACTGTGTCGAGATGCGAGAACTCCGGCCCTGGACGTGGCAGATTGACTATCACGGCTTGGCGGGGACGGCACACACACTGCTCTGGGGCCGCTACATGGCCATTGTCCCGGACAAGACGGCGCCGGCTCCGACGCCGGGTTCCTCGTCGACCAAAAGGTCGAGGTTCAGCGACGACCAAGACGCGGACCTGATCGATTTGGACGCCGTCGAAGGGGCAGCCGCGCAGGAGCAGGAGGACGGGGAACAACAACGACAGAGTCAGGAGAGGGCCATAAGTGAGATCAAGAGGTGGCGTACCAGGGAGAGTCTCAAGCGATACTGGCAGACGGATATCTGGGGCGAGTTCTTCGCTTTGATGTTGAACAGTGCCAGCGAGGGGAGTGCTAGGGCCGAGGTCCCGCAGGGGAAGATGCCGCTTGTCAATGGGATGAGGCGGGTGAGGGAGATGATGGAACGGCATTTGGAAGGGTGTGTGGGGTTGCAGGATCGGATTAGGAGGTTGGAGGAGGCTGCTGTTTATGCCAGGCGGAAGAAAGGGGGTTCGTAGAAGGCGGGGGGGTGCGACTTGCCCGCGAGGATCCCTTTGTTTTTTTGGCCCCCATTGCGAGGTGTTTAGAGGCGCATCGAAGGAGATACTGACTTGCGTTGAGCGTGACAAGCGCAAATCTGCTTTGAATCTATTTCATTCATTTCGTCGCGCAAAACGCGCTCTATCTACTTGCCCACTGGCTCTGTCGTTGCGGGCGCTAGCAAGGTATCGTCTCGCATCGTAATCATGCACACCTTCCTCTAATGCTTCAAAGAGCTTCAACGCCTTGTGAGAAGGGTATAACACTGTTCACCTCCGGTCCCATAGATGGGCCGGTCCGAACGCGTGATACATGAAACTTCTTTGGATAGCTTCATTCTTGCATCACTCATCACTCTACCCGGCCATGATATCCTCGTCGTCCTTGTCGTTGTCGTCCATCTCCATGGGGTCCTCAAAAGCAGCGGCTCCCGCGTCCGCGCCCTTCTTGTTACGTTTCAACCAGTCTCCGTAATCCTTTGTCAACGAGTATTTTCGATCGGCTTCCTTGACTGCGCCCGACATGATTTCAATGCGCTGGATCTGTGCTGCTATCTGCTGCGGCACAGTACCTTCGCTTGCGTGCTGCACCGACCGCGAAGTGTCCCATGTGTGAAATCGAATAACAGGTGAGCTGCCGGATGGTGATGCACTATTCTGCGTTGACGAGACTGTGTTGGATGCCGAGATCGACGCTTGGAGATGGCCCTGCCCGATCATGTTCTGCAGCAGCTGTACAGTATCCTGTGTCGAAAGACTGAGGTGGACCGCCACCTGATCCACCGGTAGGGCCGCATAAGTCCTCTGGAGATCGAGCACTCGATACCTCCTCAGTGCCTCTGCAGTCTCCTGCACAAGCCCTTGATTACCATCATCTCGCCAAATCAATCCCGCTACATCAACTTCGGCGTGAAACTTTGTCAGATCGCGATTGCGGAATGCCTCGGCCAGACCCATGTACTGCTTTGTTAATGGCTCCAGAGTCCGCATCGTCCCCTGCTCTACGAGATGATTGCAAGGGACAGGTGCACCGTCGGCGACCAATCCGACGAGTATCAGCCTCTTGTACGCCTCCAGCATGTACAGGTCAACTGCTTGATTGAGGGTAGGAGTCGCCATAACTAGCTGCAAAACGACCTTGGCCCGCTCATAGTTGCGCACGCCAATATACACCAGTGCGCAGAGCATGTAGTACTCTTGGACGTGTAGGACGGTAAGCTCCCCGGATATCTCTGATTTTCTTGTGATGTAACCGCAACTGCTCTTGTGACTCGCACATGGGTATTCGAGATCTATGTCCGGGTCTTGCTTGGAAGGAAAGTGGAGAATATCTTTGTCGATAATTGGGAGAGCTTCGCGGGGTCGTCTTGCTTGAAGACAAAGGCTAACATATTCGAGGTGATTAGTTGTGAAAGTGCTCGATGTGGGGTCCATGCGGAGGATCGCGTTGCGTATGGGAGTCAGGAGCTGAGACTATACGGATCAGTGGTCGCTTCGAGACAGACTGACAGTCCCTTACTTACATCTTCTCGTGTTACCGTCACCTCGTGGGCTATTTGTAGGACCCGTCGCCATTCTGGGCCTGCGTATCGCGCCTGTACAGGGTCGAATTGTGTAAGAAATGCCACCAAAGAGATGACGTAGAGATCGCTCGTACGATCAGATGTGAGGCCGAGCAAGAGAAAGATGTACCCCAGCGTATTGTTCGCTGGATGCAACACTCGTAGAAGTTCCGGGTCTTCCAGACGCTTGCCAGACTTGATCGAAGTTGCTCTCCGGAGGTCCCTCACGTACGAATGAAGCTCATGGTCGTATCGCTCATCAGTCGTCTCGGCGCCCCTTTGTATCCTTGTATTCAGAAGATTCTCCAGGTCGACCATCTTATGAGATGTGGGCGAGACCGCCCGTCCCTAGGCTGACTGCCCTCTGAGCCGGCGTAGTATTGGCTGGCAGAGGGAAATTGTAATATCTCCTTTCGATGAGGGCTTCTGATCTTAATGCGTCAAACGGGATGTGTGGCACAAGTGGTTCCTGTGCGGGTGAGTGGTTGTGGAGTAGTGATGTATAGCTCCATTGACACGAGTCAGGCGTCATCCGCTGACTAAGATGACAAGAATGACGACGGCATAGAGATACTACGATTTGGCCGACTCCCACAGCTCAAAGCTTTGCCCGCGCTTCTTTCTGGTCATCCTGTTGATTAGCATGTTCGTCGCGGCACGCATGACTAATGGAGGATGATAACTGCGAAGCAGTGGTGTTTCGGCCATCCAAGAAGCGAAAGTTTAGACACAGGGTCACCAACGAAGAAGAGCAGATCGATGCGCCTAAATCACGCGAGGGCCCTGGAAATGGTCTTGATTCCGAAGAACCCCTTGTCGTGCCGCTGCCAGCTTCTGCGCCATTACACCGAGGAGCGAGGAATAAGAGCGGAGTAGCGTTCTCGAGCGCATCCCATTCCCGAAGACATGCACCAGACTCGGAGGACATGACTGCAGAAGATGCAGAACCGATATTGTCGAACACTATCACATTGTCAACCTCAAAATTCGTCCCAGCTGCTGGACTAGCTGCTGTCAAAGACGATCAGCATATGTAAGATATCCGACATCGATAGTCTCACTGCCTTGGCAATGTTCATCGCTAATCTTTAGGACTTCATACATAGACTCGAAATTGGCTGAGACATATATGCGTACCAATCCGCAAGCTACCGACTGCACAACAACCCACAGCGTCACCCCGGAACACAACGCACTTGCAGACGCCTCACGTGACGGCCCTCCACAAGCGCAGACAGACCGTTTGCACGCTTACGAAGTTGAAGAGATCGATGCAGAATCGCCGTTAGATCAAGCTTCGGACCGGCAATCAAGCAGCCGCTCTCGAAAGAGGGAGCCGAAGCCGCGGTTCGATCGTCACGGAAAGCCTTTGCCTCCTCGAAAACCACGCAATTGGCGGTCAGAGGACGACAAGGCGCGTGACTCCCTTGTGGATCGTCTTTTGTCAGAGAGCCGAATGGAGCCAATATACGATCACGAGCCAAGTGATGGTAATCGGCAAGGTAGAGGTCTAGACCTAGACGCCGATCGAAGGATGGCGGAAGAATTCGAACGGGAGTTCCGCGCGAACGCAGCGGAGCGGCAGGCGAAGATGAGAGCAGCGGCCTCGTCGAAGACGGCAGGATCGAAGACGGCAGGAGAAACATCCACAGGTCCAAGGCTAGGGGGCAGCAAGAACGCAAGGATGGCGAAGAAGTAGCCTTACCTACACTGTACATCTCTATCTAATTCTCCACCTCATACTTCAGCTTCACCCCCATGGCCGCGAGTTCTACATCCAAAAACTTCAGCACGCCGGGCACAGCTACGACCGTGACGTCCTTCCCTCCAACCCACTTCTGCCCGTGACCATCCTGCCAAACGTCATTCCTCATCTCCCCTCCCTTGGCCTTACTACTACACTTCCTACACCGCACCATGCCGGGTCCAGGCAATCCCCTACCCTTCCGCTGATACTCACTCACCACCGGCTGCGCGGCCAAGAATCCTCCACATGCCCTACACAGCCACGCCTTTGTGTAATCGCTACAGTTGAGCAATCGATCTTGTAACAAGAACGCCGCTCCATGCGCCATGAGACTGTCCCTCTCCATCTCACCGACTCGGATACCGCCTCCCTTGGCACGTCCCTTGATCGGCTGGCCCGTAAGCGCAGTCACCGGTCCCGTGGTCCGGACCTGGAATTTATCGTTGACCATGTGCCTCAGTCTCTGGTAGTAGACAACGCCGACGTAAATATCGGCGCCCAGCTCCTGTCCCGTGATACCAGAGTACATGGGCTCATTGCCGTGGTAATTGAACCCTGCGCGCTTGAGCTGATGGCCGAAGTAATCCGCCGCTGTCTTCCCAGGGGTGTCAGTGAAGCGGAAGGGTGTGCTATCCTGCGCCAAACCGTGTAGGCACCCTGCTTTACCGGCCAGAGACTCGATGAACATGCCAATTGTCATGCGTGAAGGGAAGGCGTGAGGGTTGATAATGACGTCCGGTTGAATCCCGGATTCCGAAAATGGCATGTCCACGCTGGGCCATTTCTGTGAGCAGACGCCCTTTTGGCCGTGGCGGGAGGAAAACTTGTCCCCGATGACGGGGGATCGGGGGATGCGTAAGCGGATGGACAGCATTTGGCAGGGTGTGTCGTCACCCGAGTCGTTCCCAACAAGTTTGATTTCGTCGATGAAAGCCTCCTCGGTCTCTTTGTACTTATGGAAGTGGGTTATACCATCGCGATTGACATACTCGTTGGTGATGGGGTCTCTGGACACGGTGTGCGAGGCGGCGATGATGTCGCCTTCTTTGACCTTGGTGCCCACTCGGATGAGACCGTCGTCATCGAGATGCTCGCGGGTAGAAGCTTTCACTAACCCATCAGGGGCGAAGCCGAAGAGTCGGGATACTTTGAGGCTGCGCGTGCGCCGTCCTCCAGTGTCCTCGGACAGATCCAGCTTTTTGGTCTTGTAGATGGTACCGTACCCAAAGCCACGCTCGTGTGCAGATTTGTTGATGATCATGGCGTCGTCCATGTCATAACCTGTGTATGAGATGACAGCTACGACCGCATTCGTACCATTTGGAAAGTTGTCGAGACCGTACTCGTTGTACAGTGGTGGTCTGACTACAGGGGTTTGGCCAGTCTGTATCCGATACGATTTGTTGTCGGTGCGATATTTGAGCGCGGTACCGGGTGTACCCATTGTCTGCTTTCCCATCTGACATTGATACATGTTTCTTGGGGATTGATTAAAGTCAGAAAAGGGAGTTTGATTGGCGACGATTGACAATATATTGGTAGTGTCGAATTCAACATGGGTTGAGTCGTTGGAGGTGAGCTCTGCGTCCGAGCAAGCGATGGAGAGATACGGCTGTTCGAAAGCGCCCACATAGTCCTGTTTGCCCAGTGTGACATATTTGACAGGCCTGTACATTCTTGCCGGTCCGGAAAACATGTAGATGCCAGGATACTGACCGCCGTTGGAGTTAGGGATGTATCCGATTTCCAGATCAAGGGGGATGCCATGTTTTCCCTCAACCTTCCAGTGCCGTAAAGTATCTGCAATTGTGCGAGCCTGTCTGGGAGCACAGAAACCTAGGATTCTTCCGTCAAGTTGCACGACGACGCTATGCTGGAGTTTGGCCATGGGCGTCTCTTGAACGCCCAGTTGGGTGATCAAGTCTGGCAGTTCGGACACATCCGAACTCGATGTAGCGATCTTACACTTGTGGGACAAGTGATTAAGTAAGCCACATGGAGATCCATCGGGCGTATGGACAGGACATAAGAATCCCCAGCTTTCCGGCAGCAGCTTGCGCACTGTTGTAGTCTTGAGTTGCGCGAAGAAGCTTCCTCTATGGACCATGCGGAAGTGACTAATGAAGCGATAGAAGTTGATCTTCTCTGCCACGACAGTGAAGCCAGATACCTGTTGCAGATCGAGCCCAGTAGGACTGACGAGATTTCCTGTGGAAAGAAAGTACTCCAATCCTTGTGCCAAGTTCTCGTTGGTCCTTCGGAGGATCTGTGCGTTGAAATCTTTCTGGAATTGGTCTGACGTGATGGGAAGCCAGCTGTTTTTGCGGCCCCATTCTCTTAACTGGATGCCAAAGGACAGAAGCCACTCATCGATCTTTTCCTTGATAATCATGCCATATAAAGCCCCGGGTAACAGGATCTCCTGGTTCTGTACCGCGTCCGGATTGTCTACCGCACACTCCCCTTCCACCAAAGAGTAGAGCTTCCTGGTCATGAAAAGCAACATACGGAACTTGTCGATATCGCATTTCTCCGTCGAGTCCAGACCCCCAAGATGTGGCAGGACAATCTTTCTAATGAAGACAGAGCCAGCCTCCTCATCCGAGAGATCGTCTGGTACTGACAGAACGACACGAAATTTGCTTCCCAGATATGCTCGCGTTTTGGCCTTGCCATGGATGTTGTATGCTCGATAGGTTCGAAGGAGCAGCTCAACGCGGTCAGTCACAAATTGTTTCTCGACGATGCCTTCAGTCCCCGCTGGGCCTACAATGCCCTCGTAGACCTCTCGGTCGTTCGTCTCAGCCAATGCCTTCATGACCATTAGGACGGGTACTAAGAACTCGTTCTTCCTCCACGAGAACCTGAATGTGACATTTCCGTCACTGAGGTAGTGCAAGACATTGGTCTGTGACGTCTGATCCGGCCGTACACTCCGTATCTGGATGCCATATTTTGTGTAGGTAGGTCCTCGATTGACAAAAGATGGTCTTATGATGGCCATGGGGTAATTCCGTCGATTGACGATCAGCATCCTTATGAGCTTCTCGATGCCATTGACAATGAAGTATCCACCGAGCTCTTCTGTCTCTTCCCTCTTATTCACAAGTTGAGCGGGCGACAGGCCTTCCAGATGGCATCGGTTGGACCTCAACATGATCGGTAATTGTCCGAATTCCCGTAAAGACTCTTTCCATGGCCCCTCATTGATTCGGTAGAAAAAGCGTCCGCGCAAGCGCCCTCTATATGTGACATGGCGCTCTCGACACTCGACAGGCAGAATGTCCCGCACACCCGGCTGTTTGTTACTCTGCGGTACTACACTCTTCTCCAGAAAGACCTTATCGACCTTGACCTCGAATCTGTTCCGAGGTGGAGCCTCCTCATCGTCTGGTCCGACATTCAAATTCGGATTGCCGTCAAAGAAAGTCTTGGTGCCAATGTCTCTCAGCGCTTGATCGACCTGCCCACCATCGGCAAAGATGTTGTTGAAGGAATCGACATGTGGCTTGATCGCTTCAGCGAGGGCTGGATAGGCGGTCTTGTCCGCAGGTGGCTCCTGGAAAAGTTTTTGCCGCTTGGTCGTGCCATACTCGTGAGTCCAGGTAGAAGTAGCGGAGGGCGCCATGCTGGCAATTCTAAAGTCAGGTGTCGGTCAAGGCGACAGTGACAGCGACATGTCCTTGCTGTTGCATATGCAGTTCATTCACAAAAGATTTCTGGGAGTCCGAGCTCAAAAAACTGCCTTTGCTGCAGAAAGACAAGGTTATCGATAAGAGCTAGCCTGAACTTTGGAGGTGCCGATCACTGCCGCAGTGAAACATGCGGCTCACGCTTTCCCGCATTCCCCACTGCCTACCTTACCTCAGGTAGGGTTTCGCCTCATGCTTGTCCCATGACAGTCACGTCGCATCCAATATTCGCAACCAGGCACAGCGCTTGCTTAGAGATCTCCAAAATTACCGGCTACGACCACTGGAGCACTACAGCCCTCATGCCTGGACCAACACAGTGAAGCCTTGCCTGGAAGAGATCACATTTGCAGTGGCTTGAGTGGACAGCCAGCCCTCGCCAACAGACTCGCACATTACCGATCAACGACCGAAAAGTTAGCGAGTTCGTACATTGTCCGTTGTCATGGCTGGCATTTTTCGAAGGCTGTATGACTGGCTCCTGAGCTGGTTTTGGTACGTCAGCTGCTTATGCTGGGTTCGCTCGCGAATGCAAAAGCATCACTCGACTGACATTTCTAGGGCCACGGAAATGGATGTGACGATCGTAGGGCTCTCAAGTGCTGGAAAAACCTCCCTTGTACGAGTGCTCGCAGTAGGTCTCGCGTCCTCGCCCTCCGTCAATCATGCTGACTTGACTAGGGCGGCGAATTCACCATCAAGTATCTGTTTGTTCCATGCAAGCGCTTCCCGGCTGACCATCAAAAGTTCCATACCCACAGTCGGCTTCAACATGAAAAAGGTCTCCAAGGGGCACGTGACCCTAAGATGGTGGGATACCGTCCTTTCGCCTTGTTGTCCTCGCTAACTCTCCACGCAGCTGGGACATTGGCGGCCAGGATAGATTCATCCCCATGTGGAAGCGCTATGCGCCCGGATCGAGTGCCATCGTGTCAGTAGAGACAGTTTCGCCCTGTTGTCGAGACTGACGCCGACATAGCTTTGTAGTCGACTCGGCAAATCAAGGAGACCTCGAGCCGGGTGTCCGAGAAGAAGACAAATCAGATCCACCGGACGTCAATAGCGGCATCAATAAATCGAAACGAGCACTGCACGACCTCATGGAAGCTCCTCGAATTGAACAAATACCACTCCTTGTGTTAGGCAACAAGTCAGACCTTCCGAATCACCGATCAGTCGACACCTTGATAGAGATGCTCGATCTGCAGGCCATCACGGGCAGAGAAGTCAGTTGCTATGGTATCAGCGCCAAGGAGGAGACGAATCTGGACGCGGTACTCAAGTGGCTTATAAACAAAGCCAGTAAGTGAGCGTGTTGTACGATGGAGGAAAGAAGAAATGGACACGAGAGGTCCACGCCTGGTACCAGCGCTCGGGTTCCCATCTGGTCGTCAAGCGGCGAGAGTAGAAAGATTTCCAGCGCAAGCTGTCGACCAGCAATGGTCTTGTCGAGCTTGTTGTGCTGTCTTTGTTAATACATGAGATAATGACACTCAGACGAATACACGACGATGTCTCTGACATACTCTCACGAGAATTTTAACCGGTGCGAGAAAAGAGTGTGTCAAAGACACCATTACAACGATATATGACCCTATCATAGGGTGCATCGCCGAGACCGAAATACTACTGCGTAGTCAGCATCTGCTTCCCCACTTCTGAGAGCCAAGTACGGTGCTGCCTCGTAGGCATGTGGTTAGAGGATCTGGTACTCATTAGGGTCTACGGCAAATCGAGAAACCATACTTTTCAACGAGCACAGTTCCCATGGCACGACCAAAGGTAGGTGATCAACAGCCAATCATATACTGCGCTGTGCCTTCCTTGGTTCTACGTGGAGATGACGGCCAATCAAGGCTTGCAAACGCAAGGACAGAGCATTGCCTTGTTGCGGACACTTTGCCCTGCCATCCTCACAAGTGTCTGCCTTGCTTTCAACTCTGGTAAAGTATCAACATTTGTTTTCTCTAAATCCATGCTCACAGTCAGCGAAAGCATCTCTCGTGCCGCTATCCGATCTCACTCGCCTTCTCAGCAATCCAGTTCGTTTTCCCGGGCAAGACATTCTAGACGATCAAGCCACTCGCGACGTAATAGCCAAGAGGCTGTGCAAAGGTGAGCACAGCCCTCCCCGCGCCTCTTAGCCTCTCTCTGTCCCCCGCCCGCTCTGACATTCCGTCAGCCATCGTCACCACTTGTCCGCCGTCGCAATATAATCAACAAGCCTCCCCGGCCTCCCACCCTAATCCTCACGACTCATCCCCCTTCCTAAGGACCATACAAATCCCCCTACCACCGAGATACACCGTCCGTCATGTATCTCCAACAACGCGAGCTCATCGAGCGTGCAACCCGCAGCAAGTAAGTCTTTCGTCATTCCACCGTTTTCGTTGCGCCGCAACGTCCTCATATCTACCTCACCTCACCTTACCTCACCTTTTCCCTAAATCTCTTTCGCAAGCTTCGTCTTCCCATCTTTGCAGCGCAGATGGCTTACTATACCTCCCGCAGCTGCTACTACGACGCCTACGGCCGCGTGCGCTGTCGCTCCGCGTGGAATTCATGGGTGCGCTGGCTCGTCTTCGGCCTGATCGTCGGGGGCGCCCTCCTGCTGTTCCTGCTCTTCTCATGCCTCTCCGCCCGCCGCCGCCGCAAATCGGGCTACCGACCCTACTGGGGAACCGGCTGGGCCGCTCAGGGCCACGGCCAACCCACGTACAACCCCAACGTCCAGCAACAGCAGCCGTCCAGCTATAACATGAACAACAACAACAACAACGGTACCGCGCAGCCCTACTACGCCAACACGGACCCCACCCAGCAGAGCTACTATGGCAATCAGAACCAGCCGCCCCCTTACGCTGGGGACACGAACGGCGCGAACCAGAGCTATTATAGGGGCGAGGGGGGCGTCAGTGAGCCCGCCGCGACATATCAGGGACAGTACAAGCCGCCCGCGGGACCTCCTCCCGGACGCTAAATGGGTCGGGGTCAGGGGAGTGACAAGAAGACAAAAAAAGGAGAACAGGGCGAAATGGGGGTTTTCCAGTGTTCGTGCACAGCAGGACGAGTTCAGCAACAAGGCAAAACGCCAAAAACGCCTTGGGCGGAGTGATACCCTTGTTCTTTTTGTTTTCTTTGCTTTTTGATCACGAGTCTCTTGGACGGATGGATGTATACTAGTAATTCTACGACTTTACCCGTTCGAGATTTGCATGTCTTTGATGATGAAAGTGAGGTGCATGCGCATTTCCATCAATTCGTGCTGGAAACTTCAATCACGTATCACGACAAATGGAATACTTTAAATGCTACCCGACAAACGTCTACCAACACCCAGAGCTCCCCTCGGGTTGCACGAGAATGAAGGTGCAGTCATCGGGTGCGTCTAATCCAAGTAAATGAGTGACTGGTTTTATTGAGCGAACGACTACAAACGACCGCCCTGCGTGGCTTCCTTCCCCCTGTCAAATTTCTTCAGACTGTGCTCATGGTCGTGTTGCGCCATCTAGATACCCCCTTCCTTGCGACGACGCTCGAACACCTCGATGGCCACCTCAGCAGCATGGATACCAGATGCGGCCATGGCACCAAAGGTGGGTCCCATACGGTTCGCACCGTCAAACTCGGATAGCTCCATGCCGCCCACAATCATGCCGGGGATAATCTCCCGAGTACCCTTGACAATGGCGTCCTCGGCCGTGTTCATGTCGAGACCACGCATGCCGCCCAGGGCGGGAGTGGCCTGCATGGACACAAGGCGCTTAACGGAGAAGGCGCCCATGGGCCCATCATGGCCGGTCGTGGAGATAATGACAGGGGCGTTGATGGTGTTTGGGTCCATGCAACTGCTATATGTCAGCAACATTGTCCCTCCGATCGTTGAGAAAGAGCAGACTCGCCTCTGATCGTCATGATGCATAGAAACCAAGGTCCAGTTGGTGACTACACCAGCGATGGAGATGCCGGTCTTATCATCGGAGCGGGTGATAAGGTCCTCGACGCAGGTGGCGTTGAAGAGCTTGACGTTAGGGAAGCTCAAGACCTTGCTAAGCAAGGTGCTAGTGAAGAGCGCGGCGTGCTTGACAACCACGTAGCTCGGATGACCTGGATCCTCCTCGTAGGGAACGCCGAGCTCGCGGAGGAAAGCATCAGCTGGCTTCCTCATGATCATGGCGGAGAAGAGCTGGCCGCCAAGCCAAGCTCCACCGCCAGGGGCGACGCCGGCCTCGACCATAGCAATCTTTAGATCGGGCCGCTGTTTGGCGAGGCAGTAGGCGGCGCTTAGCCCGCAACTGCCAGCGCCAATGATGACGATGTCGCTCTCGGCATAGTTGTCCAAATCGGCGAAGTAGCGACGGGTCATAGCCCTGGAAACCTCGGATTCCCGGATGGGCTCAAAGGCAAATTCGTCCCACTTGCCAGCCATGGCCTCCACCGTCTGAGGTCTGACTTTGCCATTGACGGGGACAGCCGTCTTGTGAGGCTGGGTAGCCAACACAGTTGACGTGGGCTGGAGGTCGTAGGTGGCTGCGGGCGGAGACATTGCCAATGTCTAGCTTGAGTAGTATCTGCATCACGTTAGGAGGGTGCCTCCCGAGGCTTGGGGGCATGTGAATGCATGAATCCTTCCGCTGGTATTATCCAGAGATCAAGTTCAGGCCGTATAATCTCAGAACGAACAGAGGGGTCACCAGTCTGGGAGGTGGCTTGGAAGCACCACGGTACAGATATGGTTCGCCCTCTGCCGAACACCGGCTCATGCTTCGTTCAGGTAGTTACCTCGATCATGTCTGAATAATGTACCAGTCCCGAAAGGACACTCCCACGGCCGTGGGAATCATGCTGCAACGCGTAACATAGGTGGAGGGCGATCACCGTACCGAGGGGGTGAGGTTTGACGTCTGCCACGTGCATTAGCTGCGGTTCGGCGTGTCTGGGTGAAACATCAGGCCGAAACCCTCGATACTTTACAGCTGGATAGCAGGCCTGGAGATGTCGAGCTTCACGTTGATGAAGGTCGAAATACGATGGTTGGATGTGGAACATTATTCACTGTCCAGAGGTCAGAAGCGGGGGATTTTGACGCGGGCTCCACTTTTCTGCCGGCGCTGATTACTCTTTCGGACATTGGGGGATTTGGCCAATCACAGCGCTGGCTTCTGCCTACAGGAAATCCTCAGTGTCGCAATGTCACTGGCGCCGCTGACTGTCCGTATCCTTGCCCTCTGACGGACACGCGCTGTCACACGTGGAGCAAGAGCAAGAGCAAGAGCAAGAGCAAGAGCAAGAGCAAGAGCAAGAGCGAGCAATTCGACAAACGTCCCTCACTACTGGATCGCTTCGTCTCGAGCTCCCTGAGTCGAGGTAGGAATGGCACGTTAGGCCTGGGGTCTAACCGAGAAGATCGGCGCCCAGGCAAACCTCACCTTCACCATTCCCCGGTCACCTCACACAATCTTCGGGGATTCGACCTCACTCCCTCACCCTCCGCACGCGATTATGATCGCGCCCTACCGACTCACAGCCCGTTGCATGCTCCTGATGTCAGTTGTCCCGCGTACGTGTGGAGGTAACCGGACGATCTGGTTTGTTCGGGCCTCGCTGGAGCAGGATCTTGTCCCGCTATGCCCTTTCGGCAGGCCCCCTTCGGACATCACCACCATACCCGAAGCTCTGATAACCATTCATCCACTCCAACACGAACGTCACAAGGCTAAGATCATGGCGAGCCGACATATTCCCTGTTGTAAGAGGCTTGCCTAAGCGCGAGTCAAACCTTCTCTCTTTCTCTTGAATCTTCCATCCATATACTCTCTGTTCTGTCATGCGTACAATACTTCTTTCCATATACCACTCTTCTTATCTGCGTACCCTCCGAACCTGAGTCCTGCTGACCCGACTACGACCCCTACTTGGATTTCCTATCCCACACACCGCAAACATGATCATCTGCCCAGCTCCCATTATGCCTCGCAACTCGCCCATGTTCCTGGAAGTCCCCAAGGCCCTCCCACACAGACGGGCGAGATCCCGTTCACGGCCTCGGGAATCCGAGTCACCAGGCCGGCGAACTCGCTCACGGTCCCGTGGGTCACCAACGCGAGTGGTGTCAACACCTGTCAACCTCAAGAGCTCATCGCCTACTCGCGGCCATCGGAAACGACTGAGTGGCGGCACAGGACGAAGAATGCACGGCTCGCCACCGCCCATGAGAAGAAGTCCCACACCACCCCGATCACCTCCGCCAAGGAAAGCCATTCCACCCCCCTTGCAACTTCACCGTGTCGAGCATGAACCTGTCCGGCTTGGGGAAGACGACCTCAGCGGGCACTACTACAACTTGTCGCTGTCTCCGACTCCCCCACCAACGCCCAAGATCCCATTGCGCGAACGACTAGTCGGCGCCTGGAAGCTAGAGTCGTACATCTCCTATCCAACACCGTCATCAATCCTGCAGCGCGTCAAGTATCCTATGACCAAGAATGTTTCTGGTCTCATCATGTACACCCCAGACGGCTTCATGAGCGCACAGATGCTGATACCTGGTCAACAACAATTCACCAAGGGAGGTGCCGACGACTCGCAATGGGCAGAAGCAGGGAAGCGTTGCTTCGCGTACTGCGGACCATACTACATCAGTAACGATGGCCCTGGGAAGGAGGAGGTCCTTCGACATAGCTTTCAGTTTTGCAGTCTCCCGGGCTGGATAGGAGATGTTCAGATCCGCCCGTGGAGATTCGAGGAGGATGGGGATGTCCTCGTCCTTGGTAGTGAGGCGCCAACAGAGGTCAAGGTTCGTCATGTCGTATCCGCCCCGTCGACAATTTACTGACTAGCGTTTAGGGAGACCTGAGAATTCCCGTCTTGAAGTGGAGAAAATGTAAAGACAATTCCATGGGAAAGCCACCGCCGCCAGTGCCTCAGATCAAGGTCAGCGGTCCTGACGAGCCATGAAGTGGATCATATCATTCAATGCGAGATACCCATATTACCCAGAAGATTCGGAGGAAGGTTGACGATAGAGGCCCGTAGAGGCCTACCACTCGTTTGATGGTTGACGACTGCACCACCAATGATGAATGTATATCCCGACATGGCACATCTGATATCCTGGTGTTTACTTTGTTGGTTATCCGCATCGTCATGCGTAGCTGCATGGTGCCTGCGCTGTTGCTATCCTACGCTATGGTGTACACAATCTTCTTACCACTGACCTTACCATCCTGCAGATCCTTCAAGCCCTCCTTGATCTTGTCCAACCCACCGCTCCTCACGTCGGTCGGGTGGGCCTTGATCTTACCCTCGGCCAGCAGCTTCTCCGCCAGACCCCAGAACTTCTTACCAAACTCAAAGTCCTGTGCTTTGCCGGGGATCTCAAAAGCCTGGGGACCAAACTTGAAGCCCTCGCCAGTAATGGTGTACGCCAGGGTCGTCTCGATCTGGATCTTCTCATCGGGCACCTTGTCCCTGCCCACCTGCAACAAGAACGAGATCTTGCCTCCCTTGTCTCCGAAAATATCGGCACAGATGCTCGGACTGTCGCCCTCGCTGATCGTGTCAAAGACCTTGGTCACCTTGCCCCCGGTGTACTCCCTGATCTGCTTCCCGCAGTCAGCGTCCTTGTAACTGAAGCTCTTCTCCGCGCCCAGGCCCTTGACCAAGCCATCATTGTGCGGACTGTTCACACTAATGACCTTGTACCCGCTCAGCGCGGCGTACTGGATCGCCAACGTCCCCGTCGCCGTGCTGCCCCCATAGACAACAACGTACTCGCCCTCTCCACTGCCCTCGCCTGGCAGCTTGAGTCCAAGACTCTGGTACAGCCCCTGACCGACCGTGCTGATCCCGACTCCAAAGGTACTCGCCTCCTCGAAACTCAGGCTGTCCGGTATCTTCGTCGCCAAGTCCCCCTTCATGATGCAGTACTCGGCGAACGAGCCATCCTCGACCTCGACGCTGTTGACGCCGTGGGTGAAGCCCGTGATGCGGTCGCCGGGCGACAGTGTCTTTGTCACTTTGGGACCGACCTTGACGACCGTGCCGGAGAAGTCGCAGCCCACGGTGGCGCCCGGGTTGGGCATGAAGGCGATGTGCTTCCAGTCGGTGGGGTTGAGGGCGACGGCGTGGACTTTGGCGAGGACGTAGTCGTCGCGCAGGGTGGGCAGGGGTACAGATTGGAGGGCGGACTCGCCCTTGGAGACGGACTTGAGGGCTTTCATGGTTGTTGGGAGGGACATGGTCGCGGTTGTGAGGTGCTGTTGTGTTGGTGTAGTCGGATGTGAGGAGACTATTTTCTAGTCTGGAGTGGAGTGATGGAGATGGGAAAAAGAAAACCCTGAACGATGATACAGTTCTCGAGAGAGATGACCAAGATGTTTACAAATCAATGCTTTTACACTTCTTCACCGTCAACTGCCGCGTTCTCGTTCGTTCTCAGGTACTAAGTTAGTAGTCTTCTCGCGGGGTCGACGGACGGTGCTAAAAGCCAGTCTGGCCTGATCATCGGTGACGTTATGTGTGACGTGCTCTCAAGCCGAGGTGCAAACAGAAGTCCAACCTCGTTTGCTCCAGCTCGAGATCTATATGGTATGCTAGACGACACAACCAATAGAAAGTAATAAACCAATCGTGAGTATTCAATGTGATCGCTACAAGATAGAGAGTGTACCATGCCGGAATCCTTGTGCCTGCATGAATGTCTTAGTCGCAGCAGGCCCCATGCACTAGCGAGGTCTACAAACACTGTCCAGCTGCCTGAGGCTTGAATACAAAGGTCGACACTACCATTGGCCAATAATGGAGATTCTTGCCTTTGACCTCTCTTGCTCTACGCCTTACTTTGGCTCTTGATTGCAGCATATAGACTAACCGAATCAGCTCATGGAACCAGCTCATGATGTTTAGTCAACAGGGCTACCTGCCTTGGCTGTCAGCTTGCAAGAACACAACCAGCGTGATATATCTTACCATCAACTTCGCACTGTAATCTCTCCACCTACAAGGACAAGCAAGCCTACGTCTTAATTGAAGTCTTCCCACGATCTTGGGAGCCATGGACAAATTGACCAGCAACGTCGTCGACCTCAACGGTCAAAAGACCTTCTACTACTCCGCCGGACCCTCGGATGGCCAGCTCCTCATCTTCATCCATGGCTGGCCTGACCTGGCCGAGACCTGGAAGCATCAGCTCTTCCACTTCAGTTCCCTGGGCTACCGTGTCGTTGCCCCCGACATGCGCGGCTACGGCAAGTCCTCCGGTCCCAAAGTCAAAGAAGCCTACGCCCTCTCCGTCCTCGTCCCCGAACTGATCTCCCTCCTCCACCACCTTGGGGCCTCGCGCGCCATTTGGGTCTCTCACGACTGGGGCAGCGGCGTCACAAACTCCCTCGCCGCCCACTACCCAGAAGCCTGCCTCGGCATCGTCAACCTCAGCGTCGCCTACCGCACCGTCGAACTCGGCCTCGCCCACGAACTCACCCTGACCAACCGCGCCATCTACCCCGAGGAAACCTACCCCAATGGCCAATGGGATTACCAAGTCTTCTACGAACAGTCCCCCGACCTCGCCGCACGCCAACTCGAGACCGCCGTCGAAAAGACCGCCAAACTCTTCTACATACCCCCGGACCCGGCCTCGTGGGGCAAACCCTCCAGCACGGCCACCACCGTCGCCGACGGCGGTCTCTTCAAAGGCAATCCGGACGCCATGCCCGACGTGCCCCTCTCCGCCACCATGCTGGACGAGAGCCTCTACTCGGCCCTCGTCCAGTCCCACAGGACCCACGGCGGCTTCGGACCCACGGCCTACTATCTCAATCACGCCGAGAACGAAATCTATGCCAAGGAAGAGAAGAACGGGGGCGTCCTCGAGTTCCCCTTCTTGTACATCGATGCCAAGTACGATGCCGTGTGCTCGACCACCACGACGCCAAAGATGGGCGAGGTGCAGCGCGAGTTCGTCAAGGATCTAACCGTCGTTACCGTGGAGAGCGGACATTGGTCCATGTTGCAGACACCCCGCGAGGTCAACGAGGCGATTGAGAAATGGTTGAGGGAAAAGTTTGGAAAAGGGAAGTTGTAGTCTTCTTTTGTTTGGTCAAAGAGCGATAATATCATAGCCAAATTGGACATGCTTTCCCTTCCCCCGAGAATTATATATACAGAGGTCCAACAAGGTCATCATAAAGCGTAGCTCGCGTTCCAGTCCTGCGTCCTCGCCACGTGTGGCACCCCGGCCAGGCCGGGCTCGACGCCCATCCCCGGCTCCCTGGCCACTCGGAACATGTACTCCGCCAGCGGTAGCAATCTGACATAGCCGTACGTCTGACACCCCCTCAAGAGGTGTTTCGTAAAGTCCTCGAGCAGGACCTTGTCCTTGGCCGACTCTTCCGACGTATCCGCCGTCGAGAGCTTGAGGAGGTAGAAGAAGGCGGCAAACGAGGTCGAGCCCGTGACACTGTCGAGACGGTCAGTTTGCTTTCGTGGGTGGAATTCTGGCATAGGACCAATAGGGCCCCAAGGCATCGGGTGACATACGACAATGCAGACCTGCACGCTCTGCTCCCTCGCACGTCGTCCATCTCGGCCAATTCGAGAAACACCTTCATCACCTTGCGCGAGGACTCGCGCGCCACGACCCGCGTGAGGTCGCGCGACCC
Organism: Sphaceloma murrayae; assembly: GCA_002895985.1. Taxonomy (NCBI): domain Eukaryota; kingdom Fungi; phylum Ascomycota; class Dothideomycetes; order Myriangiales; family Elsinoaceae; genus Sphaceloma; species Sphaceloma murrayae. The sequence continues at coordinate 873,353 of NKHZ01000088.1, forward strand.
TCGCATCTTCTGCTCCCAGACCACGAGCAGCGTATAGGCAAAGACCAACGTGTCACCGAACAGCCGCTTCTCCGACGGGTTCGTCGACTTGTGGAACGCATCCTCCTGGCCAAGTGTCAGCGTCGGCATATGATCAAGATGACGCCCTTGTCAACGTACAATTTGCCACTCCTCCAGCCAAGTGTGTGCTTGCCAGAAGTAATTCTCCAATCTCGATCTGATGTCGCGATGGCACATGTCGTCATCATCCATGACCCGGAATGATTCCATGATGACCAGCATGAGTCTTGCAAACGCTACCAGAATCGTTGCTAGACCCATCTCGCTCGGCGCCGCAGCTTTATTGATCACTACCGAAGGCAGATGGACGGACCACGGCTCGTGCATAAAGACCGGTGGTTTTCCGTAAAACGCTCTGAAGAGGCAGTCTATCCTCATCAACTGACCAAAGGCGAGTCGGCGTGCTTCGTTGCGCTCGTCCGGTGTCGCTTCAGCCGGCAAAGGGTGAGCATCCAGCTCTCGCAAACCCAGTGAGTCCACTATCCGTTTACTTTGGAGAAACAGCTTCCACGCCATACGAAGATCAAACTTTTCTTGCGCCGTATAGATCTGTAGGTCATCAGCCCCAGAAAACCGCGTGCGCTTTCTTTCTCACATACAGCGACGATAACAGCAGCCAGATCCAGATCCGTGTACCTATCCATGTTCTCCCAATCCGGTAGATCCCGAATGCATGTGTCGTAAATCACCGAGCCCCAGAAAGGTTCCGCGTTGACGTCTTGATGCCAGCCGATATTCACCAGGAAGTAGTATATCGTCCCTACCGCCGGATCCACACGCGCATACGCACTGTCAATGATACTCGGGATCGGCTCCAGCGCTCGGAGGTCGACGAGACCCAGGAAATTATTGTGAATCCCGTCGTGAAGGGCACCTGTGACCTCAGTCAGCCCCTACGTCCGCACCCTTGCGGTCACACGATGGGTACTTTTCATCCACTTGGCCGCCATTTCCCTGGGAATCGTAGTCGGTAAGTCGGGTCTGGCACTCGTCGTCGTCACGATGCTCGACGTCCTGTGGTGGACCAGCGGCGGCAGGAAGGTGCTAGGTCCCTGTGATACCGACGACTTAGTCGCAGTATGTACACGCGAGATGGGGGAGATTGGTTCGAAGACCTGCGCGGGCGGACTGATGTGCTGTCCCGGCGATATCATGGCCTCGTTATCGTCGTCGTCGGGGCCATCGCCGCCTTCGGACGACGATGCTGGGTGCGGCGGCGTCGAGACATGTTGCTCGAGCCGCTTGACGCGGTCGAGGATGGTGCCTTCGGACTTTCCTTGGAGGGCATCAGTATCGCGTCCCTGTAACGCTTGAAGAGAGCCTCACTTCGTCGCGGCTTCCACTTCTTCCTCTGAGAGTACCGACACTCGAGGTCGCGTGTTTCGCACCGCTTACACACGGGGCGCTCTTTGGAGCACTTGACCTTGATGGCCCGACAAGGATCGCACTGCTAGCAGTCAACAACGTTCGAACGGATGCGCAGATGACGCCAAACCCACAGACGACTGCTCGGGCATGGTCACTAACCCGCGGGGGCCACTGATACCTCCTGGCAGGTGAGAGTGTGGAGCTTCGGATATTAGTGACTTCGGAATATTCGGTTGGGAGCCACTTTTCCGAGCCAAGCCGAAGCGATCACGTGATGCGGCTCTGCCATCAGACTACGGCGACCCAATACTAACACTATCATGAAACATGGATATTTGATGGAATTGACTTGGCTGGCTCATTTTTGGTCTACCTATGCCTTCACATGCGCCACACGACCTCGAAAGACACCACTACACCATCAACCTGATACCACTCGCCGGCGCTCCGACCGCGCATACCTCGCACACCTTACACACAGTCCCCTTGTACTTTGTGTGATACTTCGTTCCGTCATAAGGACAGCTGACGCTCTGCTCGCCGCCATATATCGGCGTGTAGCTCGCGCCACAAACCTCGAATTCCGCGAAAGGATCGAACTCGACCTCAATAGCGTCCCCAGGACTCCGCTCGCAAGCCACCTTGATTTTCCTCGCTTGCTCCTTGAACTTGGCGTTCGTACCCTTTTCAATCAGGGCATTTGCAAAGCCGAGTGCCGAAGACAGCTGCTTGTTCTTGTGTGCGAGATTCATTGCTGCGTAAAGGGCGAGGGTCACGTGATTGGGGTCCATCGTAGGAACGGTAAAGTAAGCAGAGAGCTCAAGCACTCGTTTCCGCTTGTCTTCGGAGAGCGACGAAAGATCGGGCGCAGTCGATATTGCCCGACGAGTAAGCTCAATGGACATGGCGAGGGTATACGAGGCGGCTGCCTCGATGAGCGCTTTCGCCTGGTCAACTTGTTAGCATGCAGGAAAACATGTCAAAGAAGTCGTACATACCTCTTCAGCTTCACCTTTCGTGTTGACGGCATTGATAAGCATTGTGTGAAGAATCTTCTTGAAGATTTGCACACCCTCCTGCAGTTGATTCTTTTGCATTCGCTGCTTACCAGCGGAAAGTTCGTTGGTGGTCAGTGATTCCAGGTCGCGCGTGATGAGCGGTAGAATCTTCCGCGACTCGGTCTCCTTCAGCGTGCGGCGGACATAGTTGACAAGAGGTGGTAAGCCAGGGCTGGCAGGCAGGTACGTGCGGACCGCTTGGTGTATCTCGTAGAATCTGCTCTCCAGTGGCTTGAAGTTCACCGCGCCTACCTGTCTGTTCAAGAGATTCATGGCTGTATCAAAGGATCCTCCAGCCACATGGTCAGCGGCCACGGGAGAATTGCGTATCCAGATCTCCGCTTCGCTGATGCCAGCGCCCGCATCATCTGCTTCAACGTTGACATAATCGTCATCGGCTGAGACCACGGTCTCCTCGCCCATGTCCCATCCAGCGGCGTCCTCGTCTTCGGCCTCCTCTAGGTGGCCATTGGCTTCAGGCTCGGCTTCCGCATCTGCAAAGTCTTCGTCCGCGAAGCCGTTTGCGGCAGCCTCTTCATTGCCCCCTTCTGCCATCAAAGCCTTTTCGAACGACGATACACCAGTCGACTTTACTGGCCAATTCGCTTCGAATGTCGGTACAATGACGGATGGTAGCTTGAAAGGCTTTCCGATGGTAGGCAACGTGATCTGGTCTTCAGCGAGTCCAGTAGCATCGAGAATTTCCTGACATTGGTCGTCGAGACCATGAGTCTTGGCAGTGAGGTAAGCGAGGGGATCTAGAATTGATGTCAGCCTAGTTCAATTTGACCAGCCACTTCGATCCACTGACATTGGTCTAGCTCCTTGAGCATGTCTATTCGGCCTTGAACGTCATTCAGGTAGATCGAGTTCTGGAATCGTGAAGTCATATCGCCGCGGTGCTCTGCAATCTTCGCCATGCGCTGAAGCTTGTTCTCGTCACCAGTGGCCAGATAGAGGAAAGACAACTTGTCGAAATTCTTCAGCTTCTGGTACGTCATCTCGACAACTTGATGATTGCCATGCGCCAGCGCCTCGGAGCTGAGTTGCTGCCAGATTTTGGGTCGATCGAGCTCCTTGGCCATTTCAACAGCAACATCAAGGTTACCGCACTCGATTGCAAGCTCGAAACGGGTCTGCGGATCTTGAACAAATTGAAGAGCTATTTCGGGATAGCCCTTCTTCTGCAGATACGAGATGATGCTTTGACCAACAAGACTGGAGTTTTTAATGATGTTCAGCATCTCGTCGTAATGTCTCTTGACAAGCGCGAGCTTGAAACGATATTCTGTCGGCTCAATGGTCATGATCTTGGGTTTGGCAGCTCTATCGAGTGCGTACACGCTACGGCCCTTGACCCTCACCAGGTACACGGTCTGGTCAAGTGTCCGCACGATGCCGTTGTCGCCATTCATAAGCGTGTACTTGATGTGGTTGAGGGTCGAGTAGAGAAGGACACCAGCGTCATCCCAGACAGCGCTCTTGATACGAATCGTCTCGTGGAGTGTTGATACCTGCTCGAGCTGCTTCGTGACGATCGTGACGTTGTGCTTGCTGAGGAGAGCGCAGTGCAGGCCATCACTTGACCAAGCCACATACTTGACACCTGCCACTGCCAGCTCTGCCAGCTGCTTCTTCTGCTGTATATCGTACAGATAGACGGTGGTCGGCGTCACGAGCAGGAGGCATCCGGTGCCGCCAAAGAAGATATCCGTCGTGCCATGAGGAGGCTTGATCGTCTTGGTGGTGGAATTGGAGAGGTCCTTGATATCGATTTGTTGGTTGGCGGAGTTGAAAACAGCGAAGCGGTTACGCGCTACGAAGACAGCAGACTGGCCGGATCCTCGCATCGTGTTCGTGGGCTCCACGGCGCCGGACGCATCCTTTGGCAAGCTAACAAGCTCATACACACCGCCGTCGACAGGTGATGTGACCAAAATCGCGCGCTCAGCGGGGTTGTACGATATGTTCCTCGGCGGCACCCAGGGGCTTCCTAGTTTCTTCAATGATAGCATCGAGGGGCTCTCGATGTTCTTGGTAAAGTCAAAGGACCGAACGTGCTTCTCCTTGGTGATGTAGAAGAGCTGATTCTGGTAGACTGCAGATGCAGGCCGTTCGCGTTCCAACTTGAAGACCATCACGCCGTTGTCGTGACCGGCTGCGAATAGGTTGATCTCAGGGTGCGCTGCAATTACCCAAAACCTGTCGTTTTCGCGCTTGAAGGACTGTACCGAGGTCCGTTTGTTCAGATCCCAAACTCGCACAGTCTTGTCCTCGCCCACCGAGAGTATGAGGTCCTGATGCGGGTGGAACAGGCAGGCGGATGCGTTCTGAAAGTGTCCTCTGCAAGTATCCACCTCCCAGGCTTTTGTCTCACTCATTCTCCATAGCTTGATCAGTCTGTCATCTCCAGCCGACACGATCAATGGTAATGTGGGATGGAATGCGACCCAATTGACGCCTCGATCATGTCCCTCCAATACAAATTTAACAACCGCATCGGTATTACCAAACATATCCGCTTGGTTCGCATTTGCTCTTGCCATCTGGTCTTCAAAAGTCATCGTTGTCGGCGCCGAGTGCTTCTTTCGGAGGCCGGAAATATCCCAGACTCGGACGGACTGATCAAGCGAAGCCGAGACCACAAGATCCTCCTTCGGATGAAACTGAGCGCACATTGCGTAGTGGTTATGTCCGGTCATCGTGCAAACTGTGTGGCATCAGTATTCCATACTGTTTTTCCCCGCCAATGAGAACTTACTCAACGACCTGTTTTGCCAGTTCCAGATCTTGATGGTCTGGTCGTCCGAACTCGAGATGATCCAGGGCAGCTCATGATGGAAGAAGACGGTACGCACGTAATCCAGATGGCCACTCAATGTGAATAGACAGCGCCGCGTCTGGTACGACCACACCTTGATCTTGTAGTCATCTCCTCCTGAGACGAACAGGGGCTGTGTCTTGTGAAAGTCGACTCCTCGTACTGGTCCATCGTGCTCTTCAAATCGATCGATCAAGGTCCCCATTCGATAGTCCCATAGCTGGATGGTGGAGGAGTGTAAGGAGACGAGGATCCATGGTCTGCACGATCGATTAGCTGACGCGAGTTGGGCTTCCCTATCTGGATAAGTACTGACCGCTTCGGATGAAAGGCAATGCCCTTGGCTCTGGATGATTTTGATTCAAACTCGTCATCGTCAGTCGATTGCTCAGTAGAACACTATGATTCATAACCCTCACCTTGGTCAGCATGGTCGGAGAGGATTGCATCTTTGCGGCCAGGGGGAGGCTGCCGCTCCGCCGATTGAGAAGTGATTTTGCACAGTAGCTGTATCAATGGCACCGGAATCAATGCCACCTGACAGACTGGGTACAGTCTCAATTAGCGCAGCGATTCCAGCAATGAGGTAGTTGGGGTGATGCCGGAGCCTGGAGCTTTCATGCCACCTCTCACAATTCTGGCCCAGGGAGAGCTGGCGTCCACACAGCGCGGCTAGTTCCGCGCCTAGCGTCCGTGTCACGTGGATCCTCAACTACATGCGTTTAGAGGACCTCTAAACATCTCCTCAGCATACAATAATATTTTCTTGGATATCATGTCTCCATGCTTGAGATCGCGGTCAATCCAGTGGTAGCTGCTGTCCCTGCGTCAAATCCTCTAACTCGGTCCTGGCAACCTCGGTAGGATCTTTCCCCTCTCCGTATAGCCTCAGCCGTCATGACGCTTTGCTATGATCACACACACACACACACACACACACACATCGGCAACATTCCAGTCCGCCATCCCCAGCACTAGTACATCAGACATTGGCATCTGAGCTGCTAGTCTAATACCTGCTCGCTGCAGCCATGGCCGACACCTGGAAACAAGCTCACCCCTACGTCGCACCACCGGCGTCGCCACCCCACTCCCCAGTCCAGCATTTCCACCACCCCACGATCCGCAATACACGGATCCCCCGGGCCAAAGACGCGAGTCCCACTTCCTCGCCTTCGCCTTCCCCTGCATCGTCCCCTTCTCCGCGCCAAAGCGATCGACAACGACGCCGGCACTCCTCCATCAGCGTCCACAGTCTGCGGTCCGAAGACGCAGGGTATCAAAGCGAGCTTGAGGTGCTGTATCCGGACGAGACCGAGGATGGCGACAGCGATGGCAATGACGACGACAAGAGCCAGTATCTCATTGCCGTGCCAGGTGTGAACCAGAGCGGAGAAAGCGGCGAGGAGAGCGGTCTCGAAGATCGAGTCCTGAGTCGGCTGCGGAGGTTGAAGTGCGACAACGGGCCGAACGACAGGTGTCTGCCGGTTGAGATGAGGCATCGGAGGAAGGCGGTGGGGACGAGCACGAGGGGGCCGAAGCGAAGCCATAGCCAGAGCGTCGACGCGGGAGAGGAGGTCGACAGCGGTGCGTGGGATGACCAGGGTGTCGAAGGTGGGGAAAGGAGGCTGAGGCGGAAGGTATTCTGGAGTCCGGGTTCGAGTCTTGCTTGGTCTGATCACGAGTGTGAGGGCGGGGCACGAGCATCTCCTGACCGTGACGGGGACACGCTAATGGAGCAGATGGATGTCGACGATTAGGAATGTTTCACGATTGATGATGATATACCCTCACGATATAATGAAGAGTAATGCACGAGCAGCTTCCATCTCACGTTCCACGCTGTCAGTAAACAAGCATAGTGCATTTGTTCATGATCATCCAGCACGTATCAAGGGGAGTGATCGCCATGGGTTTCAAGCTGTTAATAATCACAAAGCCTCAGAGGGGAGAGAGAGCATAGCGCATATGTTCATTATCATCCAGTACGTATCAAGAAGCGGCAATCGCCATGACCCATGTGCATCGTGATTGTATCCCGCGGATCTCAAATCCATTACGCGCTCTACGCCAGCAAAGCAAGAAGAATAGCAAAAACCGCATTGCGTTACCAAAGCCAGAACGACAACCAGAAAGAAAAGATCCACCAGCAAAGGACTAAATCCAAATTCGCTACAAAACGAAGCTGTCCGGGAAAAAAGCAGAAAAAGGCGCTTTAGACAACACAAAGACAGCGCACGCTCTCATTAATCGGGGTATCCCATGGGGTATCACTGTAAATCAAGTGTGACTGGTAAGGAAAAAAACCCCCCCTAAGCCGTCTCTTTATTCGATCCGGTCATGCCTGGTTCGATGATGGCGTGGGTATCATGTTGGAAGTATCTTGACTTTGTTTCTCTCTTCGTTGTCATTCTTAGTATTTCATGCATCGTTATTCGTGTTGCGTTTGCGCAACATGGTGATGTCGTAGTAGTTGATAGAATCTTTCAGCCAGTCGTTTTTATTCACCGTCGGAGCTCAACAGATTGCAAGTGCTTTCCGCGCCGGCTGTCACCTCTGGGCATTCTCTGACGTGGCAACGGCGACCAGAGCCTCGAGTCTTCCCATGTCGTGACCTGGTCTAGGCTGAGGGGCAAAAGGCGGGGGCGCGCGCCCGTCGTGTCCAGAGTGCAAAATGTATGCAGTGCCATGGCTGTTGGTGGGGTAATGTCCAAACACGTGTGAACCGGAGTCAGTCCTCACAGGCTCAGGCTTGTTCCGCTCAGCTTCCACTGCCCGCTGATGCTCCTCGGATAGGGCTGTATACGGGGCCCTCACGACCATACCGTTCGCATGGACGATGGCAGGATTCGCCTCGGTCCCTTGAGAAGTCGACGGCGTAGGTACTCCATCACTGCTGCCAGACTCCTCCGGAGACCTTCGCTGCTGCGCAATATTGATAGGCTGTGTGTGGGATGCCGGACCACCATACCAGCCCTGACGGCGGTTGTTGACGCCCAGGTGGTCACTCCGAGCTGCATCAACAGCAGTACCGGATGTGGGTGCGCTCGCAGGGTCCGATGTCGGTGGCGCTTGAGGAAAGTGAAACGTAGGCAGGGGCGCTCTCGACCGAACAGCGGCAGGCGGGTGACGGGGAGGAGTTGCGTTTCTAATGTCCAACCGATGGAGATTCTGGTGCAGACTAGCCTCCCAGACCGAATTCGATCGTCTGTCGTCGGGCCCGGGGGCGCTCGAGTCCATAGGGCCGAAGTATACAGGTGGACGACCCGTGTTGTCGATCTGCATAGGACTCGAGGGGCGAGCGGCGGCTGGTGCAGCAGCCGGAGCGTGATCGAAGCTCTCAATGCCTGGCAGCCTAGTGACCTGGCTGGCGGCAGGGTGACCAGCAGTAGTAGGCCGTGCATCATCAGGAGTCTGTTGGTACATCAAACCGCTAGTGGCAGGTCTCTGGACGTGGGCGGAGTAAGTGCCGGGGTGCCAGGTACGACGCCTCCACTCGAGCTCGGCGTCCGACTCACGACGGGAGTGCGAGTACGTGGAGCTGGTAGGGCTCATAATGCTACTGGTACTAGCAGTGGACTGATGAAAGCCCGCAGGGGGATGCGGGCTGTAGTATGCCGGCGGATACGTATGACCTTGCTGATACGGGCTGGGGACTGAGGGTACTGAAAGGCGACGAGCTGAGGTGGCGCTTGTCGGTGGATAATAGGCAGCTCTCGGTGCGAGCGACGGCGACTGAACGGGAAAGCGCGGGCTGTTACCTCCGGTGGAGAAGGTAGCTGATGTGGGAGTGCTATATCCACTCGGGGATTGCGCTTGGTAGTAAGCGTACTGAGCGGTTGGTGCGTTACCGGCAGGGCCGTATGACTCCAGCGTCATGCGTGTCGGGGGTACACCTTGGTTTGCCATGGCAAGGGGTGGTGGTCGTCTTCTACCATCATCTGGCATATTGCCGACGGCAGATGCAGTGGATACGACACTAGAGCCAGACAGGTTCCTACTGTGTCCTCGTACATGTGACCCAATACTTCCACCGGTCCCAGCTCTTGACCTACCCCCGGGTGCGCGGACCCTATCCGTTCGGATCTGCCGCTGAAACCTTGTGCCGGTAGCAGCAAGGGAATCGCCAGGAATCTCCTCGTTGACATGTACGGTCTGTGCATGCTGTCGCAGATTGTCGAGACGTGAGAAGCGGCGCGAGCAGTGACATTGAAAGGGACGTTCGCCGGTATGCTTCCTGTACAATTTCTTTGTCAGCGGACGACACTACAGAAGCGTGCTAAGGGGGTTAGCTAGTTTAGCATACCTGATATGACGAGCAAGATGTTCACTGCGCGTGAAGCTCAAGTTGCAAGGTGGAAAGTCAGTGCAGAAGAAGCGTTGGCCCTTTTTCTTCTTGCGTGGCTTCGAGTCGCTGGCGTTACTGTCATTGTCCGAGTCTCCTTGGTCGTCGTCGTCGCCCATCTCTATGTCTTCGGAGTCTTCCTTCCGGTGGCGGGCTTTGGATGCGGCCTCGCTCTCGGACCTCTCGGTATCAGGCGTGGTGACGATCTCGGCAGGCGAGAAGGGTGTTGCTGGCAGCGGGCGTTGGCCAGGTATGCCGCCAAAGTCGCTCTTGGTGGGGGTTGTGAGCTCGGTCGTGTCTCGAGTCTCGTCAGCGGTCTGGGTGTGCGCGACGGGACGATCTGCATGTCGGGGTGAGCCCATGTTCATGAGTCTCGGAGTGGACGGATGCGATGGCGGAGAGAAATGGCTCTGGTGTTGGTGGTATTGGGTTGTGGTCGCGGCCATGTTCTCGTCGTGGAGGGTGATGACGTCTCAAGTCCGAGGATTCGGCTTGTCCTTGGGGTTGGAGGCGTCCTGAGGCGGTCAAGACGCTTGTAGCAGTGCCGACAATCGTGACACGGCTAGTCGTGCAATGGAAACTGCAGACTGGTGGGCAAGGGCGATGCCAGGGCCGACGAGGTTTGCAGAACAGAGTTGGCGGGCCCAAGGGGTCGGTATGGGCGTGGTGAGAGATGGGACGGGGTGTCGCACGAAAGAAGCTGACGGCGCATTTAGAGTCGAGAGCCGTCAAAAGCAAATTCGTATCCCGTCAGACGCAACGAACTCGTAAAGATTAAAAAAAAAGAATAGATGAGACCGTCAGCAGTCTATCATACGGGTCGTTACAATAGTAGCAGCACTACTGTCATGAAGGGGGATGTGTGTGTGTGTGCGTGTGTGTGTGTGAGAGTGTGTGTCGAAGCTCATGGATCGTCGTGCATTGGAGGAGGGAGACGACGCAAGATGCGGGATGAGATGCAGGAAGATGGAGAGGGCAAAGGGGACAAATCAAAGAGCTGGGATGATGATAAAGCTGCTAGGTAGCTGCCAGGAAGGCTGGCTGGCCTCTTGCCCCGCCACGGCAAGTCGAGCAACCATGTCTGCAGAGTAGTCTACTACTCGTCTTCCCCCCCTCCCCCCTCGGCGCCTTTCAGGGTTTCGGAGGCGTTACGTAGGCTTGGGAGCGAGCGACGAGTGTGTTTCAACGGGCGCGGCCTCTGCGTTTCTCAGCACAGCCGCAGCTTTGCTTGTCACGCCGTCGATCGCTGTTCCATCCGTTCTGCAAGGGAAGAGAGGGGAGGGGCCAAGAGTGGGATAGGATGGGATGGCAAGGGACGGGATGCTGGAGGGAGGCGCAAAGGCAACCAGCGGTACGCTTGCGGCGCTCGCGGCGCTCGCGGCGCTCTGTCTTGATGCTGGGGTTCATCATGACGGCGCCTGGAAGAGAAGATGTGTGCCTTGGGACTGGTCGGGAGGGGCTGGTGTACTGTAGTCAGCAGCAGTGACTCAGTACCTGACCACGATGGATCGAGGGCTGCCATGTATTGTCGATTATGGTTCAGGACCAGCGAATCTGATGGATGAAGCTTTGTCTTTTGTCTTTCTTTTCTGCAGAGCACGAGCGCGTCTTGACCAAGGGGGACGACATGATGGCAGCGGGACCTGGTGCACGGCTAGCGATGCGACTGTTGCCCCTCGTGCCTCTCGTTCCCTCTCGTCCCTCCCGTTCCTCTTCGTTCACGTCCGCTCGGCGCCCGATGGATCTGCCTCTAGGCTGACGATCTAGGCCGTTTGGGTTGGAACACCCGAGTCCGACGCAAGACTTCATCCCCACGCATGTCAATAGTCCAGGAACAGGATTCACAACCATGCCGAGACGAATCGAAGGGGGTCGATGCATCATGAGAAAACTGATCATCATGGGAAATCCACGTTGGCATCCATACCTTACTGTAACTTAGCCTGGTACGCAGCAGCGACTGTCGTGTTTCCTGGTCCCGTACACCGCCCTTCTGCTCGACGGCCGCAACGTGATCGCAGAATCGCGGTTGACGACTTCGTTTACGAGCGGTTAGCGCGCACACGTCCAGCCATCTTCCACAGTTTGGGAGTCCAAAAAAAAAAAAACTTGCGGTATGCGTGCACCATCACGACTACCGTCTCTGCAGCCAGATGGCCGAATGGGTGCATGCCGCTGTCTGCGTGACCTGACCGCTGACCGATTCGGTCGATTCGGTCGAAAATGGCGGCCAGGAACACGCGCATCCCTTCTGGTGGTGCGGTCAAGGGAGTGCTTGCCCTGCAGCACCTTTACGCTTGGGTGCGCCATCGGTCTTTTCCGCGGGCGCCTTTTTGTTGTTCGTGAAAAGCTGGGATTCTGGCGGCATGAAATGACCAAATTTATTCCAGTGTGCTCATCCATCATCCATCATCCATCAACCTCGACAGGCGGTGTGACGAGCCAGAAAAACGACCATTTGGCAAGGCACACCATGTATGGACCCGCCTTTCCTTGCGTGCCTGACCCTGCGCCAGCTTATGTAATCATCGTAGTTCTTGAGAAATCCATGTACATCCCAGAGACCACCACACCAGACCGTTGCTGCAAGGCACTGGCGTACAAACTCACAGAGGCATGCGATGATGTATTCCGTCCCTGTGATATGACACTGGTTACGATCCTGCGGCTGAATCACTCTTGTTCGGCACGTTTCCCGCCCCAGACAAATCCGTCGTTGGACCGGTCGCGGTTCTCGAACGAGACAATCAAGAACAGCTGCTGATCTCAACAACCAACACGTCCACCCGTTGAACAACGAACTGTTCGTCGACTAGGTCTATCATCGCACTTGTCCCATGTCTTGAATCGTACAGGCGAACAAGCTTCTCGACACGCGTTCATTGTGTAGCCAAGGTAGTTTGTCTCACAATGACATGTCCATAGCGTACCTCGATGCTGTGCTGAAAAGGCAAAGCGAGCCGGCAACGCTTCCGAGACTACTCTGTCTTCTCTAGCCTATATGCATCAATGACCATGCGCACAGTAGAGTCTCGCATATTGAACGCTATCTCTTCTCTTTTCACGGTCCGAGAGCAACATGAGGCGCCAATCACCGGGAGGAAGGCGTAGCAGAAACGGGCCACGGAAGAAGATATGTACAGAGTAACTATTTTACACAGGGTCACAGGGTCGCCCCCTCCAGCCCCCCCAAAAAAAGGTATCTACAATCATTTCCCTAGATGTAATTCTTCCCCTGCTGTCCCTCGTCCGTCTCCGTCTCCGGTGTCCCCACCTTCTCATCATCCTGTTTCACCTCGACCGTCGTAAGAATCTTCCCGGGCGGCAGCGCCTCCAGGTCCATTCCCCTGTCCAGCAAATCATCCTCATCCCCCTTACCCCGTCCCCGGATCGTAGTCACCTGGCCCAGCTGGCCCGTACCGCCATACCTCTCGCCCGTAGTATACATTTTCCCACTGCCGCCTCTCAAGAAAGGGAACACGGCTCTCACCAGCGGCCAGATGTGCGGCAAATTGGCCACGTAGGTCGCCGTGCTGGCCTCCCTGATATACCACAGCATGTACCCGCTAGAGTAGTAGTTGCTGTTATTATACGCCTTTGCGAGGATGGCCATGAGCAGAACGACGACGCCCAGACTGAACAGGGCCCCGATCATGATTTTCTGCTTGAGCGGGACCTGAAGCCGGTAGATGACGGGCACGGTGGCGCACAGCATGAACATGTCCGTCGGGATGTTGAAGACGGCCTGCACGATGCCGTAGACGCGCAGTGTTGTGCACTCGGCGCTCGGTGGCGGGATCGCCCAGTAGCCTGAAAAGGGCTGGCATGCGGTGAAGAAGGCGATTTGTGTGCCGATCCATGCGACCAGGACGGATAGGGCGACGTAGCGGATTGTCCTTTGGCGTGGGAGGCCGGCGGTCAGGCGGAGGTAGAAGAGGAGGACGGAGCATTTGAGGACGTAGATTACGTTGAGCATGAACTGTTTGGGGGGGAAGAGGTGTTAGTGGCGGTGGATGTTGATCGAACGAAGTAGCCACGGGGGACATACCTGTTCGGAAACAACGACAATCTTGGAGTTGTAGACGCGGGTTTTGATGACTTTGGGAGTGAACTGGAGCTCATCGCCTGGGTCGTACAGGTTGCTGCCACCCGATCCGGCAATGTAGTTGAGGGTGACGATGAGGCCGAGGTACAGGCCGAAGGCGAGGACGGAGACGTAGTCGTCTGCATTGAAGCGTTTGAGGAATCGGAGCTTGGTGAATCTGAAGGGTGGATGTTAGGGCAGGGTCATGGATGCTTGACAGGTGGGGGAAAACGTACACCCGTAGAACGAAGAACACAGCTCCAAATCCAAACAGTGTCCACGATTCTCTGGCTAGGACTCGAGCAAACTCGTCGTCAAAGGTATAGCCGTCCTGTACCGTCATGCTTGACTTGTATTCAGGGTAGAGACACCGCACGGACTAGTTCATAGCTCCAGTTCGGCGCGGGCGGATGAGCGACAGAGAAGAAAAGGACAGCATCCGAGAAGTGAGGACGGGGCCTCAAATATCAGTGCGACCTATAGTACGTACGCTCAGATACCAACCTTTTCCAATCAGCGACCGCGCCACGGTCGGCAAGTAGGAACCATGGGGAGGAGCTCAGCGCCATGCGCCGCGCGAGAAGTTGATAGCGAGTAAGACGGAGGGATTGGTGAAAATCCCACCACCTGAGCGAGGACGGCACGTCGACGTCTCAACTTCTTTTCCGCACAAGCGAAAACAGCACCGTCAGCCGGGAAGGCGTATTCGACGCTGATTGAGCCATGCACGATAACGTAGAAGCGGGTCGCATGCTGAGCACTTGTGAGCGCTTGTGAGCACGCGAGCAGGGCGGCCAAAGGGAGGTGGATACGTCGATTGCCATGATACTGTGTGGCGCGGTGGAGATTGACAGCCATTGTGAGCCCAGACTGTCAAGGCGTTCCCATAGGATAGAGTAAGACAAGAGTAGCTCTTCGTAGCGCGAAGGAATAGGTCAGCTCGGTCCATGTGAGCTTGGAATCGAAGTTCTCCGTGCCGTGCCACCAAGCGGCCGGACGTGGCCCCGCTATACGAATGGTTGCCCTTGGAGGACGATGTTGGTTTTCGGCATAACGAACCGAGCACACCCAACGAAAGATGGAGTAGTCCAGAGCGAGGCGAGGGTCGACACAGCGGCCAAAAACATCATCGTAAGAGTAAATACTGGAAATCTGGTGTGTGGACGGATTGAATCATCATCATCATCATCATCATCATCTCAAGGTAGTAGTGGGTGAGAATGTTCAGGCATGAAGAAATGTCTAACCTTGCACTGTCCAATCAGACCGGGTTTTCGGGTTTTCCGAGCCCCATTGGTCGCTTCCAGAAGGCCCCACCGCGCTACTGCGTGATAATGCAAGGGCCCAGGCACATTTCTATCATCAGGCACAAAATGTCAGGCACAATCCTCATCAGGCACAAGAATGTCAGGCACAGTCATCCATCCATCCATCCATCCATCCACCCATCCATCCATCATCTCTCATCACATCTCCATCGTCCATCACTTGCGTCAAGTTCACTCTGGTGTCGGTACGGGTCGCGGCTCCTCCACTGACGGATGACAGGTCAATGTCGCCGCTTCGCTTCCGACGGCATGCATTCCTTCTGCGAGTTCAAGCTTCCAATAATCCTTCCCTCGAGAAGAAGCTAACAATAAACTGTTGTGGAACACGGATTTCAGTGCGTCAGAAGAAATTGTCTTTGCCAAGGTTCTGCACCCAGCGACTATCAAGAAGCTGGAAAATCTCCCCTGGTCATAGCCAGCGCCCTGTCTTCCTCCAGCAGTAACGAAAGCCGGACAATGTCTCTCGTCATAGTCAGCACCCTCTCTTCCTCCAGTCACAGAAGCCGGACAATGTCTCTCGTCATAGCCAGCACCCTCTCTTCCTCCAGTCGTTGAGCCACGAGCTGCAGACTGATTGGCATCCCGTGCACCGCTGCCGCATCATCTGGTAACGTCAGTACAGTCATGTACCACCACTGTCATCAACGCTGCACATACAATCCTTCTTCGTTTGAGCATCTAATTCCGACAGGACGGCTTGGTCACTCAATCGGTCCACCTCCTCGTTAGCGTACAGACCGCTCGGGAAGGATGTCGCAGAGTAGTCGAGAACGTTGAAGACGCCAGTATAGCTTACACACTTGAAATTGCCATGCTCGACCGTCGCGTATGGTGTGGTCGGACACAGCATCGCATCTATGCCAGCCCGTTGCCACCGCTCCAGGTATGCTGTGATCAGCTGAAGTCGTTTGGTCTGGAGCTTCCAGAGCTGAGAAACCCCCAGCTCTGTCGCCTGCTCGTAAGCCGCAAGTTCGGGACGGAATGGTTCTTGCGTCGGCTCGAATATGGTCCTCAGCGTCTTGCCCCCGTCTGCAACGAAGAACTCGCCCTGTGCCACGGTAAGTGACAATCAGTGATCATCGAAGGTGAATACGAACCAGCACCTCGTACAGCTCCTTGTGTAGCTCCGGCGCCCAATCCACAATCTCATACCCTGCCTTCTTCAGTTTCTCTACCGTCTCCTTGAGCGCCCTCTGCACAGGAGGTGTAGGCCTACACCATCAGTCAACTCGTTCTCGTAGCTTCAGCACTACACTTACCTCACGATCCCGTCGTCCCACATCACTCCGATCTTCCCTCTGCGCGTCTCCACCTCCCTCCACGGCACTGGCAGACATAACGGGTCCACCCTCCATGGCTCCGCTCCCACCACCGCTCTCGCCCACAATGCAACATCCTCCAGGCTCCTCGCCATCGGTCCCAGCACACTCCTCACCGCCTCCTGGCCAGCCAGCCCCGACTTCGCCCCGCCAGTAGGAAACCGGCCCGCGCTCGGCCTCACCGTGTAAATGCCCGTACACGCCGCTGGTATCCTCAGACTGCCGCCTATGTCCGTTCCAACACCGAGACAGCTGCCCTTGAACGCTATCAGGGCGCTCTCGCCGCCTGAGCTTCCGCCGGATGTCAATTTCCGATTCAAGGGGTTAAGCGTGCGACCAAAGACATTGTTGACCGTCTCGGCGATCATCATTGCCGTGGGCACGTTCGTCTTGACGTAGGGGACAGCGCCGAGGGAGAGGAGGAGGTCAACGAGCGCCGAGTTGCTGCTGGCGGGCTGGTCGATCCACGAGGCGAAGCCGTCCGTGCTGTCAAGACCCGTGAGCTGGAAATTGTCTTTTAAAGAAATGGGGAGGCCGTGGAGGGGACCAAGCGGTCGGCCCGTGGCGGCCAGATGTGCGTCGAGGGAGCGGGCGGTGGAAAGCGCGCGGGAAGGGAAGAACTCGGATAGGCAGTTGGTCTGGTCCTAGATTAGCAGTTTCTCGGGTTCGAAGGCATGTCGTGGTGAGGAGGACAAGTTGTTGGGCTACTGCTGCGCGCTTCAGAAAGGCGAGGGTCACTTCTTCGCTTGTCCACTCGCGTGAGCGGAGTTTCTCGAGGACAGCGGTGGCAGTGACTTCGGTGATTTCCAGTTCATGAGAGGTGAAGAAGCCTGATGATTTGGGCCAGTCGACTACGCTGGCTTGCTCCTCCGGTGGTAGTTTGTCCTTTGGTATGCGCCATTCTTCGGGGATCGAGTCTGCAAGCTGGCGCCGCTTGGAGGCGGCAAGCTCTTCCCACTTGGCCATGATGTTTCATGTGATGGTAAAGGGTAGGAATTGGAATGAGAAATGGATCTGTGCTTCTTCGATCCACTACAGCTCGGCTTATCACGTCCGAGGCAGTGCGGGGCAAGATGTGATATCAGGAGGGGCTGCGTCTGTAGAGGTTCAGTCTACTGTACATGTACTACCTGACCTGATGATGGCATCTGGATAACCGTACATCCGACAGCGACGACCGAGGACAGAAGACACGACAACATGTACAGTTCACTGATAGCCCTCATCATCGTCCATCTCAAGATCGCAACAAGCACGACGGAATCTACCACCGCAAGGATTGCGAAGACGTGTCGTATCGTCTCAGCATAGATCTGGGTCTGGGCTACTCTCTGTCCGCCCATTCGACTCGGTTTCATCTCCTTCAACAAACACTCAGTCAGTCATGCACGCTTCATTTTCCAATTTACTATTAGTGCTTGCATCCCTGCATATTTACCCCTGGTCTACCTCTCGTCATCCTCTCCTTGCTTCGGTATCGTCCCTCCTTCACAAGTACACCTCGTCTTCACCATGTAAACTTGAGCATTCGATACTACTAGCTATTCATGATCTGGATGCCCGGTCTTGTTGTTTGGAGAGTGCTAGGTGAAGATGGAGAGAATAGAGGACTCAAGCCTAGAAAGTGAAATTCTAACAACTACCAGGATATGCTATTAGAGGAATCAGGACAAGGAAAGGCCTACCAGGACACGCTACTGGATAAGTACCAGGACACACTTCTTTCGACCCGCTGAAAGACGAGCCAAAAAGTGCAAAAAAGGAGGTGATCAGGTCTTTGCTTTATAGGAATAGCCGAGGATGGGGCTCGAACCCACGACCTTGAGGTTGTCTCTTTATAAGAGCCACACGCTCTACCGATTGAGCTACCCCGGCAGGGTCGTACGTTGCGACTGGCAGGGCTTGGCGGTGTAAGTCCCTTGATATCGCGTACACGACAACTCGAAATTTCCGGCCTCGGTGCATCGTACGCGAACCTTAGAGAACACGTCCCCACCTCCGCAGCTTGTACACAGGATCATCATGCGTTCGGATCTAGAACAGATCGGACATCTCATGCTCGAGGAGAATGTTCATCCTTGGGAAACGAGGTTGCTCCAGAGTGACTCTGCCGTAACCGCATAAAGTCGCGATTGCTCGATTATCTCCGCCCAAGCATCCATCTTGGCCCTCTCCCTCCCGATCGCTTCCACTCTCTGCCTCGCGAGCTTCTTCGGTGATCCTCCAATCCTGCCATCCGCCATTTCTGACAGGTATACAGTGGCTCTTGCGTATTCCTTACATCTTTCATCCTTCTTGCTCCTCGACACGACGTCACACAAGGCAACTGAGCTAGCTGTCAGGCAATTCCCTTCGCTATGTCTCCATGCTTCACCATGGACTCTGCCCGCAAGATCTGGCTTCATGGGCGCGTTTCGCTCTTGTTCCTTCTCTTTCCGCTCGTTCAGCGCTATAACAAAGTCACTATCCTACTTCAGGATCATTGATCAAGAGGAACGAACAACTCACCTGCGGCCCCTCGTCCTCATCCGACGCAATAGCCTCATCTCCTTGTCTTGGCTCCTTACCCCAACTAGCGCTGGCGGATGAGCTTGAACGACGTCTTCGTCTTTGCCGGCTTTCTGGCACTCGGTCAAGGACTTCAGCATCGAAGGATAAGGTCAGGTCCCGTTCATGTAACCGGTCATCACTTATGTGCGCAGGGGTCGGGGGAATGCGCCCGACATTACAGTATGAGTGACGAGAATCCCGCGACGGAGCTCTCTGATGCGCGCCGCTGCTGTCTCGAGGTCGTGGTATATCGCGACACGAAGGGTGTCGAAAACGCGCTGCGCCGCTGCTCACTCGAACATCTGTCGAGTCGTGCGATACATCAGATGCAACACGCCAGTGACCGAGATGATCAGGCGAACGTCGGCTGGACGATGACGAGGTAAGCCTCATTGTCGGTGTAGGGAAAAGCGTATCTTGTGGCGGAACAGTGGCTGCTCGCATCCTCTGGACTTCTTCGTGGATCTGTGAGCGATGCCTGATGGGTATGGCCATCTGTCTCGCTCCGAAGATGGGATCGGTATCAGGGTCGCGTCCTCCAGCTGAAACGCGCTCTGCTCCTCCTTTGCTCAGCGTCCGAGATCTCCGATCAAAACCACCGGGCATCTCATTGATTCTAACGTCAGGCGGCGGTCTCGCTTCGACAACCTCGGTGATCCTGGCATCAATGCCCCTTGCTGCCAGTTCCGGAGACGCAGCGTTAGCACCTAACATCACGTCCACCGGTGGATTCTCACTATCACTATGTGCTCCCCGCACCGCCATTCGGATCTGAACTTGGCGTGCCCTCTCATCCGACAAGATTCTCTCGAGGAAGTTTCCGGGAGTGGACAATAACCTTCCCTCATCACCTGCGCCTCGATCATCCCCTCTCCGCCAAACCCTTCCGTCACACCTTCTGTCTCGCAACATCGGACTGCTGCCCTCCGCCTCCCTCACCCTCGACCTTGACTGTCCCACCCCTGCCTGCTCAGGACTCGGGCTAGAACTGTCCTCACTCCAATACGAGCCCATGGGATGAGGCCCCGTCGGACGTCCCGGGCTCAGCGTCATTGAGAATGGGAATACGCCCGGAGAAGGGATCAAATGCCCTCCATCCCGCTCAAGCGCTCTCTCCTCCGCTTGGCGGGCAAGAACCGGTGCTGGGTCCCTGCGGCGACGTGGAAGCGGAATCGGCTCCGGAGTTGACGGACGAGGGGGGCCACGGGTCGTGTACCGGCTGGAGCTGGGGGGCGGGCGAGAGATGCTGAGCTCGGAGAAGGTAGAGATTGTGTCTGCGGAAAGGGAGAGCAGAGGGGGTGCTGTTGTGACTGGTGGCGTCGGTTCGGGGGTTGTGACGCAAGTCAATGGCTGCAGGGAGGGTGCTGGTGGCGTGGGAGCCCGGGGGATGCGGCGAGTGGAGCTCCGGGAGGTGGATCCGGAGTGGTGCTCATTTGGGTCGGACGCTGACGTGCCCAGTGGTGAAGGGGCTCTGAAATCGGCAAGCTCTACTCGAGCTTGGGGAACGGAAACCGAAGGGGCAGTATTGCGAACCTCGGTGGTCGAGCTATTGGACGTAGCCTGGCGTCTGCGTCGTGGTGTTGTCATCAGATGAGACGAGCGGCGGGGTCGTGAGTATGTGCTACGGTGATCTGACGTGAAGATGATATCTATGAGTAATAAAGGTCACTTGTAGGTAAGTGATTGAAGTATCTATAAGTCGAGCACTGCTAGTCATGCCACGTAGTATGGGGACGGGGTCAGTCATGGCATCTGATGGACATGAGAAGTCCTGTCTTCATTGCAGGTAAGTGCGGTATCAATTCGTTCTACGGGTATTGACGAGCGCAACCGATCCTTATATGCTTTTCTGGTCACTCCTGAACGGGAGATGGTCATCAGACAGAAAATTCCTGTCGTTACACCACCACGCCTACAGAGCTCAACATCGCCCATGCACGGCCTCAAATACCATTCAATCTAATCCAACACCACTCTTCAATGCCAGGAGGGAGGAGCCCGAGATTGTGTGGATAGAGAACATGGTACGAGAACCCAAGTTGGTTCAAACATGCATATGGATAGGAAAGTCCCTCAGATGACAAGCGAGACGTCAACGCCACAACGATACCAGACAAAGCGTGCAGCGACGTCTCGTCGTACGAGACGGATTGTTCCAAGGCAGCGAGATTGCAGGTGACGAAAGTAGGTATTGTTGAGCCGTCGTGGCGAGACTTCAGTGGTTGGCACGGCTTCCTGCATGGAGGGGCGATGTCACAGCTTGTGCGCCCTGGTGGTGTCCGCACGTCGTCACACTTGGAACCTAGGACTAGTGCTGATGCCGAGTTGGGGGAGGGAAAGGCAGTCAGAGCCGGCAGCGGTGACACGAAAGATCCCACCTGTGCCACAAGCGGATCCTCCGGAGGAGATACGATACCATATCGCCCAAAGTCGGCATGCGTGTGTCTAAACCTGGTCGTTAAAGGGTATAGACTGCCTCCAGCACTTGCGCCTGCGCCTGCAACTGCAACTGCAACATAATGATCCTTAGCCCCTGGATCCTCTGTCAAGGTACCCTCAGCTAGGCCGAGTGTTGAGCATCGATTCTGGCCCGTCGGGCGATTGCAGGAGTAGTCCAACAGCAAGCCTACAGAAGATACACCGATCCCACCGCGCCAGGCACTTGGTTGGATGCTTTCGCACACACTCATCCTGGCTCGTAATCAAAGGACCACGCCGATACAGCGACGCATGTCCGTGTCGTATGGATAAGTGAGACCCGACTTTCGAGTCGCACAAGGGGGGGCGTCACGTCTGCGCCCCGCCCCGGGAGCAATGAGACTCTGCTGCCCATCGATACCGTACTGTCCGATGCGACCCACCAGTGCATCGCACCAGGAGTCGAGCGTGATACCGCGCGCGCTCGGGACAAACGGGGGTCGTCATGGCGAGAGTCCGGGTCTGATCCTGCGTGCACGGCTGGATATCTTATGAGCGGAGCTGTTGTTCATTGTAGTCACGTATCAGACTTTGAGACTTGTCCGATGAGTCTTGCACTTTCGTGATTGTCGATATGCTGGTGTTCAAGACAAATAATCCACCCACCGATAGATGCATCTCACACAAAAAGCACGAGGACCGACACGGGCGCCATCCAATCATTCCAACACATTCATTCATGCCAAGCGCCGTCACCCAACCCCGATCCGTGGTATCATATATCAATCCATAAGCAGCGCCACCAGACCATGCAGCATAAAATCATTTTCGCCCACGACACCACATCCTCACCGCTTGCAGTAGACACACCCTCAGTACCGCCACCTGGGCTTCTCCTCCTCTTCTCTGCCCCCCATAGCACTAGCTGCCCTTGCACCAGCCCTGCTGTCCCTTCCACCGCCACGGCTCCACACACCTGGCGGCGAAAGTAAGCTGCTCGCCCGCCTGCCAGGTGTGACGGCCAGTGAGCTCCTCCTGCCATTGGCGCCCAGCCCCACACTCCTGTCCTTACTCGGTCCAGCTCCTGTGCCGGCCGTAGAGCTGGTCATACCCGTCAAATTTGATATGGAAGACAGCCTACTGGTGGGCCTCGCGGCCGTGGGCGTGTCTTCGTCCTGGACTGTTGCGAGTGTGCTGGCAGCGCTGTACTTTCTGCTTGTCAGTGGCGTGCTGGGTGGCTGGAGCCTGCTGCTGCTTGACGTTCGAGGTTTGGCTAGCCTGGATGAGCTTGGACTTGGTAAGGCCGAGTTGCTAGATACCGATCTGTGCTCCATGGCTGATTGGGCGCGTGGGGGGAGACGAGAGGAAGAGAGTCTGCGGGTGGAAGCTGGTGTCGCCGGTGTTGGTGAGACGGTCCTCGATAACGAAGGGATCTGGGAGGGCGTGTACTTTCTTGGTGTTACGAGAGATTTCCGTGGAGAAGGTGTGGCGGTCGATGCGGAGGCCAGATCACGGGTAGGAAGCGCAGCACTGCCAGACGCATTCCAGCGGGGCTTATGGCTCGGGTCCTTGAAATCGCGGAACAGATCGACCTTCTTGCCCGAATAAGGTTCAGAGGGACGAGGTAGCGGAGAAGAAGTCAGACGATGCGCTTCGCCGAAGCGAGAGCGGGGGCGAGTAGAGGGTGTGGAGGGTGCAAGGCCGCTTGTCCGCCGCGTTTTGGGTAGTGCGCTGGAGGATCGGCCCGTAGGTGTGGACTGGCCGTTCACGCTGCTGTTGCGACTGCGCATCATGACAGATGAGGCGGGCGAGCTTCGAGGCGAGTCGAGTGCGCTGCTTGCCATGGATCGCTCAGAGGATACGATCGTGGAGATGGAATCTCGTAGCTGATGTCCCTGCGCATCCATACCCCTGTCCATCGTATCGTCCATGTCCTTGACGCATGCTATGAGATCCTTGTACCTTCGCTGCATGTCCGATTGTAGGCGGAGAATCTCTCCGTTGACCGACAGTCGATCCCTAACGCCCCGATCGATAAGACTAAGAACTCGAGAGATTGCAGGGACGTAGTGAGTCTTTTTGGCCTCATAGCTCTCAGCCATCCGGGCAAATCCAGGCGGGTCAGATTGATACGTGCAGTTGCTGATCGCTTGGTTGAGTTTGCCCAGACTTCGTTCGACAGACTCGAACATTTTGAGTGCCTGGCGACCTGCATTGCGAAACACTGTTAGCCACTTGTCCTCACCAAGCTCTTTGCGCAGCGCCTCAGCATCTGCCTCCAACTTTTCCCACAGGGACTCTAATTGATCCTTTCTTGAGTCTAGCTCCTCGCAGCCACTGGGAAACAGGATGCTCCCTCGCGCGTGAAAGGCAGCGAGTCGCATAGGAAGGAAGTCCAGAGAAGCGCGTAGCGTCTGCATGCGAGCAAACAGTGCAAGAAGCTTCGAGTCGTCCTTATTTGGCGATGTTGCCGGGATTTCGATGGGTGAGTTCGGTGAGAATGGCGCCAACCCGGTTTGTGACTTGATAGGCGTGTTCTCTCTTGATCGTCTCCTATCCATGGTGTCTGAAAGCTCATCGAGATCAAGCCTGCCCGTATCTGCACCCGCACCTGCTTGTATCGCCTGATGTCTCTTCTCTTCCATCTCAAAGATCAGATCGGCCAGTGAAGTCAGCTCTTGTGCAACCTCGCCCAAAGCGGTGTTCCAAAGATCTTCCCACTCCAGTGCGATTTCGACTTGATCCTTGACCGACTTGAGCGATTGTTTGATCTCCTGCCAGTCTGAGATGACGGCTTCCATCTGATAGACATGCCCGTGGAGTGTCTCGTCCGAGAGCGTCTGGACGTCAGATCGCATCTGGAGCTCCTCGATCGAGATGACGTAGACCTTGACGAGACCTTCGAATCTTGAGATGGCCTGGTTTACCTCTTCCAAGCCATCGCGACCACCGGCTGCAGACCATTCGACGTCGTCCTGCGCGTCTAGATCTTGAAGTACGTCGGAGGCCTTCTTGGTCCACAGTCGAATCTGGTCGCCAGCTTCGGACAGGGTTCGGGCTGCAAGATGCGCTGTTGGCTGAGAAGATATCCTCGCTTGGAGACTGGACGCGCTGGGTAGCGGGATGGATGTGAGCTGCGCCAGGCGACTCGTGAAGGAGACCCTTGACAGGGAGTATACGGATCCTGCTCTTGAATGTCCAGAGCCGGTCAGGTCCGGGTCGCTGATGCTGTGCGATGAAGTCTGCTGCGGTGATAGAGGGGTGGGGGAGCTGGAATTGTGGGCAGTACGCAAATCGGTTCGAGGGGTGGAGGGGGAGTAAGGGTTCGAGGGTCCTCCCGATCTCTGATGGAATCTGGACTTGATGTTGAACAACAAGTCTCGTTTCCGTCGGTCAGGGGAGGGGCTGTCATCGGTGTCGGAGTGAACAGTGGTGGAGATGTCTGCGATCGAAGATACATCTGCGTCAGAGTCGGGCCTCTGCGGGGAGTACGGGAGAGCAATGTGACGGTCCAGGATGGATTGTGTATATGATGGTGCTGCCATTGAATCGTGAGACATGCTTAGATAAGAGACGACCTGTTGAGAATGTCATGAAGGATGGCGGTAGGAAAATGTCGTGGTTGTCGAGCTCATGCTGATGCTTGGGCAGGAGGGGGGCACCCGAGAGCAGCGGAGGCTCGAATTCGCTGTTCTGGTCCAAAGTAGCTTTTCAAGTCTGCCAACAAAGTAAAGCGATTGTTCACAGATTCCCGCGTGCTGGACGAAAAAGGTAGTGAGGCTGGAGGGATTGGAGAGTTAAGAGAAATCGGCTGCCTGTCCTGTCATGCGTCCCCGACGCGAGTTGCGGTTCGGGGCTTGGCGCGTTCCAGGAGCTCAATGATCTCATTCTGCTGCAAGAGTATGAGGGGTTCGAAGCAATGCGCCAGGGTCTGGATCCAAGCAAATTCATTAACCATGACTTATATGTAAGCAATGTTTCAATTCTGCTCTGGAAGAGACAAACGCTATCGACAACCGCCCATGCGCCTCTCATAATGTGGTATCACGAGGTTCCCAGAGCAAACACACCGCCGCTGTCGTACTCCGTCTCCGAGCTGTCCCGCTCTGTATTGGCTGAGCCGTAGAGGATTCGCAGGGTCAATCTCCCGCCTACACCTTCTCTAGATGACCTCTTCGCGTTCCCATCCCGTCGCCCTGATAGTATCGATCGACTTTGAAGGATGCGGCTTGCTGTCATCCTTGTACTGACTCACAAACGGGTTCATGTCCTCTTTCTGGTTCAAATTTCCCAGCGTGTGGTTCACCTCACGATGCTTCGCTTCATCCGCTCTGATGTAGAGCAACAGGTCCCGCATAGACCGCTTGCCCTCTGGCATCTTCCAATATGTGACTGCGATATCTGGTGCCTCGAGATTTTCCCACTCTGGTAGTCGGCCAGCTTCGAGATCACGGATCTGGCGACTGTAGGTGTACACGGCTTCCTCTTCGAGATAGCCGACGAAGCGATGGCATGTCTTTGGCGAGACAAGGTAGGCGACGAACATGGCGTTGAAAAAGACGCCTTGGGCGCCGAGAACCATCAGGCGCATGAACGGGCCTGGCTCGGCCATCTTGAGGAAGGTCAAGAGGTGCTGTCTGCTGTCAGCGAAGATTCACCGCGGCCCAAGCTGGATCTGCTTACCATGCGCTCGTTGTAGGACTCTTCGAGCAGCGTCTCAATCCAGCCGTTGTCGCGCTTCATACGCCTCATGCTGTGCAGATGGCGGAGCATGCCGGCTACCATACCTGGAACGCCGGCAACACTCTCGAGGAAAATATTTCGGAGCATGTACTTGCGAGCAGTCATGCCATATTTCTTCATGGCAGCGTCTGGATCCTTCTCCATCAGCTCCTTGGCAGGCTCGTGCCTGTAGCCCGATGCAAAGTCCATGCCCCATCGGAGTATGCGGACGGCACCCAGAGCGGTCCAGTCTGACCAGGTCTTGGCCTCGCGATGTGCGACTTTGATGCTCTCCATCTGGTCATATGAGTAGCTGGATATCCATCAGCAGCGTCCTATGAACATGGACCAATCGTCTGCACTGACATTGGGTGGGGCCAAGCGGGCTTGGTCGTTTTGATCTTCTCGGTCTCTTTGACGGGAAAATACTCCGTTATCTTCGGGGCCGAGGTGGAATTGAAATGTCTTGCAGGAGTCCACGCCTGGTGTTGTAGTGTGACCACAGCGGGTTTGCCATTCAGGACTCCTTGCGGGCCACCAAAAGTGGCGGCCCGCTTGCAAACAACAGTGGCGGTAGTGGTCAAGGGTCTTGAGGTTATCATCGATGTTGTTGCTGTTGTGGGGGTGAAGGGTGATGTGAATGGATGATGTATCGAGTGATGTGCTTGCTGACGGAATCGACCAGATGCTGCGTCTCCTGTCCGTCTTATACCAACGAGATGAGTTATTTCCGTTACATGTTACGGCCACCAACAGGAGCTGCAGGGTCCGAGAGCGATGGTGCACGGCGGTGTCCAAGCGAGTCGGGCCTGCCCCGCCTCCGACCTTTTCTCGTGCAGGAGTCATCAAAGCCACCACCAGCACAATGCTGACACGAGTCCATGATTTCTATGTCCAGCAGACTGTGCATGAGCTAGACACTCGAATGTCCGATCGAGTCACGTCTTGGGCTTTGCGAATCTACGCTCGTTGCTCATTTATGATCGTGTCAACTTTGGAAGATCCGGAGGGTAAAACAAGCAAGACGGGCGAGCAGATCCTAGGGTGAACGCCTGGCACGTGCTATGGTTCCTGAAATGGAAGCGTCGTCGGAAGAAATCGCATCTGCAGGCCGGCCATGCCATGATGACCCGATCAAGATGCTGCCGAGCCGCGTCCAGAGCCGCATTCGAGCCGCATTCGAGCCGCATTCGAGCCGCATTCGAGCCGCATTCGGGTTTGCAGCAGCATCATGCACGACAATATCTCGCTGCACTGCGCCCAACAATCACGTCCTCGTGTCAGATGACATTGCAGATATTTCACGTCGCTGTCGATCACGGGAGAGCCGCCTTGCTCAATTATATCAGCATCTTGGTACTGTTCCTATTGGTTCATCTGCTCATGACCACATTGACGGCACTCTGATCAACTGTCTAACACGGCCTCATGCAGTATAGCTTTAACAGAGCCGCCCGACTTCTGTTTGCCTGTCCTTCACCGTGACCATATTCTATTGGTTCCGTCAACCCTGTCGAAACCCCGATTCTCCGTCCTCGGTCGGGATGTCTCTGACATCCACGTTTTCCACCTTGGCCGCAGATGGCCCCAAGTTGAGGAGTTGCACAAACTTGTGGACAGCCGAGTCATTGCCTTGTGCTTCGCCAGAGACCTGACGATGGGACAGTCAGTTGGAGGGGGTCTATGTCGGCTTGACACGTGACACGCACAGTCCCGTCGCTGTTGTTCTTGACGTAGCCGGTCATGCCCAGTGAAGACGCTTGCTTGACAGTGTACGACCTGAGTGACCGGGTCAGTGGCTTGCGTGTCGCATTATGATAGATCCCATCGACCTGAAGTTGACGCCCTGAACCACGCCTTCCACCTTGTAGGCGACCTTCCCGTCGTTAGACGCTCTCGTCCACGGTGCGATACTGCTAGCTCACTCGTTTCGACATGTCGTGACGTGCCTTTCCTGAAGCACTAGTTGATGCTCCAAAGGTATTATCCTCGGCGTGGGAGATGCTTAATAGTGAAGAGTTGCGTCTTTACCTTGAGCTATCTTGCATTCGGTGACATCACATCGACACTGAAAACGCGAAACTGGCACGTGACATTCCTTTCCCCCCTTCCAAATAGGTACCCTGATACAGTGCCATGCATTGGTCTACTCAAACAAGCCTAAAATCTAGATCATGCATACACTGTATCCCTATAGCCCGAATAGGCGAAGTACGTTCTGTGGAATGTTTATGTATCTGCCGACTGGCAGGTCGACGCGAAATGAGGCTGTCTCGGTTCAGGGGAGTCATGTTTACTGGCGCGTTTCCCCGATAAAAGAGATTGCCAGCGCAGCAACTTTGTGAACTAGCCTCTGTTCGCCAGAGAGTCTCATAGCCATCAGACGAATTTCTCGCTGTCCTCTCTCACTGCATAGTGTTCGTGGAGTCATGGACGACCGATAGGCTATCATCTGTCTTCCCAGAGCTGTACTACGAGCTTCACAGTCGACAAATATCACTCCCTGAATCATGGCCGAACCAACACCACCCACCAGCCTCCATGGCTCGCCGCCCCGATCTGTCTCGCCGTCACCTAGCATCACGCCTTCAATGGCTCTTGGTGCTTGTCCCGAGCTGGATAGGTGTGTTTCCGATGCCACAACTATTTCCTCCACGCTGTCCAGCCGCTCCGTCTCGGCAGCTTCGGAAGCAGGCGTGGCTCCGAACCGACGCAGGGGGTACATGAGGCCTCATGGAACCGCCTTCTCGGACTCTGCCAAGAACAGGGACAGTGTCATGAGCTTGGGGAGCATAGCACATATGCAATACTATTTTGCTAGGACAGGCTTGCTGGATGGGAAAGGGGCACAGCTCGCCCGCAAGGCCAAAGACGCAGCTGCCATCGATGGAGATAGCGTCAGGATCGTGAGCGATGGGGGCTTGCCGTACGACGAAGAGAAGGGCAGTGGATTTATGGGCGAAGAGGATAGTATGCTTCCACCTACGGTCAGCACGTACAAGGCCAAAGTCATCGAACCTCAGCCCCCGCCTGACATACGTCTTCTGCGTAGCGAGCTACTAGAGGCTCTGAAGAAAGCTAGACTGGCTGTCGATGAAATCCAGGAAGCCCCTGCGTCTCCACAAGCTCCCACTGTCAGTCCCGTCGACGACCAAAGCTCCGACAGCCAGGGCTGGCACGAGATACAGGGCCTTCACATCCTCGATATCCTCACTCTAGCCATCCGATCTGCAAAGGACTACTATACTTTTCACAACCATCCACAAATGCTGTACGTAATCAGGTCTGAGCGTGAGATCCGGACAGATTTGTATCAGGCCCTCGACATCCTCAAACGCATGGCGAATCGCAGCTTCCGTGGTGGAATCAGGAGCGCGGAGCGGGATGGCATCTCGCAGTGGATCAACAGCATCGATACACTGTTGCAGCAGGAGCAGGAGCGGGAAGAAGAGCGGGAACACAAACGCAAGCAATGGCAGTGGTTGCAGGGTGATTGGACTGGTCGAGAACGTGAGAGAGAATGGCTCTTCCTCGCTTCCTTCTCTACACATGCAGATCCTCTGCCGCCTTGGACCGAAGCTACCGGTCCTGAGCCCACAGACTTTCTCAGAACTCTGTCCAGCGGCATACGTCTGGTGGAACTCCACAATGAGCTCGTCAAGCAATCCGTCAGACGGTTTGGCGAGATCAAGTCCTTCTACACCGACCTGGGGAAGCCATACAGATGTGCCGACAACCTCCGATACTGGATAAAGGCAGCCGAGCTCAGGTGGGAGGTCAAGCTCAAGCTCGATGTGATGGACGTTGTGTACAGCAGAGGGGCGGACACGTGGGAGCATTTTGACCGGGCGGTCCTAGCTTGGTCGCAAGCTGTCAGACAGGAGCTGTCGGATGAATGGCTTGGGGGAAGCACAGCTCCCGCTATGCTCGAACATGCCCAGGGAGAATTCTCGGATCGACAGGCGGACTTGGGGGAGCCCAGTGGCTTTCGCCCATCCGTGGCACGGGGGTGAGGGGTTCCCTGCCGCCGCCTGGTCCCACTTGGTGGCGTTTGCAAACACGCGTTACCGCCGCATCGCCAGTTGATGGCGCTTTTCTATGATACCCATGGTCTTTCTCATTTTCCTTACAGGCGTGGTGGTACAAAGACTGCAGTAGAAGCTACAAAGCGTGGCATACAATGTTATATGCATACAATAAGTCTTGACCGTGAGCATCATTCCCATTCTGCCCTTGTTTAAATATATCGCTTTGGCTCGGTCTACGGCCCACATGCATGAGGCACGGTCGATGGCCGCAGCAGCCGGAGGAACCGCCACCAAGCACCTGACACAGTTCTTCCGAGCTGGAAAGAGTGATGATCGGGGAGGTGGGCATGGGAACTACGTTCGCTACTTGTTACTGATCGTTCCTCGGGTGACGCCTCGCGGGCATGGCGGGCTCATCCTTGGCGCCTCTCCGCAAAACCCCCGCATCAGCACAAAGTCAATTCCCCACTCAATTCTCACTCCCAACTTCACTGGTTCACGCCGCATCAGGCCTTGTCCATTACGTCGACAATGAGTGACTCGATGGTCGGCAGATATCGCATTGGATGGCAGCTTGCGTGAGAGAGGTGAGGTCAGACGAGACGGAGGCTCGCATCCCTGGATCAGCTGGAGACGTGTGGCCAGCAAAAAGAGCCTCGCGAAGGATGCCATCCCACCAGCCATCTCCAAGCTCACAAGGAGCTAGCATGAGGGGAACGGCTGACATCGAAAGCCCTGAACGAGCGCAATCATGCCGGACACATACGGGCCCTATGTTGGATAAGTATTGCATCCGCAAAGCTACGCTGCTTTGGGAGGAGAACAGTTCCCGATCGCTAACTCTTGTGTCTGAATTGTGATGACTCTGACGACAATGGCGCCGCGATGCGACCACCATGGCAGTCTTCATGCAAGCTACGACAAATGGCATGTCTTGGAGCATTGACGGCACGGACAGGGCAATGCTATCCCAGGCACTACATCATTCTAGTGGCTGGTCACCTCGACATCCCCACGACCCACCTTGCAGGGCTTCTCCGCACTAGGCCGACCGCAATCTATTCTGTACGATCTAACCTCCACACTTTCACATCGATGTAATGGATACTCCTCCATGCCAATCACCAGCCAAGGCCCGAACATCCCCAGCTTGAGCTCCGTCTTAGCACGAGTATGCACGATCGAGCGATGCAACCATGACCAGCGTGTCGGCACAGTAAGCTCCAGTATTCTGCGTATGCTGGCCGCAGAAGACTGGAATGATACGACCGGGACTAGGAGATGACCGAGAGAGGCTGGCCGTCCGCTCCGAAACAGCTGCCCGCAGAAGCTCGACCGTCCTTGCCGCCGCACCAAGCACGATAGTTTCGAGGTCACTATGTATGATACGACTGGATTCGCAAATCCCAAGCTTCCGACTGATCCACCTTGCCGTCTTTGTCTTCTCCACCCCTCTTCCACTGCCCCAGACCATGCCATCTGTGCGGGGCAATACTCGGTAGGTACTACGTATAAGATCCCCTGGGTACCTCTTCCTTCTTCTTTCAACCAGGTCTGCTCGTCTTACCTGCCGTTCTGTCATACTACCTTTTCAATACCGTGACTTGTCAATCCTGTCAAGATGACTATCCCCGATGAGGTTGATATCATCGTCTGCGGCGGTGGCTCATGCGGGTAAGCGCGTCCATGGACTGGGACATGACACGCTCTGATAGGCCAAAAGTTGCGTTGTAGCAGGCCGTCTGGCCAACTTGGACCACAATCTCCAGGTATTACTCATCGAAGCCGGTGAGAGCAACCTCAATGTGAGTAGTAGCTATGTAGGTTAGGCTTGACGCGAATGCTGACCATGAGCAGGACCCATGGTGTGTTCATCGTGAAACCTTGCCATCATGCGTACCTGACTAGATCTGCAGGGTCTTCCGACCAGGTATCTACCCAAAGAACATGCAATTGGACAGCAAGACGGCTTCATTCTACTACTCTCGCCCTTCCGAGTTTCTCAGTGGCCGCCGTGCCATCGTACCATGTGCTCACATTCTCGGTGGCGGCTCGTCTATCAACTTCATGGTAGGTAGCACCCTGGGTTTGATGCCACATGGCTCACCAATGACAGATGTACACCCGTGCCTCTGCTTCTGACTACGATGATTTCCTCTCCAAGGGCTGGACTACAAAGGAACTCATCCCGCTCATGAAGAAGCACGAGACATATCAGCGTGCCTCGAACAACCGTGACATCCATGGCTTCGAGGGTCCTATCAAGGTCTCATTCGGCAACTACACATACCCCATCATGCAGGACTTCCTCCGTGCCGCTGAGTCTCAGGATATTCCTGTGACCGATGATCTCCAGGATCTGGTCACCGGCCACGGCGCTGAGCATTGGCTCAAGTGGATCAATCGGTAGGAATATAGTGTTCAGACAGCCTATCTGAGCTAACATGAGCAGTGATACTGGTCGCCGATCTGACTCTGCCCACGCCTATATCCACAGCACCCGCTCACAGTACACCAACCTGCACCTCGCCGTGAACACCAAGGTCGACAAGGTCATCCTTGAGGGCGACAAAGCTGTTGGCGTCAAGACCATCCCTACCAAGCCTCTTCACCCCAACCAGGTCAAGCCCAGGACTTTCCGTGCCCGCAAACAGATCATTGTCTCTGGCGGTACTCTGAGCTCACCTCTTATCCTCCAGCGATCTGGTATTGGTAAGTCATTACTTGTACCAAGACGTGGTTGCTGCCGCTGATCATCTGCCAGGTGACCCGGTCAAGCTCCGCAAGGCCGGTGTCAAGCCTCTCATCGACTTACCTGGTGTTGGTCTCAACTTCCAAGATCATTACCTCACCTTCGCACCATACCGAGCCAAGCCGCACGTCGAATCTTTCGATGACTTCGTACGTGGCGATCCGGAGGTTCAGAAGCGTGTCATCGACCAATGGAACCTCAACGGCACCGGTCCTCTCGCTACCAACGGTATCGATGCCGGTGTCAAGGTCCGCCCGACAGAGGAAGAGCTGAAGATGATGGACAGCTGGCCATGCAAGGAGTTCCGCTCCGGCTGGGACAGCTACTTCAAGAACAAGCCCGATAAGCCTGTGATGCATTACTCCGTCATTTCCGGCTTCTACGGCGACCATACCTTGGTGCCGCCCGGCAAGTTCTTCACCATGTTCCACTTCCTCGAATACCCCTTCTCTCGTGGGTCCACTCACATTGTCTCACCAAACCCATACGAGGCACCAGACTTTGACGCTGGCTTCATGTACGTCTCCTGCCTGTCTCCCATAGCATCATACTGACTCCGCCTAGGAACGATAAGCGCGACATGGCTCCAATGGTCTGGGGCTACATCAAGTCCCGCGAGACCGCCCGCCGCATGGACGCTTACGCCGGCGAGCTACAGAACTTCCACCCCTTCTACAAGTACGACTCGCCCGCCCGCGCCAAGGATATGGACCTCCAGACAGCCAAGGCCTACGGTGGACCAGGTCACTTGACCGCCGGCATTGGTGTTGGATCCTGGTCTGTCGCCGTCGACGAGCCCAAGCCCTCGTCCGCTAGCTTCTTGAACTCGAACAGGCAGGACATCCGTGATGACCTCACCTACAACAACGATGACATTGAAGCGATCATGGAGTGGGTCCGCAGGCAGTATGTTTCCCCCTCTTTCCTTTGCTTTTCCTTGACCCTACTCTTCTTGCGAGTTATGATCGACTAACGCACCACAGCGTCGAGACCACATGGCACTCCCTCGGCACCTGCTCCATGGCGCCCAAGCACGGCAACGCGGCGACCAAGCACGGCGTTCTGGACGAGCGTCTCAACGTCCACGGTGTCAAGGGTCTCAAGGTGGCTGACCTGTCCATCTGTCCCGACAACGTCGGTTGCAACACGTACTCGACCGCTCTGCTGATCGGTGAGAAGTGCGCTGTGCTCACGGCCGAGGATCTGGGTTACTCGGGCTCCGCGCTCGACATGAAGGTGCCGAATTATCATGCGCCAAGGGAGATTGCTGGCTTGTCCAGGTTGTAGGTCGATGGACATTGTCTGTATGCAGTCTGCAGTAGTTTCTTGCAAATGAATGTACGTGCAACCATTGTCCCCGTCACTTGTTACGCTCGACTATCACTCGACATGATGAGGGTCTGCGTGAGAAGCGGGACAGTCGTACCGAGCCGCCTGCCACGGCGCAGCGGGAAATGACCAGGCACTGGAACGCATACGGAGTCCCACAAGGTGTCACGTGGTATGTACACGATCGTCTACAACATTACCTAAGCCCAGTCCAGCACGATGCTGTCCCACAAAAACCCCCTCCAAAGCGCACTCCTCTCCACCACGAAACTAATCCTGTTCCACCCCTCCTTCAGAGCGCCCGCCCGCACGGGGAATTCGAAAAGATGCCACTCGCCCGCCACCGTCGCGCTACGATAGAGACACTGGTCGCTAGCGATGCTCCCGGAGGTCAGATTCCCGATCCTGTCGTGCTGGGTCAGACCGTTGAGGTAGATACCGCTGCTCGTCCCCTGGCTGTAACCAGCTAGACTGACGGTCAGGACGGCGGTGCGGTTACCGAGTTCCGGGGCTAGGGGAGGGAGGGAAAAGTCGATGTTCCATGTTCCCGGGGCGGATTGGCCGAAGCACCATTCGTCCGTGGCGCTGGTGCCGATTGTGTAGGTGAGGTTGGCGGGGCAGAGGGAGACGAGACCGTGGTGGTATGGGGGCTGGGCGGCGAATTGGAAGCCGAGGCTTTTGCGGTCGAAGGCGCCGACTTGGAAGATGCGGGTGCGGGACGAGGAGAGGGGCCAGATGAGGTCAGGAATGGATATCGAGGGCCCGGGGACGGTGAGGTCGATGTCATTCTGGATGAGGGTTGTGGTGACGTCGGAGAGGGCGTCGCCGTTGGACCAGGCGTGCAGGGCGTAGGTACCTGTCAGGACGTGCGAGATGGTGAAGCATCCGGTGGCGTCGGCGTAGACGGTGTAGTAGTTGTTGCTGCCTTGGTCGAGGGAAGACAGGTTGCTGCGGTTGTCGCCGAGAAAGACGGCCGCTCCAGACGCAGGACGGCCGTCGGACAGGGTGATACGACCGGTTACGCTACTGACACGGGACTGGTAGGCTG
Source organism: Sphaceloma murrayae (assembly GCA_002895985.1). Taxonomy (NCBI): domain Eukaryota; kingdom Fungi; phylum Ascomycota; class Dothideomycetes; order Myriangiales; family Elsinoaceae; genus Sphaceloma; species Sphaceloma murrayae. The sequence continues at coordinate 908,583 of NKHZ01000088.1, forward strand.
GGTTCTGGAACCAGCTGTATGGCCAGGCAGCGAACTCCTGGGCGGCGCGGGCGGCGGCGTCAGTCTGGTTGCCGTCGTTGAGATACCACAGCCAAGGGCCCCAGAGCTTCCCGTCTGCGAAAGCGTCCGAGGAAAGCGCTTGGAAATGGGTTCCGTGGATCATATTGAGTTGAACAGCATCACCAGTCTGGGACTCGCGGTGGATCATGAGCTCTTGCTTGAGATGATCACCGTTGTAGTAGTCCTTTCCAGCATTCTGCAGACGTTGTGAGTAGGACATATATGGATCCTCCTAGTTGGACTTACGATGTACCAGCTGCCAAATTCGTCCCCATAAACGCCATAGTAATCCTGAGTGCGGATGAAGGCACTCCAGTCATACTTTGTCAGGTAGGTCCCATCGGCCTTTTGCCATGTCTCATCCTGGACATTGGTGGCAGCTCTATACTCTGAGAGCGCTGGTAACACACCGTCTTTGACGTCTGTCCGGCCGCGAGGGAATGTCTCATTGTCCAGTCGCCACAAGGTCCTGAACTCTCCTAGCACCGGAAGAGCTCGGTTGACGAAATATTGGTAAGCGCCGGGCAGATGATTGTAGATGACCCAGTGCATCTCGCCTTCAATTGCGTCGAATTGTACGTCGATGTAGTCTTCCGTCTCAATGGCGATCTTTGCCGATGTCCAGGCCAAATCATTGCGTGCGCCGTCTGAATCATCCTCAGTACCCGTAACTCATACATGATGCAGGCAACAGGCATACTGTAGCTCACGTAGTGTCCGACAGCCTTGCCCACCAGATCTCGCCCCTGGTACCACAGCTTGGTCCCATACTTTGCATTTTGTGTCATGTTCCACAAGTCATTGCCAATGATCCAGCTGGTGCCATTTAAATGCTGGAGGAACGGTGCGGCATGTGCTTGCGCCAACAGCACACCCGCAAGTAAAGCGTGTCTCAACATTGCTGCACATAAATCGACTCTAGAGGGGCAGAGACGCAACAGTCTGCTTATACACGTACCACTGTGCCACCTATCCCCACCGGCCCTGACACGAGATACAGCAAGTCCATGCCCTATTCAGCGCCCCGCAACCCCGCGATCCGCTGAAAATCTACCTTACTTCCTATTCCATCCATCTGGCGACGGAAATTAGGGAGGAGCTCGGGGGAATGATTAGCGAATCACCAGAGCCGACTCCCATTCGTGGGAAATCTGGTCTGCTGATTCGACCGCTGAGATGAAATTGCAAAACTTGTACAGCACGAGCGAAGATGGGGATGGCAACTTGGCCACTTGCCTAGATTCTAAGACAAAGCATCGTACGTAGGTCACGCCTATCCGTCCAGAGCAATGCACAAGAAGTCGGAGACGATTCGACGACGACGGAGGTACAGTGCCTCGTTAGTCAGCAGGCCGATATCGGATTGTCGAACATGTCCGACCGCCACTCCAACTCGCAACTTGGCGCCCTGAACAGTACCCAACAATATCCATTGTGTCCCTTCCTGAACAATGACTCTGCGATATTCAACAACTCCAAGGCGTCAGCTGGACAGACTCGGGCCCTAGCCGTTGCAGTCTCGTACTGTGCTGCCCAAGACCTTGGACTCCACTTCGGAGGTTGCGGAAAGGGAAACACGAACTCAACAACACAATTCAGATTATCCGATCGTCATTCTGTCTCGAATGACACGGATTCCCCAAAATCTAAAGACTTGGATAAGCCGATTCGACATGTCACAAACTGCGACACTGCTCTTCTGACAACCGTTGAAGGAATGGCAACGGCTGCCGGTCTCATCGTGAAGCCGTACATGGTATTGTCAACTGCGAGTGAGGTGGCTATCTTCCCCAGTATATAATTCGTGATGTACTTTCCACAGTCCCATTGCATCAAGCACCTCTCTTTTCCTACACTCTAATTTGCATACTCCAGGGCCGGTCCCATTTCTTATTTGCATTCGTCCAATCGATCGTTGATATTTTTTGTCTTCCTACTACGCAAACATGGTTCGAACTACACTCATTACCTTGGCGCTTGCTGGCCTTGCTGCTACATCACCTGCTCCGATTCCCCAAATGCTGGACCTGGACCAGATTGCCGCAGCGCCGGCCGCTGCCACGGGTCCCGCGGGTATCACCCTTGACGAGAATATCTCAATCACGAACGATGTCACGGTCACAACTGTCGCTGCTCCAGCTGGTACTGGACTGCAGAAGCGGACCTCTGGGTGGGGTTACGATTACAATGTCATGAAATACGGCTCAGTAATCAATGCCTGGGAGTGTCTCCTCCTGAAGAAATGTGCCACGACAAAAGTATCATCAACCGCACGTAGCACCACGACCATCGCTTCGAGGACTTTATCGACTCTACTAAAAGTGAGTACCACAGCTACTACTGCGACTACTACCACTACTTCAACTATGACGACGACGACGACGACGACGACGACGACGTCTTCTAAAGCTCCTACCACAACATCCCCTGTGACGAGCATGACTCAGCCCGTGCAGACTACCATTCCCGCGGGCTTCACCTCCACCTCGGCTCGGGCGACCCCTGACACAACGTCAACAACATCGTCCCTGACGAGCCCTCCTTCCACTACCTCTACCAGCACTACTACAAGCACTTCCTTGTCGACTACATCTGTATCTCCCGTTTCCAGTGGGTCGTGCGGACTCCATGGGTACGACCTGCAGAAGCCAGCTGCATCTTACGTTGACTCTACGGGTCAATACGGCGCGCTCGCAGTCTGCAGGACTTTGTGTGCCGCGCAGCCCAGCGTTTTGAGCTTCGCCTTTGGATCCAATACTTGCCTTTGCTACCAAGCTACTGTCGACGGGAATCTCAATCCTGTTGAGGACAGCCCCTATGCTTTTTATGATCTCACTTGTGGCTCTGACGGAGACAACGCATCGACCACGCCTGCGTTGACATCGGCTACTTCTGCCACAACCAGTGCCAAGGGCGCGTGCGCTACTCAACCGGAAGATGGTACCTATTGCGGCTTCATCAACCCCGAAGATCCGTGCGCGCCGCAGCCCGACGGTCACGGACCGGATAACCTCACGGTCGACGCCTTCATGAACAGTGCCGACTTCAAGCAGGTGTCTACATCTGCTCCTACTTCTGTCAGTGGCAAAAGCGGAGCAGTCTATGCCCAAGTCTTTAGCAACCTCCAGGCTGCGGTCTCTGCCAACTCTTACCTCGGACTGCACACTTTGTATGCCTACGACGTCAGCGCTTGCGCTGCATTCTGCGAGGATACTTCTCTCTGCACCTCCTTCAACATCTACATCGAGCGCGATCCATCCCTCAATCCGACCAAGAACGACTCTACTGCGTCGACAGTCTGGGGCTACTGGTGCCCCAATCCCGAGGCAATTACGAACTACAAGTGCACTCTTTGGGGCTCCAATTTGGATGCTTCAATGGCTACCAACAAGGGGCAATGGCGCAGGGACTTTGAGGTCGTAATAACCGGCTCAAATGGGTACGACAAGACAAACAGCACCACTCCGACTTGCGAGATAACTTCTGCCCTGCCGTCTCCGACTGGTGTTACCAGCTCCATCGTGTCGACGACTACACTCGGGATTACTACAACCTTGACCTCGACGTCTGCATTTAGTAGCACAACGACTGCGATATCCACGAGTAGAGCCTCTACTCTGACGACCTCCATCAAGTCTTCCACAACTACAAAGCTATCCGCCTCGGCCTCGGCCACTAACCCAACTGTCCCCAAATGGAAAAAGGGCCGCAATTGCAACGGCAAAGCAGTCAACAATCCTAAGCGCTGGATGGGCAGCAAAGTGTTTCCCGGACCGTACAACCCACAGGTCTGCGCTGACTACGCCTGGGCCCAGAATGCTGCAAACAAGGCTGCAGCGATACGCGGCGGGAAGAGGTTATGGCAGCCGTGCAAGTATGTCAATGCGGTGTATTATCACAAGAACGGGATCCCATTCGGAACGTATTGCAACCTGTACGATGTGGCATTGAGCAGCGAGTTCGAGACCTATACCGGCGGTGTGGTAGGCGGTGATAATTATAGTACCAGGCAGAGCTGGACTTTTGAGCTGGATGTCGACAGCAACTTTGACAAGTGCTAGATATCCAGAGGATAAAGAGGGATGTATAGATCACCAAACATATCGTCACTATGAATATCCGTTTTCCCGTTTCGTCCCCACATTCTTCATTCACATCTCTTGCGCTTGTTTTGACTCCTTCCTTGCACTCATCTGCATGCAACTACCGCCATCATGACCACACCTCGGAAGCTCTGCGCGTCGCGGGACAGCGACGACGTACGACAGTAGGCCAAAGCCAATGTCCGCATGTAAGTGTCCATTTCGAATGTCACCTACTGAGGTGAAGAGGTGCCGCTGGGCGCCTCCGCAAGCGATAGAGTCCCTTCCTTCTTCCAATCTCGGATATGGGACAACGTCTCGACGACCACCTTCCGAGCCAATTGAGGGTAATCCTTATTGATCTTCGCGATCTCTGCCTCATCTGTAAGTCCTGGAATCCTGAGTTGGTAGACGATGACCAAAGAGATATCGGTACTGTCAGGGTCCAGATTTGACGATGGTTCGTGGGACACGATCATCGAAGTCCTTGCTCCAGATCCTCGAGTCTCGGCTTCAAACTGTGGGGCACGTCAGATGTGGCGTGAAGTGTAGGATTGCAGTCACTAACCAAGCATGGAGGCGAAAGTCGGACTTCCTGGAAGATCACCTCGCCATCCTTCACGTGGACCCCTCCCCCAGCCATAGTAACACTCCTTTTGAAATGAGTCTTATCATCGCTTTCCCAGTGGATCGCCGAGTCACTCGCGTGGGCAGTTGTCAGGTGTGGGGCTCTTGCGGCCTTCTCGACACCGATCCAGACCTCCCGAGCGGTCAAGACAGGGTCGGACTCATCGCCGTTGACTGGCGTGCTTGCTGAGGTATTGAAACAGAACATGGCTAGGGGAGCAGCGCTGAGCACCAACAACGGTCATATCCATCGAGTCCATACCTTATTGTACAAATGTACGACTGCTGCGGCCGGAAGTCCATACGCGGCCGCTCGGACGCCGTCCGGCGTCTCTGCCCTTGATGTTGACATTGTCGCTCCTTGGCTACTCTACCGGCGGTAGGACGTCTCGAAGATGCGATACTGCTCTCACGTGATTGGACATTATTACGTTGTACCTGAGTGTTGATGATCTTGGCAGATTGTACGATCACTCAATGTGTAGGCGGTGTGACTTTGCCGCACTACCCTGGCTTCTTCGTTCTGTTGTGTGGAACTCGCGCTGGACCCTACTGCAGCTTCGGACCGATGTTTCAGTACCCTGGCACGGCGACATATCCATGAGTTAGCATGCTCCGAGAACACATTGGTGACAATCATGATGCTGGATGCTTTCCAATACTGACTGCGGATCACAATGTCACCCGCCACGGGCCGAAACTGGTGTGCTCACCCACGAGGACTTGGAATCGAACTGGACTGCCATTTCGAAACTTGTATCGACTTCCATCGGTAGCTTGTGGCTTGTTCGAACATTTGTGAGGCACTCGCTCAGTACACGCTTTGCAATGACTTGTTCGAAAATCGATCTGGCAACAGCAGAGAACTGGCTATCACGACACCTGCTGGTCCGTGCATTCAAACAGGCGATATTGAATGACTTTACCCCTGAGGTGACTAGTGCCCAACTTTGGCGGTTTGTCTAGGTCTCACGAGGTCCAGGATTTGTCCTATCCACCAGACGCCAATGGAAATGTAAAGCTCTTAGAAGCCCTGACACACTTCTTCAATTTCTACTTCTGTCCCACTATTCCAGTGAGATCGGAGCATATCGCTGCAGGTCCGGGTGCGACATTTGTCCTCCAGAACCTGTTGACGCAGATCTGCGCACCTGGAGAAGCAATCCTTGTTCCCGCGCCGTACTGGAGTGAGCCACCGTGGAATTGCTGAAACAGTGCAGATGCTGAGATGCGCAGGTGGATTCGATTTCTGGCTCACTCGCCAAAGTAACATTACCATCATACCGGTATGGTCCAAAGAGCTTGGAAAAGCTCCAACTGCGGAGCTGGTGGCGAGCCTTGAGGAAGCAGCAGACAAGGCAGACAAGCCGGTCAAAGCGCTCCTCATCACCAACCCCGACAATCCGATAGCGCATTGCTACGCCCCCGAAGTACTTTGCGCGTTGGTGCATTTCTGTAGGCGTCGCGGACTTCACTACGTATCAGACGAGGCCTACGCGTTGACTACCTTTCCCTCAGAAACTTCCAGTCTCGACATCCCCTTTACTTCTGTGATGAGTCTCCCCCGATATGTGATAGATTCTCATCTGCCCTATATTCATGTCATATGGAGCGCTAGTAAGGCCTTTGGAAGCAGCGGTGCCCGACTGGTAAGTTCATCACACAACGCTGAACACAGTCTATTGACTATTCCGCTTCCGTAGGGTTGTCTTGTAACACAGCACAACCAGCCACTCAAAACCGCCGTCGCGACTGCATCAGCGATAAACGTATCATCCTTCACATCCACGGCCTTTTCCTCGTTGTTGCAGGCCAAGGAACTGGAAGCAATCGTTGGGCAGAATCAGACACTCATCAGGACAAACTGTCAGGTGCTGACAGACTACCTGAAAGACCGAAGCATCCCATTCATCCAGGTCCATGCAGGACTCTTCGTCTTGGCCAGATTGGGAGCCGTGGTTCCACGCTTGAAAGAGGAAGATTTATTGAACTTGTTGAATAGCCATGGGGTCACGGTAGGAGGGGGACATGCATTTCACGTTAACGAGTCGGAGCATGGATGGGTGAGAATCACCTTCTCGACAGAACTTCCCGTCCTTGTGGAAGGAATACGGAGGATTGACCGTGCGTTATTTGAGATACAGCGAGAATAGACAGGTTACGTAATCTGGTGCTCGCTTTGGTCATTCATATATGACTTTTAACGCCACATGTCCTCTCTGCACTACGTTTTGCACTATATTCTCTCGACTTTCAAGATGATACGCTTAGCTGAAGAAAATGAGTATGCAGCGAACACTCCAAAATTGTCACTGATGGTGCGCGTGCGGACGTCGGTGCGAGTCCTGCCCAGAAGACCGCTGGTCATTGAAGTCCATTACGACCCTCACTGCTATCCTCTGAGCACGATCCTTGTTCAATGGCTGGGAAGTATCGACGGTGTACCTGGACCATTGGAGGAACCTTGGAACCAGGTTGGGCATGGCACTTCGGAACCCTGATACTTCGGTAGCCGACTGTACCATGTTCGGCCGCAGGAGATCAATCTACATGCCGGTCCGATTGAGCCTCGCTCAAATTTCGATGGTTACCGCTATCATTATATAGCATACTCTGCTCCAGTACGCATTCTTCCACAGATCAAGCAAACCTTTGTCAATAACATCAACGACCAACAAAACACGCACAACGCTCCGTCTGCACGATGGCCTCACCAACACCAGTCGCAAAGACAGATGATCTGACCGAACTCTTGAAGATATTGACACAGAATGTCGAAGCCTACCTCTCCGTGGCACCCCATCCTCCTTCTCTCTCCTGGCCCTCCAAGACCGATCCTCTGGCCGAGCCAATCGCCAACGGGATTCGACAGCAGGTAGTTCGCTCTGCCGAGAAGATCCTGGCCTTGGTAGCCGGTCCCAGAGAGTGGGTCATGAAACAAGCCTCTGGATATCTCACGCCAGCGGCGTTGCTCTCAGTCATGGAGATGAACATCTTGAAATATGTCTCCGAAGACCGCACCAAGCCTACCAGTATCGATGAGCTTGCCTCGCGCACCGGTGCCTCTCCGCTGGTTTTGAGTATGTGGATTCTATTTTGTTGTCGGAATTGGTGAAAGCTGACCGTTGGTAGCTCGTTTGCTCAAGATGCTCACCCACCACTACATCTTTGAGGAAGTCGAAAACAACAAGTTCGCCCACAATGCGATGTCCAAATTCATACAGATTCCAGAAATTGAATCATACGTTGCGATGACGTGAGTCAGGTAGTATCAAATGCTCTATGGCGCTGTTGACAAGGACCAGCGCTGACGAGACGGCCGTTGCCGCTGCTCATCTTGCCGCCAAGCTGAAAGCTACGGGCTACAGAGATGGCGTAGGACGATACGATACCGCGTTCCAGAAGGCGTTCAACAGTAAGTCAATGCAGGGCCGTAGTACGCATATCCTGACACTCGCAAGCGCACCTGGATTTGTTTGAGTGGATGGCACTCAAAGAGAAGTCAAAGGAGACTCGCTTCGCCGATGCCATGACAGCATGGGAGAACTTCCCTGTCTCCACGATCAACGTGTACCCATGGGCCGATCTTCCCGACGGAGCCACCGTTGTCGACATCGGTGGCGGGACCGGTCACATCTCCGCGACTCTGTCCAAGACGTACCCTCATCTCCGCTTCGTAATCCAGGACTTCGAGAAGCCACTCTCCCTTGGCAAAGAGAAGTATGCTCAGACCCATCCAAAAATCGAATGGCAGGTTCATGACGCCTACACTCCCAATCCGAGGAAGGGAGCCGATGTTTACTACATTCGCCACGCTATACATGATCACGACGACTCCGAATGTGTCATTCTACTCGGCAACTGCGTGAAAGCCATGGGCAAGAACTCCAGGATCCTGGTCCACGACATGGTCGTTCCGGATGCAGTCGGAGAGGATCTCAATTATCACCTGCTGAAGAGTGATTTGGTCGAGTTGGTGTTGCTCAATGGCATCGAAAGGACTCTACAGCAGTGGAAGAATCTTGCGAAAGCTACGCACGAGAAGTTGGAGGTGGTGAAGATTTGGAGGCGTGGCGATAGTGTCGCGGATGTTGGAGCCGTCATTGAGTTTAGGATGACCTGAAAAGCCGTTTCTCCGGATAAAACATTGGACTAAAAGCCCTGATAGATGCTCAGCATTGATGGAAACCATGGAAATGAAATCAGGCTCATAGCCAATTTGCCACTCCTATGCCAAGACAGAAGCTCACGTGAATTTGTCCCTGTTCACAATCTCCATGCCTAGAGAACGCCGCAATCCTGTATCAGTCAGTGGCTCAAGTGCCGATGAGAATACATTGCTCGTTACAAAGTGCGGACGGGTACAGTAAATGTGAGGCCGAGTCTTGACCCACATTCAATACTGCTGCGCATATGTCGCTCGACACGATGTTTTTACACAAGTGGAACTCATGAACCTCCAATTCGTATCTCTGGTTTGAGCATCGAGTGCCAAATCCAGTGTGTTTCTTTGCATTCAGATCTTGAGTCGCTAGTTACCGGTTGAAACAGACGGGCTACAAACACTGTCGAAGGCGACATAGATCTCAAGAGTATTCGACTAGCACGCAATTGGTAGCTTGGGGTATGAGGGTTCTCTTACGAGAGTTTGCCATTACAGAGTGTGGGACCTCTTTATATAGCTACATTGTAATGACAAGGGACCGGTCTCAGGCTTAATGGGAACATATCATTCCCCCGTTCGCCCCAATGATCTGACCTGTGACGAAATGACTGTCATCACTAACCAGGAACTCCAAGACAGGCGCGATATCCTTCAGAGCATCGCCGGCCTTGCCACCGAGATAAATGCGGTGCTTGAACGTCTCCTCGTGAGCCTGGCGAGATGGACGGGATTTGGCGAAATCCTCTCCCATGACCGAGTCGCAGCAAGGGTTGACGACATTTACTCTAATCATGTCCTTGCCAACTTCGGTTGATATGGCTCTCGAGAGAGCATTGACAGCTGCCTTGGATGCGGAGTAACTGACGCCATTCTGTATGCCTTCAGTCGCCGAGTCGGAGCCAATGTTGATGATGCTGCCCCCGCCGGACGCTCGCATGTACGGTATGGATGCAAGACTGGTGAAGAGCGTGCCCTTGACGTTGACCCGATACATCTGATCGATCTCATCCTCCGTGATCTTGTCCACCGAAGTTCCCCGAAACAACCCTGCCGCGTTGATGATAGCGTCAAGACCCCCCAGCTCTATCACTGCCTTGTCAACGGCAGCGTAGACGGCTTCTCGGTCTCCTACGTCGACAGCAGCATGGCGCATCCAGCCCTCAGGTTTATTGGCCGGTATGGAAGACTCCTTGCGAACGAAGCTGTACACTTTGGCGCCGCCGCGTGCCAGGAGAAGAGCGGCACCCCCACCAATAGCTCCTCCGCCGCCGAAGACTATAACGCGCTTGTTCGCGACGCTGGATGGCATGGCTGTTGCAGGATGAATCTGGATGTTCAGATACTGACGTCTTTTGGGGACGTTGATCGACTAGTGTATGATTTTGGAGATGAATCTTGCTGCTGTGGAGAAGAAGGTGAGTTCTTTGAGGTTTCGCCCAGGCCGGAACTCGATGTTATATCAATTGACCAAGACTCCGCACCGGTCCGGAGTCTGCTAAAGAGATCCCAGCTCGTCTCAGCCAGCTGATTCATCCAGGCTACAGGTACCGAAGGTGTGCTCACTCGGCAGGTGGAGCTCGACCTGTTGTGCCGTTCGCTTTTTCAATCAAAGATGCAGATGCTCTGTAAATTGTGTGTGGAATGCCTCCGACAGTAGGGCACACCACTAGGTCTGTGGCCCCGGCCGCCGACATGTTGCTAGCCCGAGCAGCTGTGCTTCATCGGACCGATTGCCAGCGAATCTCCTTTGATGATGAATTTGAGATGCTACTCAAGCGTTTGCATGAGTATGCGACGATGGCGGCGGCTGATGCTCTCAGGGTTCGACATGGCCGGACCGTGACTCTAGTCAAAAAGGGTATCGCGACCAGACATGGAAGGCCAGCAGTTCCCAGCTTGATTCTCCTAGTACAGGAGCTTAATTTGATGCCTGGAAAAACCATCAGGGTCCTCTGTCGTCCATACCTTGTTCCCTACGCACGAGACAGTGGAGATGCTCGATCGTCCCGCTTCCACGGCCATCGTCCTCGAGGACACCAAGAAACATGAAGGCATCAGCTTATGGCCTAGACCAACCAGAAATCCTCGAGATCCGCTTAGATGGCCTCAACGGACCAAGATTGCAATTACAGTCGTTGTCTCTTTGGTGAATTTCACGGCAAACTTCGCCGCCGGCGGTCTCTCAGTGGCAATCCCCATCTTGTCCCAGGAATTCCAACGGACGCCAAGCCAAGTCACTGCTCTCCTCACGGTCTGCCGCCCTCATTGTTAAGCAATGACGATAATCACTGACTATTCTTCTCTAGTTCAACTTCTTGTTCCTGGGCGTTGGTAATGCCATATGGGTTCCTGTAGCCTCTAAACTAGGCAAGAGGTGCTCCTTCCTGGTATCTACAACGGGCTTTCTTGCAGCTCTGGTGTGGGCGCCTTATGCTTCGAATTATGAACAGCTGCTCGCTTCACGATGCTTGTCCGGAATGTTTGCGTCTGCAGGAGAGGTGAATAGATACCAACCCCCCTTCTCAGTTCCATGGGCTTCGACGTGCTGATAGCAGATAGAGTCTGGTACCAGAAGTTATAAACGACATGTTCTTCCTACATGAGAGAGCGAGGATGATGACAATGTAAGAGCTCAAAAGGAAGCACGATAACCCTCTGCTAATCATGGTATCCCAGCTACGCTATAAGTCTGTCCATCTCATCGTCTCTTGGTCCGCTTCTTTCGGGTTTCATCGTCTCCTACACGACCGAAGGCTGGCGCAACTTTGCGTGGCTGAGCGTCGCGCTCGCCGCTTTCAATCTGACATCGATATATCTTTTCTATCCGGAGTCAACGTTCCACCGTCCTGTACCCGAGGCAGAAAGCCCAACTACGACTATACCCGGGCATGAAGTCAAGATTGAATCCGAATCGACGGATGTGCGACCGGGAACAGTGGCCGACCATGAGCTAGATATCGTGCAGGTGTCCTGGCCATCTGTCTGGAAGACGTTTTACCAGTACGATGACTCTGTCACCACGGTCCAAGCGATACTAAATCCTCTCGTATTCATGATCTATCCAAGTATCATCTGGGTGATATTGGTTAGTGCAGTGGCTCTTGCTTGCCCGCTGATTCTTGGGTCAGTAAAGGATTGATTAGGAGACGAGGCATAGCTAGCTGACTTTGCATTCCAGATTCTCATTACCAATCCTACTCTCGGGCCCTCCATACTTTTTCCAACCGTTCAGTGTCGGTCTCATCCAGATTGCAGCTATCATTGCTATCATTGTTGCCTGCATTGCTGGATATCTGTCTGATCGAGCGACGGCCGCTCTGATTAGGAGGAGAAAGGGACGATACTTTCCAGAGCAGCGTCTGGTGTCCCTGCTTCAGACTGCCTGGATAGAGCCGCTCTCTTGCATTATGACCGGGCTGGTATGCGAATACAAGGTCTCGTGGGTTGCCATTGCTGTAGCTTTGGCATTGAGTATGCATCTCCCTAATCTCATTGAACGACATGGTTATTGACCTTGGCAGTGTTTCTTGGCTGTCAGAGCCTTATCAATGTCCTATACGCATACGCAGTCGAGAGCCATCCCGATTTTGCAAGCGACTGCTTGGTCGCAGTAAACATCTTCAAGAACGTCGTCGCATTTGTCTTCGTCTACGTCGCGACCGACTGGATAGAGCGATCGGGATGGATCCAAGTCTTCATGATCATGTTCATGACTTTGACGATAGTTACGTTGCTGGCAATACCTCTGTACTTCTATGGACCCGCACTCCGGCTTCGGTCAGAGCGCATCTATCGACCCAAAAGGAAAGTGCAACATACTGGCGCGCAGGCTGAGCATGAGTAGAGGGAATAGATATGACGAATCGTGGGTGATGATCGGCATGGTCAGGCTTACTTGAAACGCTGCATGTCCAGTCCGTTCGTTGCGTTGCGCAATTCCTGACGAGCCAGAAGGTGTCATGATGAAGAGCAGGTATCTTCGTTCTAGATCGATATAGAGGGACGGGGTATATAGAGACGGTGCATTGCAATCAAACCTTGTGTTCTTGTGTTCGGTCGAAGCTCGAATGATCATTGATGAATGTCCTCCGTTCAACTTACTCTTTCACCTGCTGCAAGGGAAGTTCCTCTGGAAATATCACTTCTACAGACAATGTTGCGTTCATACCTTGGCTGTAGGTACATGTATCCGTCTCAAGTTATCTCAAACAGGCTCCATTTCTATTGCCACGACCCATGCCCTCCGCAGGGTATGATACGCACGTACCTTCCAACCAGAACGTAATGCCAGGTCTCTGAATTCAGAGTCTGACCGTTCTCCACTTCTCGTCGCCATAAGCATCTGCACGTCAGCGTACCGTGACATGCGGTTCGAATGGCCAGGCTGAAGTACCGCGTCCAGAACTACGAGACGACTCAGGGGATGCGATATGATAGATCTTCGAATATTCTGGAGAATGCGGCTAGCATCATCATCGTTCCAGTTATGAAGTGTCCATTTCATCGTGTACACTTCCGATTGAGGGACGGCCTCGAAGAAGTTGCCCGCGATTAAATCTCCTTCAGCGACTCTGTCGGATAGATCATTGAAGCGCCCGGTAGGAGTATGGAAAGCGGTCTTTGCCCGTGTTATAACGTCGGGTACATCGAGAATTCCACCGCGGAGCCCTTGGTTTTCTCGCAGCAGGCCTGCGAGAAGGTCTCCGCTCCCACCGCCGATGTCAAATATTTTGAGCCCAGTGAATTGTCCCCAATCGTAATCCTGCAGCATACCGGGTAGCTGAGCCACCGATCCAGCTCCTAACGTGCTGTGCACTTGTGTTGCCCACCCCTTCTGCTCAATTAAGGCTGGGAATCGGAGGTCACTATTGAAAACAACGCCTGCCGGGGAGCGTGTTTCGAGTTCTTTTGTAGCATCTGGTATCCCGCGAGCTATCTCATAGAATATGTCGCCGTACGTTTCCACCCACTGGTGCCATTGTGTCCAGTGGTCGGGCTCGAGGAGTTCCGAAACGTGGTTGTTGCTTATCGTACCCTTCTGTGGACCATAAGAAAAGATGCCATTGTCGATCAGCAGACCGAGAACCTGCGACAAGGTCTTCGGCGAGGCGTGACAAGCTTTGGCTAGGTCGACTATTGTTTGTGGGCCTTTTGCGTGCAAGATCCCAGAGACTCCAAGACGCACAGCAGACAACAGGCTCTTGGTGCTTACGTAAGCTTTTCACCATGTCAGTCGAAACATGCGTCGCATGAGCAATTTGTGTATTTCTCACCAAATATGACATCCGCTAGTCTCTTATGCCCATCTTCGAGCACGTTGTCAATGCTCTTGAGCTGATCTATGACTTGATCTGCTGCTCGAACTACATCAGAGTCGGGTAGATCGCCGCGACCATTTGGATGCAGACTGGTGTCAATCGCCTCTTTGATGTCTTCCCGGTCAAGGGTTGTTTTGACTACACGTAGATGCTCATGCAGGTCTTTCAGGGTCTGCAATAGCTCATGGCGCGACGTTGTCGTCGATGACATTATGGTCGCCGGATGATTGTCTGCCAGTTGTATAACGGAATCGACTACTTACGCCTTTGCCAGTCGGTAAGTGACCGAATTATACACAATAGACAAAGTGCTACGAGACTGTGAGGGCTATTCTTGACCTGGCGTAGCTCGAAGCGTGACGTAGGTAATATATCCGGAGCCTTGTCGGCCTGTCTCGGCCACCGCTACGAAGACACCGAGGAGTCCGGATCACAAGTCACGAGCATCTCCTGCCAAGGCTCTTTCATCTTTTCCAAGGGCAAGGTTCCTTTGGCAACGATCAACAGAGTCATCGGAACGTGATTCGACCGACTGCCTCGTCGACTTGAATATCGTTCACCTCGAAGACATTTGAGCTTCATCGCTTTCTCATTCCACACCGTCGACGATTGAACCACAGCAGAACAATGGGTGTTACCACACAAAACCAAGATATCAGTCACGATAGAGACACTGGACAGGAGTCTGTCCAGATAGGAAGAGAATGGTACCTGATGTACATGGCGTTCGTCACCTGACACGAAGACTTGAAAGAGAAAATGTCACTGAAAGTCACCAGGCTCTGCCTTGGCGTATTCTGTCAAGCTCTAGACAGTAAATCTGCCGCAACTTGACGGTATCGCTCGATCCTAAACATTCTGTCCAGACACGATCATCACAACGGCCATACCCAGGATAACTGACGAGTTCAGCTCCTTAGCGGACGTTGGGTACGTTGACAAGAGACTGACCGAGCATGCATTCCATCTGACGTGAAATTCGCAGCTGGTATGGATCGAGCTACTTGGTAATTAGCAGTGGAACGTATCAGGGGTCGGCACTGATGGTGCCAGTTGACAACCTCAGTCTTTCAACTGGTCTTCGGCAAGGCTTACAAGTTGTTTCCAATCAAGTGGACACTACTTGTGGCCATAGCATTTTTTCAGGCTGGAAGTTTGCTGTGCGGAGTAGCACCATCATCCGTCATCTTGATCCTAGGTCGCGCTATCAAAGGCGTGGGGTCTGGCGGTATCTACTCTGGTGCTCTGCTCATTATAGCACAGACGATTCCATTGCACCGACGAGCGGTGTACACCAGTATGATCGGAACGATGTACGCTATAGCTAGTGTCGTTGGACCACTGTAAGTTTGTTCCGCTGCAGTACATCCGAAGTTGGCACGCTGACGCCTTAGACTTGGTGGTGTCTTCACAGATAGATCTACCTGGAGACTTTGTTTCCTCATAAACCTTCCTTTCGGTGCTATCACTGTCCTCTGCATATTCTTCTTCCTTGATAAAGAGACAGGGAGAAACCACTTTTGGAACCTCAGCTTGAGACAGAAGCTCTACGATCTAGACTTACTAGGGTTTGCACTCGTACTACCTGCTATGGTATGCATTGTTCTTGCTCTCCAACTCGGAAACTCGACATACTCCTGGAGCAACTGGAGGGTCATTGTGCTATTATCTGTGTTTGGACTCCTGGTGTTGGGTTTTGCAGCAAGCCAGAAATGGCAGTCCGACAGAGCAATGATACCACCTCGCATACTTCTATGTCGAACAGTATGGACTTCGGCTAGCTTTGCATTCTTCCTCCAGGGCGCTTTCTATTCCATTTCGTACTACTTGCCACTCTGGTTCCAGACAGTGCGAGCGGACTCTGCCACTGCCAGTGGAGTCAACACGTTACCTTCCATCCTTGGAGTGGTCATATTCTCAATGCTGGCAGGATTTGCAGTGGTGAAGTTTGGATACTATACTTGGGCGTGCCTTGCAGGCAGCGCACTGAGCGCGATTGTAAGGTCTTCCACGATCATTCAAGCTGTGCTGAACTGACTTATAGGGATGCGGACTTCTATTCACTCTCACTCCCTCAAGTAGAGCAAGTATGTGGATTGGTTATCAGTCCATCTACGCAGCTGGCCAAGGCTTAGCCGTGCAGCAACCATTGATCGCCGTACAGACAGCACTAAACATGGACGACATCCCAGAGGGAACTGCGATCATCAATTTCTTGCAGACATTCGGTGGCACTGCATTCACAGCAGCGGCGCAAGCAATTTTCAGTGGCCGTCTAGTCAGTGCAATTGCCGCAAGTGGAATTCCTATTCCCAGTGATGCCGTCCTGTCACAGGGCGCAACCAGACTCGCTGCACTGGTACCGCCCGCATTTCTAGGCGCTCTACGACAAGCCTACAATTCAGCGCTCACAGGAACCTTTGCAATGGGCTTGGCTTGCTCAGGCGTGGCGTTCCTCATGGGCATTGGGATCCCATGGTTGAGCACCAGGGCTGTACACCATGTATACGACACTGAAAATAGAGCTAGCGGGGACGATCGTGCTAGCGAATCATCATCCGCTCAGGATGTATCATTGGTGCTTGCCCTACCTACAATCAAGCGACCACCGTCAGCTCCAGTGCATTTGAGTACGCTTTTCCCAGACAACGCTCCGACAACAGAAGAGACGAAAGACGAAGATCATCCGCAGACGGGTTTGGAGAGTTCTCCAAAGAAGAGAAAGAGAACATCCTTGCAGCATTCCCTGTCCACGACAACGCTCGACCGACAGAGAGAAGCCGAACTGCAACGGTACCGATCACTCTTACTCCAACAACGAAGAAAGGCTCGAGATGCCTATCTACGGGCATTAGAACAAGAAAGTCGCCTGTTGGACATCGAATCTAGTTTGTACGATCCTGGAACTTCAAGTCGGGTGCGAGATAGATTCTAGAGAGTGCTGGTCGCGAGTACAAGGTTTCATCCTAGGTCCGAAAGAGCTTTGACTGAAGTGGACATCATTGAAGCCTTGCGAAAAGGGAATGTAGATAGATTCTAGCTCGCACACATCGTACGCGAATTAGACATGTGATCGAAATGCTCCTTCTTGACGTCACAGTATTCTATCAACGCTCAATTCGATACAGGTTTCCTGTCGCAGCTTCCTGCGGTCAAAGCTATCGCAGATCCCTTGCAAGACCTGTTGGGCTTTGTTATTGCTGTTCAAATACTTGGACCCTACATGGACATTCTCCAGTCAGACTAGACTGGCTGAGGAGACATGGGGTTTCTTTGCGAAAGTGACAAAGTGTGTCAGGGTTGTGTATTTGTAACGCGCCTTGTCATCTTCCATGTTGAGGTCAATTGTCCGACCTTCCGATCGGGCCTACTACCAAAGAGACAGACTTGTCTTTCCCTCGGACTCCGTTCGGATGCCGGACGCCCATGAGCGGCTTAACCATGAACCTAGACGAGATCTTTCGATAGAATGTGGCAAAGAAGCCTAAAGTATCTGTGATGCTTCTCAAGCCTGCCTCGCTCCTTATATCCACTGGAGTCGGCGATCGAGTCTATTCTCGTTAAATTTCAGGCGATACCATATCTATTCGATCATTCTCAAACATTCGGACCATCGGCCACACAGAGGACCAGGGATCAACCACCGTATAGCTATTTCTGCTGCTTGAAGAGGAGCCTCCACGATGCTTGTTCATCAGGCTGCTGGAATAGTCTCAAATCACCCTGCATTAGCGCTGTTAGCGATTGTCGCCTTCATCTACTTCATTGTCACAAGATTTTACCATCGCAGTGGAGTCAGTGTGCTTCCAGTAGTGAAAGTTGATGGGCGAGATGTTATCCCTGCACTGGAATCAGCGCAAGCTCAGGTAAGTGCAGAACGCTTTTCCTCGCAAGCAAAACAATATCGGCTGACGTGATATTCTAGTATGGTGAGAAGCCATTCATGCTCTCGTTGCCAGGAATGAATATGGCCGTACTGCCTCCTTCGGAGATCGAAACTATCAAGGCCCTCCCCGAGACTGAGGTCTCTATCAAGTAAGTCTCTGTCAAGGCCACAACTCTTTTCAGAATATTTATCAGATGTTTCCATGCAGGAAGCATCATTACGACGTCTTTCTAGGCGAATACACCTATATGGGAACAAAAGCAGACGAATTCGACCGCACAATGCGACACACGTTGACGCGTAACACACCAAAAGTACTCGATTGCTTCAACGAAGAAGTCGAGTATGCAGTCAACAAAATGATTGGATCTTGCGAAGACTGGACGGTAATCAATCCTCGACATGCTATGTCCCGTATTGCCTCTATCATGTCGGCTCGCTTGTTCGTAGGATTACCGCTGAGCCGGGAAGACAGGTGGACAGAGTCAACTGTGAACTATACTGGCGGAGTTTCTCAAGCCTGGTTGATACTACGCCTTATACCACGATATGTTCGCGATGTTGTTGCGCCGTTTCTTCCCCAAGTTCGGGCACTCAAGCAACAGAAAGCGGCAAACGAGAGAGAGCTAGCACGTCTTATTGCTCAAAGAAGCTCAGATGATCACAAACACCAGAACGTACCGGGTGGAGAAATGCTAGATTGGTTCTCAGCTCAATACTCCAAAGCTCCGACCTCTCAAGAGCTTGCAAGAGATCAGATGTTGACCATCTTTGCCTCGATTTACAATCTTTCGAACGCTCTGACATACGTTATCTTTGATCTCGCAGCTCTGACAGACGAAGAAGTTGGAGCGCTCAGAGATGAGGTGCTGGCTTACACCCTTGAAGATGGGCGAGTTGAAAAATCCAATATGCCCAAACTGAGGAAGTTGGACAGCTTTGTGAAAGAGTCCCAGCGTCTGTCGCCGCCTTCTCTCGGTAAGTCGACCTCGTTTACGTTGTAGCCGAGACTGACCAAGTACAGTTAATATTCCAAGAATTGTCACCAATCCAAAGGGACTTCGATGCAAATCGGGCGATGTTCTCCCATACGGCACACGTCTGACGATAAACGCTCACGCGATCAATCAGAACCCAGCGTCGTACCCTGATCCTGCCGCCTTCAAACCGTTTCGCTTCTCGGAGCGCCGAGGGGTTCAAGGCGATGAGCACAAATATCAGCACGCAACTACTGGGATCGATAACATCAATTTCGGACATGGTATCTGGGCTTGTCCAGGTCGGTTTCTGGCCAGCGCTGAGATCAAAGTGGTCTTGTGCTACATGCTTCGGCACTACGACATTAAATTACCGAAAGGAACATCAAAGCCAAAACAACAGCATTATGGCCTGGCTATATATCCGGACGCAAGTGCGAACGTGGAATTCAAGAGACGCGGCGGTAGTGGGAAATGAGACTGCTCCGAACAAGGTAGCCCTCCAATGACAACTTGTCAAATCTAATCGCATCGTGAGAACCGTGAGATTGATGTTACCTTATAATGTTCTTTATGATATCGTGACAAGACATTCTATGGAAATCTTGGATCTTCGGCTGCTTCGGTCACGAAGGTCTGGCAGGATCATCTGGGAAATGCTTGACCACGTTATAGCCCTACGATTGATCATCACCCGCAACTAAATCTGTCAAGTATTCTTCACGCTTGCTGTTCTTATCATCTCCAATTGCTCGCCGGTCCAGATGGAGTCTATCTCGTCGCGCAGGGGCACCTGCTTAGCCTGGAATTCGCTTCTAGCTTGTTCCTCATTCTCGCTCAAAACTCTGATGATGTTGAGTCCCATAACTTGCTTGATCGCATTCTCATCGACTCCTCTTTTCAGCAGCTCCATCGCAATGGCGGGAAACTTCGACACATTTTCCAGCCCCTGAGGACCGTGTAGCATGCCATCAAAGTCCGAGCCAATGCCGACATGCTTAAAGCCAATCAGTTGTCCTGCGTACATGATATGGTCTACCACGTCTTCGATGCTCGCATCTACGGGCGTATTACTCAAAAGAGCAGGCATGAAACATATCATGATTACGCCCCCATTGTGCTTGAGCTGGTGCAAAATATCGTCTTGCACATTACGTACGTGCGGAACAAGACCATAGCTACCCCAAATCAGCTGTTTGGCTAACTAATACTGTGAACCATTACCATGAAGAATGAGAGAAGATGACAGGAGATCGAGAGATCCGCAAAACTTCTCGCTGAGTATCATGATTCGTATGCGAGATATCGACCATCCTGAATAGATTAGTAACCACTTGATCTAGTGATTTGTGGATAACCTGCATTCCGATTCGGTTCATTTCCATTACCAGCGCTCGACCTTTGTTGGTGAGTGTTGTCTCGCCTCCGATTGACCCAGTCTATTAGCATCAGTAATACATTCGTACAGAAGTGAGTATACTAACAGCAGAGGCAGCGTACTGATTGTGTTTGCTGTGACAGAGCGTAGCGTATCGTACTCCCAGACGATGTAGTATACGTAGAACGCTCGCGCTACCACATATCTGATGAAGACCCTCTAGACCTAGCAAGCTTGCAATTCTTCCACTCGAGAATATCGTCTGTATGTCTTTGGACTCTGTGACAAGCTGGAAGTCTTGTCGATGGATATCGCACCATGAATGCACTAGATCTACTTGCTGTATCATGGTGCGCAGGACGTCATCGGAAGTATCTTTGTTGGACTGAGGTACAAATATACTCCAGAACTGCGCTCCAACTTTGCCCTGCCGTAATCGCTGCAGATCTGTATGGCCAACAGACACATGATCGATGTCGAGCCCAGATTGATCCAGATGTGCCTGACACCAGCCACGTACGATCCACGGAAAATCATTGTGGCCATCTAGAACAGGATTTGATCAGGAGTTGACAAATAGAACGATATGGTAGGCCCTACCAATGAGCGGGACTTTGTCTAACAAGCTCCTCGCTTGGTTGTTCAGACCGTCCATGTCTTTTTCCAAGTGCGATTGGAGGTCCGAACTAAGATTCGCGCTTTGTATGCTACAAGCAGTAGCTAGTAATGGCAAATTTCATATTTTGCAAGGCATAACACTTTACAAACAAGGATGGTGATACGCAGAGGTGCTACAATGCTGTAGTGGGCGGAAACTCGGAATTGCTCCGATTCCGATGCGACCAAAATTAAATTTAGCAGCATCACTCCAAAGGTCCGACGATTACTCCGAAGACTATACATTGAAATTAAATATCTCAGATGAACATTCAAGGTTTGATACAGACTATGCACGGTCCCCTCGGACCAGTGCAAGTCACGTATCAAGTGATCTCGGAATCCGACTCGGACCGAAGATGAACAGGGATGCCCACGCCCGCTCACCGTGGGCAAGTAAGACGACAAGTCCTTACTGATTGCTGACCCCATACTCTTCCTATCTAGCACTTACATTGTCTCGTTCTGCTCGAGTCCGAAAGACCTTTTTGCTGCGTGTCCATGAGAATCGTCAACAAAGGCTTGCGGATGTACGACGCAATTATCATTGGTGGTGGCCCCTCGGGGTTGGCAACATGTCTTGGTCTTGCTAGGCACCTCTACAAGGTGCTCGTCGTGGACTCGAGCCAGTATCGCAATGCACCTGCATCGCACATGCACAACATCCTGGGATGGGACCACGTTCCCCCCTCCGTCTTTCGAGAGACTGTCAGAACTCAGATCCAGACTCGGTACCCGAACGTCACGTTTGCAGACAACAAGCAGATCATTGAAATCAAGCCTACCTTGATAGATGGAAGAAATGCATTCCAGAGCGTGGCCAACGACGGGACTACTTGGACAGCGCGCAAAGTTGTTCTCGCAACCGGAGTCAAGGATGTCATGCTGAATATCACTGGCTATGCCGAAGCCTGGGGAAACAAGATATTTCACTGTCTGTTCTGTCACGGTTACGAGGAGAGCGGGGTGGACAGCGCGGGACTCCTCGCGATCGGGGTCCTTGCCAACCCCAATCACGGAGCCATCGTTGCCAAGTTTGCTGCTCGACTCGCCAAGAAGGTCGTGATTTACACGAACGGGGACGTTAATGTGTATCAAAGCTTGGTGGAGAAACTGAAACATCCTGTTTTTTCGTTTGACCAACGCGTTATCAGTCGCCTCGAGCCTATCGAAGATGAAGTCCATGGCGGGGGAATAGTACTCCATATGACAAGTGGCGAAGCCTCCAAAGAGGCTTGGTTGGTATGCAAAAGGGATGGAGAAGCGTTACCTAGCTGACTGAGTACAGGCACACGCGCCAGCCACGACACTGCGGGGAGACTTGACAAAGCAGCTCGGTGTAGAGGTAGACGAACAAGGCGTCGTCAAAACCACCTCTCCACAGGGGGAGACAAATGTCAAAGGCGTATTCGCTGTAGGAGACTGTTCAACAGTCCTAAAAGTTGGAATACAGGCAATGTTCTCTGGAAGTCTGGTAGCGGGCGGCGTGAGCATGCAGCTGGCCTCCGATTTGTATGATAGTGCTGCAACTACGTAATGACGTAAGCACGTCCTTCTGCTCGAAAATCCTCTTTCTCGTGTTAGAGATATGAACGGAACAGTTTCTTGTTCCTCAAACACACCAGTATGCACTTTGCTACAATCAATACTCTCTGTCAACTAGCACAAGCGGTTTAATGGACACATCACGCTACTGCAACATATGGCGTATGTTGTGTGGTATACGTACCTGATCAGTTTTTACACCACATTTTTAGAGGAAGTATTTGGTCGTACAATAAAATCAAGTCTCTCTATCGTCCACCACGCCTGAATGCTTCAAGTCTTTGATCGTTGCTTGACCACGTTTTACTACCTCCAATTCCTCCATGCGCTTACTCCACGCGTGTAGATGTGGCCACGAAGAGAGGTCAAGGCCAAATCTTGAGCTTGTTGTTGAGTCTACCAGCGCCATGTTGGAAAGATCGGCTATGGTCATCCTGTCTTTCACTGCAAGCCATGTTTGATCTGGTTCCGACAACCTTCCTTCCATCGCATCATAGTGCTGACTGATCTGCTTCACCATCCTATCTCGTGTCAGATTGCGCTAGCAAGAGAAGTCCCGAGCATGATACCATTCTTCGGCCCGAGGTATTTTGTTTTCCTCGGACATCAACTTGAACTGCAGCCACGTTTTGGCCACGGGGCTTGGAATTGTCAGCAGCAGAGACCAGATACTAGCATCATACTGACAAGAAGTTTGCAGCATGGAACATTGTCCAGTTGAGTACCTCGGCCTCATTGATACCTTCCTCACCGAGCAGAGTGCGGTGCACATCGTATTTGCGGCATAGGTGCATCATGATGCTAGTGCTATCCCAGAGCACGATACGCTGACCATTCTCCACATCGATAAGCGCTGGGACGTACTGCTGTGGATGAATTGTCTGGAACCACACTGACTTTTGCTGTTTGAGTCCATCTAGGACTACCAAGTCGTACTGTACGTCAAGTTTGGTCAAAAGTATCCAGATTTTGAGCCAGGTCTCATAGCTCGTGGCGGTCACGATCAGTACCGGCCGAGCTGGTGTGTCGCGCTGGAGTGAGACTACGGACTTCGTGTTGAGCATTTTGGGAGAGGTGATTGGCGAGTTTGGACGCTAACACAGTGCTAATATCACAGTCCAACCTTCTTAATGGGGCCGAAGTTTTGAAGGTAGATGAGTTGTTCAACCGGACTCCTTTTGCTAGTAACCTAGGCAGGAGAGATATGTCATCTCCATCATCTCCAATCCCATACAAAGCATTCCGAGCACTCCGGACGGTGTCCAGAAGGACCCACAAGCCGCGTCATGTTGATATCCCGTGCCTCTGCCTGACGCCGGAACTTAGCATCTGGACGGCAAGTGAGGCGCGGCGCGCTAGGACGGCATGCCCATCGCGGCATGCGTTAATCGGTCCTCGTGATGTTTCCATGGAAGTGTGAAAGATAGATCAAAGCCGGGGCCGTGTCATACGACTATGTTATCGGCGCCGTGACAGGCAAGGTATACCTTCGGCCCGATGCCATCTCTGGAGTTACAGAGGGCGCCCTAGGCCAAGGAACCCGATACGCCAGAGTAGTAAGTTGGTATAGTACGCATCCAGATGAGTTGATTGATCATCACGATTGAAATCAATACTGTCAAAGCATAGTGCGTGCTTTTGCAGCCACTCACCTCATCCCAGACAACATGACGACATATCTTTTCCCAATTACGGACAACCATGATGCGCCTCAGAAGCGCCTACTCTACCCTTCGATATTGAGTCACATCGTTCGAGGCGCGGAAGACGCAATTGATGCCCTTGAGACGTTCCGTGACCTTGTTCAGGGTCAAGACGTTGAGCGAGGGTACCTTGTGTATGATGCTCATGCGGGAGACACAGCCTGCCAATTGCGCGCGGGTATTCTGAACGAACTCGCGACAATTTTCAAGAACAACTACCAGGAGCGCTACAATTTTGTAAAAACGTTGGAGGAACATGTTACTCGTTTGCGGCAAACAAGGGATGCGTCGAGGGAGTTGTGCTTCAAGATGACACACTTGAAAATCCGCTGTGCGGATCTCGGCGTCGATGAGAAGAGCACGTCTGCCCAGGATCTTCTGGCGAACGTCATGTGGTCGCAACCAGACAAAAATTGGGTCGACAAGGCTGGTCACAAATGCAGATTAGTACATCGCCAAGACAGTGCTGTCAGTTTCCTAGCAACATCTGCAGACAGCACGCGCGCGGAGACAGACACCAGGAATAGGGAGCTCTTCGGAGCCACAAAGGTTATTCCGTTCCTGGTGTTTGCGTACACCCTGGCTCGATACAAGACTTACAGTGGACGGGACGGCATGCTCATCGCTCGACTCGATCCAACAGGCATGCTCGAACGAGCGAACACTTTGATAGCGGATTTCTGGGACACAAAGAACAGAGAATACCGGTCATCTTCAATGACGAGACCCAACCAGGAGGTCAAGCATCTACAGAATTGGCTGTGCGACTACAGCTGCTCGTGGCTGCAAGATCTTGCTTCTCGCATTGTTCCTGGTACTATCTACGAGAAGTACGTGCTTCCTTACACCTACCATCACTCCGCTGACGAGTGTAGCTTGTTCGAGAGGGCCCGCCACAGATCAGAAAAGGGCATGGCTGCCATATCAGGATATATAGGGTTTTTACTCCTCCGCAAACATTGGGCCTCCATGAATATGCCTATCGTACTAGTGAACAGGTTCTTCTGCTCTAGTGGTTTGTTCTGCAGCGATTAACGGGCGTACAAAGCTAACGTCGACAAGGTCATCATCTCCAAGTGTACGAGGGCAACATCACTCTAGATTGTAGTGCCTCGGTCACGAACGGACCCTCGCTAGACTGCCCGGCTCGCTGGCGTCTTGAAGCTTCCACCATCGATCGTATGAAGGATGCTGCAGACTCTTCTTCCCCTGTTCTGGTGATCATGGGCAACAGCTACAATCACGGGTCACAGAATGAGCTTGATAAGATGGACGGAAGATCGATTGATCATCTTCAGTCCTACAGCGAACACAAAGATCTTGGAGAGTGCACAGAAGCCGCTCAACAGAATGACAGGTTCATTCACACAGATCACGACCGTCTCGCGCTATCCATTTTTGCCAATCACGATCAGTATCCATTCGAGCTACCCAACAAAATCAACAAAACGGGCTACGTGGAGAGTTTGCTGTCTGAATATGCTCATGAGCAGGAGAGATCGGGCAAGGCAACAGCAATGTTGTCTGTGTGGAAGAAATCTTTGAGTATGCTGAGTGAGCAGGGGCTAGGATCAGGTGGAATAAGACTTTTTGGTTGGCAACATGTGTTCCTCGAGAGAAAGGATTGTTTGGCTAGGAAACTTCGTGTGTGGCAAGAGTCAGAGAGGGTCACTCCCTTGTATGAGGAGTTTTAGAATACTGTTTACCAATACATGTGGTGCATTCTATGCATACAACTCCTCAAAACTACAATTTGGGAATAGTGTATTGACGTGATAGTTCATCTATTTCATATACGAACGTGCATGGCCACATTTGTCATTCAATCCGATCAGCGTCTGCCAAGGATACATACTAGCAGCTTTTCCTTGCAACTGCTTGTATGGATAATTTGAATACAATTGATCGGCTTCACGATGCAGGGCTGAAAGTGACGATTCTTCGCTCATAGTGATTGCGATTGCCATTCAAACGGCAAGGAGTCCAAATTATACTATTGTTCGTCTACGTACAAAGACTCTGGCCTCACTCCTCGCAATCCAAACCATTTCGTTGACTTTGCCATGCTCGGATGCCTCTAGCGAGAGATCATGCGAGCGCACAAGCAGCGCAGCAAAGCTCTTCATCATGCAATTTGCCAAATGTTTTCCGATGCATTGCCGCGCACCAAAACCATACTGCCAGAGATGATATCGATACTATAAGACCAATTAACATCGCTGCACTTGGCCGCTCGGGGATTGGCGAATAGTACTTACATCCGATTTCTTCATATCTAGGAATCTGGAGGGGTTGAACTCGGTTCGATCTTTGCCCCAGAATGGATCCTCGATATTAATCGCTCGCGTATCTATCGTAATATTTGTCTTCTTTTGATCAGATTCTATCATTGACACATAATGGAATATGCTTACTTTCGCAGGCAGGATCCACTCGCCGGCTTTTCTGTCAGTCGGAGGTGCTTGTGGGATTGAGAAAGCTGCAAAGATCTACTTTAGCAGGTGAATCGTCAGAACACACATGGAGAACTCACAAGCTATGGGGCTCAAGCGAGCTGATTCTCGGATACAAGCAGACAGGAACGTATCATCGCGCATGATGTACGCGATCCAAGACGCGTCATCCTCTCTCGTATGCAGCTGGACCTCCTCAGCTAGTTGCGCTTGTGCGGCACGATGTTTCGCGAGATTGTATATCAACCAGGACATCGCGCCTGTGACTACATCAAGATTCGCGAAAAGCGACTCGTCGATCGTTTGCAAAAGCTTCCACAATTTTAGCTTCGAGCATTGATCACTAAACTTCTACTCACCTGCTTCACATTCGTATTACTCTTAGCGTAATGCTCAAGAAGCCCAAGATCCCCCTTTGTGGCAACTTTCCTCTGGTAAACCTGATGGTTGAAGTTGGCAAAGTCGGAGAGGTAGGTCTTCAGCTTGCGGTGGACCGGCATCTCAAACACGCGGGATAGATCAAAGCGGCTGATGCCACCGTCCATCACAGATTCAAAGAGTGACTCCCTCGGAGGTACCAGTCTCCATAATCCAGCTCTCTCTTCTGGAGAGAGTCCTCCGTATATCAGATCTGCAGATGTGTCGAATAAGAATACACGAGCATCGTTCGAAGGATGTATGAATCCGGCTTGGAAGTTTTTAGATACTTCAAGGGTCGCTAAGTGCCTTTGCGCTGCGTTGAAGATCTTGAGACTACTGTTGGATACGGTGACATGCGAAAAATGAGGCTCCAGGGTTGTTCGTAAGGATTTCCATTCCGAGCCGCTGATCAGTCCCAGGCAACTACCCAGCAGCTCGCCCATTATATAGCCAGAGTTGTTGTTGGATGCCTTAATATGAGTATCAGAGTCTCTGAAAAGAGTCTGGAGGGGCGTTGGATCTGCGATAACCCTGGAAGATTTAGTTCTGTTACCCAAGCGGAATTCTACTACTGACACTTCCGGGGTCATCCCGTTCCATATCCTGTATATAGGTCCTAGCTCTTCCCGCCATTGGCTGTAATTCCGCGACCCGTCCAAGAATTTTGCTTTATCGCCTTGTCCATCCGGCCACTGGTATGGCAGAGACGGGATGTCCCTGACTCCATCCAAGTCCTTGATGGGATACAATCGGACTAGCACTGCCTGAGTTGAATGTCAATCCGCATCTACGCAGTCTACAAAGAATCACGGGCATCTTACATTGAGCACTCTGCTCAAAACTCGCTGCAGCAGTGCCGGGGCTTCGGGGTCCTTCCTCAGCAATACCCCATGCAATCGCGTACATAGAGCCCCTAGGAGCAGAGAAACGAGTATGAGACCCGCTAGCATGACAAAAAAAAGCGATCAAATGGTTTCCAAAGGATGTTGGTCGGGATTTTGCTCGATATACATTACACGACACGAGAGCATCACTGGTTCATAGAAGACGAGCCTGGTCTGGCAGATTCTTTGCCGCTGACTCCGTTACGACAGGGGCCTGTACGACAGCGTACCCTCGAGCAAATCCATGTGTCCGCTCGGCATGTCCGGTAAAGCCGTCGGACTCCGAAGGATCGGCATCTGAGGAGATCTGCGCCTGTATGATACCGGAGGGACTTCAGACGCTGAATGTTGACTGATATGAAGGTCGAATAAATTCTGGTGACATAAGTAATGTCGTCTATGGGTTCTCCACCATACTCGGATTTTCTATCAGGTATAGCCTGCTCGGCGGCGTATAGAGACCCAGTACCGCACTACGGACGAACCGCTGTTGGAAATCCCGCTTGCACAGCGTTATGAATTCGACGAAGGCCTTCGATAAGTTCAGGAAGTGGTACAGTGAAGGTAATTCTGAACCATCCGATGCCCTCATGATGGGTATGAAATGATTCACCATCGGCAAGGAGAACTCCATGCTTCCTGAGATGATCTTGGAATTGCTTGTTACTAGAAGCAGCTCCAACATCTTGCACGAGTTGCGCGAAAACAAAGTTTCCTGCAGATACAGTGATGTGGCGAATCTTTCGACTCTGAAGCGAGGCAACCAGTACGCGATAGCTAGCAAGAAACTTGACCCGATTTAAATATAAGAGCTGCTGCAAATGTGAAGAATCGAGACATGTTAAAGCTGCAATGACGGTGGTGACTTGCTCGTGGTTTGGGAAGTTGAATGCGCGTACCGGCTGTACCGCAGAGGTAGTGGTTTGAGTTATGCTACAAGCCTATTGACTACTTCAGCACTGCGATAGTAGAAGCGATGTCACACCAACCGTGCTTGGACCATCATACCCGAACATCTCGGCTACACTCCAGATAACGTGAACGCAAGAAGGATCGCAGCCCAATTGAATCAGATTCAGTCGCAGGACTGACGAAGCGAGACGAGCAAAGTTTGAACACGAGGGACTGTCTCGGCCTTCCTCTGGGAAAGAAGCTGTGATGCGTGTCTCATCTGCTATGAGATGCAGGTCATGACGCTGGCAGAACAGTAGGAGACTGATGAGAGCCGAGTCGTCAAGACTTCTCGCGATCGGATTGCCGGGATTGGCAAGTAAGAGAGCTTTCACCTTGTCACCCGACGTCTGCAGAGTCTCCTTGAGCAGCTCAAGAGAGTAGGGTAGCGCATTTTCATGCTGCCAGCCTGGGTTGTGTATAAACAACGTCTTGATACCGGGTGGCAGACCGATGAGGACCTCATCTACACAAGGTCAACGCAGCACCATGCTCGATACAAGCTTCAGCTTACCTGAACACGGAGCGGGTATCAATACAGTGTCTCCGTCTGCACATAGTGTGGCGCAAAGCGTTCGAAGACACTCGGCACGGCTCGCACCTACGACGACGTTCTTGGGGTATAGCGCGTGGCCAAGCAAGACATTCGTATTCCAAAAGCGAGCGTATGCAACGGCCAAGTCGCGAGCACCAGGCACCGAGGCCTATACGGATGTAAGCTGGGGTCGTGGTAGGCTGATTTGGATAGATTGACATTAGGGGATGCCAGGATGCGGCTGTGTTCCTGCGCAATCTCGCCGCTCAAACGTGCGCTGTCGGTCGTTGCCAGGTCAACCAACGGAGCATGGAACATGACGTTCGGGATCGGCCAAAAGCACCAGGTACGTGTGACCGGAGTCGGATGAATTACCTAAGTACAAGACTTCACACGTTGTGAGGAGGGCCCGGCAGCTAGACCAAGGTCCGTCCCGTCTGTCCGGCCGTTCAATCATCACGGAAGCCGAACAGAGATCGCGATCTTGGCTAGGTAAACACAAGCGGACCGGAGAGACGCGTGCTCGGCTGCTATCCTTGTAGGTAATCTATCTGCCTTTGCCCGGGCGGCGAAGATGATCACTAGCTTGGCTTATCCCCTGGCCCACTCACGGTCGATTGGATGCTGTCGTGCCACAGCCACAGAGCTCTGACAAAGAGCCAATACACAATATGCATCCAAGCCGGACATATACCCCCCTCATGTGACGCTGTTCGTCGCACCAGTCTTTGCAGCAGCCCTGCCATTGACACAGCACAGGTAACGAAGCTGCGCACTCCAAACTGGGAGGGGTTGTAGGTGTGCGCCGGCAGTGCAAGTAGATAGTCCAAGTAGTCCTGTGGAAGGCCGGCGTCCTGCGCACCTCGTAGCAGAAGGTCCTGATCTAGGGTCAGCCTTGTGGAGCTTAACACCCTGATGTCTTTTAGTGTGGCAGCTCACCCTGTAGCGGACGCTGGGCGCTGCGGCCCGCGTGATTGTGGGCCATGCAACTAGGGTCATGAACGTGCAACTCTTCGCTGTCCCATCTCCAAGGAGCAATCCCTCAATTGCGAGCGTTCGATAGGCCAGGCCTCCGCCTTCTGTTGCTACAACGTTCTTCCACTCATTGGATCGCAGACGCCACGCGACGCCATGTACGTCTGGGCATTTGGCGGATGCGGGACGTGGCTCGATACTTGCCATCGCAGGTTCAAGGTACGGTAGGCCAGGGACATTGAAGCAGAGTCGATACTGAGGGATCGTTGCCGGTTGACGCGCTATAGGAACAACGCCCCTCCTTTCGAGTGCTCCAGAGTCCATGTTCGATCCAAACGCAAAGTACCATAGTCCCTCGTCATCCATATTGCTTTGCGTTGGTGGTCCTGATGGTGACACTTGATCCCATGTACTCGAGGTTACATACTTGCAAACGGAACGCCACACTGGCCTAGGGCTCCTGCGGCCACCGAGAAACATTGGGCCAGCCCTTGAGCTCCGCTTTTGCCTGCATGACAGTCGGCTCTGTATCTTCCGACAAGAGGCCGGTGACCCTTCCACTGCAAGCGTGCCGCAGGTCAGCATGCCACACAGTGAACGTGATGGACATTACTGTGCAATACAGTGGGCTTCTAAAATGTGCAATGTACCCCGAAGATAGAAAATGCCAGGTGGGAAGGATCAGACTTGGAACAACAGCTTGTGATCATACAAACACTTCATCAAAATGCACCCTCATCGTGACAGACTGACCTCTGCATCCATGAGTTGGCAGCCCTAGTTCCCAAAGGATGCGTTTTGCGACCGCGTTCAAATCTGCACGTGCAGTCGCGATACGTAAGGGCAGGCTCCCGGCGGTGTAGCAGACGCCGTGCAAAACATCGTATCCAAGCTTTGTTCCTGCATATTACAGAACAGCGATCGAGCGCAACTCATTGACGGTCAGGCTCAGCAAGTCAGGTCGAATCCACGTCGTCAGGGATTGAAGACAGGGCTGTGGATGAACGTCGGGCCGGTCCCCAACCCAAAAGCAGGCGGAGCATTCCCCGCATGAGCTCGGCTGAGGCCGGGTAAGCTGAGCTAAGGTGGCCCTGGGGCTCACCTAAGCCGCCCAAACTGTCAAGGCATATTCACTGATACGTGACATGCTCGAGATATACGACGCACACCCTGAGACTCTCGGATACGCCTCGTCAAATCTGCTCTTCTAGCTCAAGACCACGTGCTTGTGAGAAGCCTGCACCCAAGGGCATGACACCAGAAGAGCGATAGCGATTCAAGAACATGTCGTAGGGCTGACTACTGTTCGCCGTCTGCGCATCCGGTCGAGCACTAGGAACGCATACCCCAATCTCTACAACTGCCGTGCTCGGTCAAAGATATCTAGAGATGCCGAGGGCCTCGAAACGCGCACCAGTGGTCCTTGCCGGCAGGCTTCTTATCGGCAGCTTACACACCACACCGCCTTCATGTCATCCCTGGCACGGAGCTTGTACCCGTGCACACCGCCGCCCTGTAGCTGGCTCAGACGTCTCGAAGAGCCACTAACTCCTACGATGCTTTGGTCGTCGCTAATATCCTAAGAAATGCAAGACTCGCATCGCGCGACAGCAGTTCCAGATCCTGCCAGTCTGGGTATGCTTTCTTGCAAGCCAAAAAAAACACTATCTCAGATGCTGTCTTCCGCATTGATGGATTTAGCATACTTCCAAATTGCACAGACGCTTCCAGACGGAATATCCGTACCATAAAGTGCACGAGAACTATACACTCAGGGTCGTGTCAGCTGATCTAGTGAAGGCTATGCCGAGTAGATCATCGTATGGATCTAGGTACTCTTGGTCTACAAGAAAGCTCAAGCTTTCCCTTCTTGGCGCCCGGCGTATGACATACATCCCTGCTTCGCTGGCATCAATCATGTATAATCGAGTTTCACACGTGGTCTTGGTCACGGTCACAACTCGGCCAAATATGCCCTAGAGGTGCTCCCTTGGGGATAGCCATTACGGTACTGGACTTCAGAGCATCTAAATGTACAAGATAACCTGAGCTACCTGAGAATTGGCATGCTCACTATGTCAAGTCAAAAGACAGTATGGTCTGGGCCCCACGGGCAGCGACTCCGATCAGCGTGCGTCAACTGCCATGCGG
This sequence comes from Sphaceloma murrayae, assembly GCA_002895985.1. Taxonomy (NCBI): domain Eukaryota; kingdom Fungi; phylum Ascomycota; class Dothideomycetes; order Myriangiales; family Elsinoaceae; genus Sphaceloma; species Sphaceloma murrayae. The sequence goes on from NKHZ01000088.1 coordinate 941,350, forward strand.
CCAAGGTATTCTTTACGCTCTATCTCATGAGCCCCGTCCTCTGAATCTTTCTACAGGTCAAATGCAGTGGCGAGCGAGAAGGTTGCAACAGGTGCACTATCCAGAACATGGCCTGTCGTTACGAAGTGTCTATGGTTGGCAAAACGCAGCGTGGCGGCCGCCGGAGCAAGCTTCTTGCCAAAGGATCGCATTCCCCTCCCCTCACGGTAACCGCATCGGCTTCTGTCACTCCTACAGCTGTCGATAGCGTGACTGGTAACTCATCGCCCGAATGGCTAGACGCTGTTACCAACGTACACGTCTTCCATGATTCTTTGGATGAATCACAGCATTCATGGATATCGGGCGCGGATGATCCTCCAACTTCCGATTTCGGGTGTACCCCGTCGCTCATGGAGAAGTCCATTGATACCTTTATCAGTGACTACCTACCGTCTGATTACAGCAACGAACACATATTATCTCAATACTCAACGACTGATTCTTTCAATTGGCCAAACGGGTCGCAGCTCTATGCGAATCCAGATCAGGAAGAACTCAACTTCAACGGATATCTCGATACCATTCGAGAGCTAGATACTCATTTGCGAGAGCCCGTTCCAGTCATTGATGCCGCCATCAACACCCTGAAGTGCAGTATCTCCAGGGTTGAAGCAATGGCAATGACTCCTTCTGCAATGTCTCAACATACAATCACCAGCCTCGCATTGTCGTCCGTGGAGTTATTGATGACTCTGGCTGAAAAGCTTTGTGCGACATTCAAGTTACCCGAACATGGCACTCCTGATGCAGATGCGGATCGCGCACTTGTCTTATCGACACCCACGACGAGCATAGGCCGTTTCCAAGCGAATCAAAAGGAAATGGCTGACATATGGAAACAAATGCTCGCGGTACAGACGAGACGTCTTGCTGGACTGATCACACAGGTGAATCGACTCTTTACGGAGCGAACGAGTGGCTTGAATGACATCCATGCGGCGAACAACATTGTCGACTACTTTCGGAAGACGGATCAACGCGCCAGAATCATCTTGACGAATTTGCAACTTTCGTTATGAATCGGCTGTGGAGAAGGAGACGGTATATCGCCTGCTTGCATGGAGTTCGATGCATCACGGAGAGTGGAGTGGCCATGAGAGTAGAGTGGCCATGGGAGTTTTGGCTGGATTCGCACGTGGGCGAAAGACTACAACTTCACCTACGAGTAGACACTGCTGTGGTGTTATCGTTTTCTGCTCAAGAGATTGAGCCAGTTGCCGGATGTGGGGGCCAAGAAATGAGCAGATCTGGGCACATCACCGATGACAGGGCATTAGGGCGTGAGGGTGCAGTATTAGGCCTACGAGTTTAAGTTGTTTGGCGTGGAAATCTGCACGCTCGTAAACCTCTGATCGTTTCCTGCAAGCCTTGTAAACCTGAAGACACGTATGACCAGGCGTACTCTTTTCTTGGTCGTCTCATGGTAGCCTCCGACGTCCCAGGCTGCCCTGTATGTGGGGTCGATCTACGTCGTTGAATCTCGACAGGGTTTCGGAGACTTTCATATCAGTGTGACGTGGGATGACCACAGTCTGGCCACATTGAGATGAAGGGTCACTTGATCCATGTCACACGTGTCACGGGGAGTTCACTGCCCTGTGGGCCATGTCCCTTATTGTCTTTTCGATAACAGACCGGCAGCGACAGCGACGGCGGCATTTCGCGCAAAGAGCTCTACCACTGCGTGTCAGATCGGTCTAGACTTTTAGTGTCAGCGAGTGATGTTCGTAAGTCAGCTTGGGGAAAATGAGGCTGGAGTCGCCATAGAGTGAAAAGTCGGGTTTTCCACGTCGCTGTAGCATCGTGCACCACAACCCTTGAGCTACGAGCCCTACGACATTTATAAGGGCTATACTGACACGTTGTAGCCTGGGCAAACTCGCATCGGGCTCGGACGTGAGCGTGCTCAGGCACAGAATGCCAATACTGCATCCGAAACCCGAACCCTAGTTGATATCGAAAAGCATCTGCAAATGAGGTCGATGCGGCTAGCGGCGAGTCAAATGAAACATTGATCCTGCGCACTTGCAGAACAACCACGATTACGATGAACTGTCCGACTTTCATCAGTCCCAGTGAGCGGTGTGCGGACCCTTGTTGCCAACAGTCGTCGTCGATCTGCGTGCCACGCGCGCGACGCAGAAGCTTGGAGCAACGTGCACATTGACCAATCACGAGCGAGTCGGCTGATGCCAATGTCACTGGCGCACACTGACAGTACAGGTTGTCACGAGTGATATTAATGATTGCTCCAAGCATGTTTCATTACTTGCTCAAAGGTAAGCTGAGTCCACCCACGCCTCGTTACCAAAACCTCGGCCTAGAACGTCGCTGGGCATCACCGCTGAGCTCAGCTGCGCGCTAAAATTGGCCCTTGCCCCAGTCTGGGCGCCAGGGCCATAATTCTTGTACTCTCTATAGAAGACATTGTTTAGAGGCTGCACAGTGTCCCATCTCGACCACCCCTCTGGCTTGACGACATCACTCAAATAGCTCCGCTGGAAGACGACCCGGCTAAATTGCCTCCACGGCCGGCCTAGGTAGGTCGAATTTGCACCACTGTTGCCACCGACATTCGCCTTGTTGAACACGTAGAAGCTGGTGTTATTAGCTGCATCTCTTCCGTTGGCAGTGATGAAGCCTGGACCAATGGTCTGGATGTCAACTCGTTCGAACCAAGCCGAGGCACGAAGGCCGAAGATAAAGTCCGTGGCGCCACTGATGAATGAACGAGCATACAGCTGGCGACCCTCGTTGGCGTAGATGGTGTCCTGGTAGCCGGTGAAGTTGCAGCCATAGAAGCCTTGCTTGGTGTTCTGAGCGCTGAGTGCAAGAGCCTGACCGTTTGTCGGTGCTGAGCCGAAGGTGTTGGCTATGTTCAGGTTGTAGAGCTTGACGTTGGACGCCCAGAGGCGGACCGTCGACGTGGCGTCATTGTTGGCTAGACCTGGAGTGTTACGGGAGAGGTTGCCGGTGATGGTGACCTGATTGTCCTGGTACGAGCGAGCATTTTTGGTGTAGCCTTGCACTACCAGTGGGCCAGCGTGGGGTGGTATATAGACTTGCTCAACATAGATGCCCGGAAGGATGAAGATGGTCTGAAGGGCGGTGTCGTTGTTCAGACCTGCCACTGCGGAGCTGATATTCCCAAAGCTACCAGGAAAGTTGCCTGTGGCATCGACCACGAGTGCTCCAGGCTCCGGCGAGGTCCGCTTGAACGGGCCGGTGGTGGCGATGCCACCTTGTATGGCGTAGACGGCGAGTATGGCAATTCGGGCAAGCATGGTCCTTCAAAGAGTCCGAGACGGGATACTGTCTCCTGGACATGGCGACGGGCTATATCCGTGACTATATCTCCCATGGCGACGGAGTTTCTTTGCCCACGTAGACCGTCCGTGACCCCTCGACCGCCACCGAGAGGTCTCCATTCAACGGGATATTCTCCGAAGCTTCCGCTTGTCGGCACGTGGAGATTGATAGAAAGATGGTCCATTTGATTGTGGGCGAATCTTCCGCCAATCGCCGTCAAACGCGGGGTGGTTGCGAGGGGTTTCCTGGGGAAGGCGTTCGTGTACCGTACCGTGGCCACCCACAGATTTTGTATCCCCATCTTGCGACCTTTTGTAAGGGACTCGTTTTGCCATGTCGGTCGCCATCTCAACCACATTACGCTGAGTTTGAAGAGTTGTGCTGTCATGCCTTGCATATGCGCCGGATATGACATGGCACTACATTTTTCCTGCAGCCTGCCCGCCAGCCTGGTGTCAATCACAGGTGTTATTCAGAGACTGCTGATAGGCCATAATATGTTGTAAGCAGCTCGACTTGGGAAACGTTATCGCGCGTTGGAGCCAGCTTGCGCTGTAGTCGCAGGATACTTGCCTAAGCTTCCATGCGGAACACTTCATGTAGCTGCAGCTCTTCTGTCTCTCGTAATCGATCCGTTGATCTTACTAGTGTTGCTTGCCTACCGCTGCAGAGGAGGAACACCTTGAACAAGGACAGATACAACGAGAAATCAGGCGCCAATGTCACGTGACTAATTCTCTACGGATCTCTTTATCGACCACAATTCTTACCTAGGGACACCGCTGCCTGGAGCAAGATCAGGAAAATTAGCTGTAAATGTGCTCTACTATAACCTGGTTGCGACCAGGAATTGAGAATCAGTCTGCTCCTCTTCACCGGCCTAGTGAGCATGACCTCCCTCGCAATGTTACACCGGCACAGCTTTTGAGCACGTACAGACATGTACCCACAGTACGTGCATACCTCGATACTTGCAGCGCTGGTCTTACGCACAACTCACAACACGAACATACTGATGGACCTTCACCGATAGCGCGGAGAGTCTATCAGGATTGAAGCCTAGCCGACACGAGCAGAGGTCCTTACAATTCTGAAAACTGTTGACTTACCGGAAACTCATAAGGATCAAACGAGTAGGCTGCATTGAGGTTGGTATTGAGAACTGGCTGGCACTACTGAAGTCCATATCCTACGACTTTACTGCTTGGAAGGTCCTGCGTCAGATCGCATATCTGATGACCAAACGTGAATACTGCCGTGATGATGCTGTCATGAGATCAGTGGAGGTTCTGATCCCAGTGCAGCATTAGGGAGTCGTTGATTCGTCAGGCTTTGACGCGACCAGTAGCACTGGGAGGATCAAGAAGACCCTGTGACTCGGTTGAGACACTGAGCACTCTTACCATCGACAGTTAGGACGGCACTATAGTAGCATAAGACAATTACAGGCGAGATTCAGATCTCAGAGAGCTACAGCAGTTATTCGAATCCTAATGGGGCCATCCTGAACCACATTACCGGAGACAGCACTCCGTTAGTGGCCATGGCAAGATTTGTATGGCTACGTTACGAGCCTCTCGGCCGTCTGAGTTCTACTGATGCCATATTGCATGGAATATCTTATAGAACGAACAGGAGTCTCTTAATTTCTCGTCCGGAGATGTGGCCGCAAATCTGAACTCAACTATGACCCCCCCGGCCACATTACCACTTCTTCTTCACAAGTCCCGTCGGCAGGTCTTAGAAGATCATGGAATCCATAGCGATAGAGTCTCGACGGTTTCTGCCGTGAGAGAGACCACTTCATGGCTGTAACACTTACAATATCATCTCTCGATTCATGCAGCATAGCACGGAGCAGATGCCTGGAAATGGCATTGAGATATCTGTTCAATTTCTTCAAAAGTCGGGCGAGTCTACAGTACCTCTGAGAATCAAGTCCGTCGTGGGCTCCAGCTCGATCGTTGACGCGAGTCCGCTTTCCAGCAGAAAAGCACCACGATCCAGTGTCTGGTCAGGAGAAGCGCCTCATCTATCTGCTTTCAGATCCGTGTCCGACGATTGGTGAAGGTGATCGTTCCCCCTAGAAACATTCTGAGAAGGTTTGAAGTCAAGTGACGCACACCCAAGATCTTGAGAATGAGGTCCTGGACGAAATGTGGACTCAGGCTGGCTGACGTAGCTTGGCACTACAACATGTTGTAAGAGTGAGCGGCGACCTCGGCAATCATCATTGCTCTAGCTGTTCTGCGGAACCTGTAACGCTTCCATATGGCTGATACCATGAGTATGATCCTTGCATTCATCCTGGTCTAATGCAAGTGGCAGAATAAAGACTATCTCCAAATATATTTCGTCATATTTCTAAACCGATTGCAGATCAAGCCAAGACGGCACTACATGGCAGTCCTCCTACTCCAAATAATGCTCGCTCGAAAGCCCCATAGCCGTAGCCAGCCTCACGCGGCCTTTATCAAACAATTCAGCCTGATGCGCCGACATCCACGCGTCTCGTGACTCGTGCAGCGGCTTCTCAAAGTCGACAATTTCCTTGGCCACGTAGAGCGAGCGACCTGGACGAAATCAGACTCTATCGCTTTTCGCTCTTGGCTTACATACATACCGTTGAGACTTCGATCCGCGCATGCGACCAGGATGGCTTCTGCAACTTCTTGCATGCTGTTGATGGGCAGATCGCCCCACATTTCTCTCACTTCGGAGCTGAATTCCGTCTCTGGACCGGGGGGGATCAGTGCTTCTCCTTTGATTCTGCGTGGGAGTACTACTGACCTGTCATCCATGGAGCGATGAGATTCGATCGGATGTGCAGAGACTTGGACATGTAGGCCAGGGTCCTCATGAGCCCGAGTGCCTGCCTGAATATTAGCTTTTGTACCGGAGACGGTCAGAGCGCCATACGGCATGTTTGGTGGCGGTATATCTCATGATGGGAGCCGCAGGAAAGTATCTACTGATATCAGTCTCTGCCAATGGGTATTGACAGTAAAGGGTTGTGGTACGAAGCTGCCGATCCCACGATGACCAGAGAACCACCCGGAGTGGGGTTCTTTCCGAAGAAATGGACAGCCAGTTTCGCAGCTAGGTTGGGTCAGAGATATTTCATCTCAATGCAACAGCGGTGATCGTACTTCTCATGACCCCCCCAGTATTGACATCCAAGATCCTCAAATCCGGCGCAGCAAGCTCTCCATCCTCGTCGAAAGAATCCGTGACGAGGAAGGGATCTCGCTCAGGCATGGCAGCATTGGCTATCACGTGATCGATACTGCCGAATTTCGCCTTTGTGGCCGTGAAGATGGATCGCAGGGAGACCCAATCGGTGACATCTGTCTTCTGGAAAAGGACGGAGCTGCGGTGAGTTAGCTCACACAGAGGGGGCAGGGCATTCAAGACGCCGATTACCTCCCCAATTCGTCTGCCAGGGCCTGCCCGTTGACAGCGTCGAGATCCCCGATGGCTACACGAGCTCCTTGTTCTGTCGGTCGTCAGCAGTGCTTGACGAGTGTTGGGTTGTCAATGGACGTCTTACCAGCGAACAGCCGCACGGCAGTCTTGCCAATACCATTTGCTCCACCTGTGCAGAAGTTAGGTACCCTGGCTTATCATGAATTATATTGTCACTTACCAGTGATGAGAACCGTCTTCTCTCGAAGATTACCCCACAGACTCTTGTCCACAGGAATTTTGGCCATGCTGTACAAATCTTGGAATGGCTCGAGGACAAGGGCGCAAGTGAGAATCGTCGGTCACATAAATGGTATCCACTACTTGAGACATGACCCCCTGCCCCAAGACCATTCACTTGCGTGCAGGCCTCAGACAGGTCGACGGAATTCCGCAAGTCCTGACCCCGCATCGCAGAGCATGAGAGAAGAACGAATGCGGGGTGATCGGGCGCGGGCGTCAACAGCTGCGTGCTTGGTGTCTGGCCACACCCCGCAGACGACAAGATGGAAAAAAAAAAAAAAAAAGCGGCTATGGTCAAGACGGAGATTGTATGAAGATTTAAGATATTATTACATCCTATATTACGCTATAGTCGATATGATTTTACGCTCTCTTTCCATGATAACCCAATCGCAAAATGTAGAAGCAGAAAACAGCGAGCAAAAGCTTTTTCGTTTTCTTAAACAAAAGCGAGAAGACCCATGGCAAGGGCGCCAGCGACGGGCTTCAAGTTGCTTGCGGCACCAGTGTAAGCGACGACTGGCTTGGTAGTGGTACCAGCGGTAGGAACGGTAGCGATGGTGACGTTGGCAGACTTGGAGGCAGAGGTGACGGGGACTGCGGCGACGGGGACAGAAGCCGGAGTGGTGGTCTGCAGGACGTTGTTGACGACAGTGCAAGGGCAGGCGGAGATGGTCAATGTGGTGGCCGACGAGACGGTGTAGGTGACGTTGTTGACGGCGATGGTGGTGGCGTAAGGGCAGTAAGTGGTGTAGGCGGTGACGACGGCGGTGGTTGTGACGACAGGGAGGACGGCTGCGGTGGCGGTGCAGTCTCCTCGTGCAATGGCGGCAGCATTGCAGAAACCATTGAAAGTGGTCGAGGCGGTCGAGACGGGCACAATGGCGGCGGTGGCGGTGCAGTCGCCGCGGGCAATGGCGGCAGCATTGCAGAAGCCGTTGAAGGTGGAGGTGGAGGTGGTAGGGGCAAGGATAGCGGCAGTGGCAGTGCAGTCACCGCGTGCGATGGCGGCGGCGTTGCAGAAACCATTGAAGGTGGTCGAGGCGGTGGTGGTGGGCACAATGGCGGCGGTGGCGGTGCAGTCGCCACGAGCGATGGCGGCAGCATTGCAGAAGCCGTTGAAGGTGGTGGTGGCTGAAGAGGCAGGCACTATCGCAGCGGTAGCAGTGCAGTCTCCGCGGGCGATGGCAGCAGCATTGCAAAAGCCGTTGAAGGTGGAGGTTGAGGAAGAGGAGGAGGAGGTGGTGGTGGAAGAAGGTACGATGGTTGCGGTAGCGGAGCAGTCACCCCTGGCGATGGCGGCAGCGTTACAGAGGCCGGTGTAGGTGGTGGATGCTTGACGAGGGAGGACGTTTGCCACGGCGACCGAGGTGAGGAGGGAGGAGGTGATGATCTGCTTGAAAGACATGTTGAAGGTGTTGGTGGGTGATGGAAGGGGGACGAAGAGGTATTGATGGGGGGGATAGGGGATGTTGATGGGGAGAGTTGCAAGTGTGGATGTGAGATGGTGTTGAAGTATTGATTGGTGATGAGATGGATCTGCCCTGATTATCCAGAGCTGTACTTATACCTATGCACTACTCCAAAGCACGACGGTAGAGATGTTCGTGTGCTTCTCGCCGACGTCACATTGAGAAAAATTGGCAAGCCCGTTGAACCGTTGTCTGTCTTGCGCTATTTCTGGAGCTTCTGCCCGTATCATGAAACTTTCGCGGCCGCTACGAAGAGAGAAGTCCGATTCTCTCGAACATTACGGGAGCAATAGTGCGTTTGGATATTCCCATGAGGGCAGGCGGGAAGTGTTCAATTGCCGGATGTCCAGCGCGTGAGGAACCTCTGGAGGAATCTCTGGTCCAGTTTACAGATACGAAGCGGATGGCGGATGGCGCATGGCGCATGGCTACAACCACAGTCGAAGACCATGCTCGGACTCTTCAATGCCATCTTTTCTTGGTACGAACCAGGGCAATGAAAGCATCTCGTGGACGCCAAAGGCAATTTGTGGCGACCTGGATCTGAGATGTGGGAGCAGGAATACTCGTTCGACCGGATGCAGCAGCTGGCCGGCAACGGCTTGGGCCTTTCTCTCGCGGACCCGTTCCCGATACGTTACTACACTTTCTGCGTTGATTGTACTCGCTCATCATGATCGATGTGGTTGACAGAGGATGTCTCGGTAATGTCAGTTGTCGGTATGGTATCGGTTCTTTGGGACATTTGTGGGACATTTGTTTTTTCACTGGACCTGACTTGCTCAACCAGCCCTGGTTCCAGCTCGGTTCCAGCTCGCGATGTGATGTAACGTGATGTGCGAGACGTCATGTTCAATAGAACGCGATGCCGTAGTACCTTTAGTAAGTTAGTGTGCGGTGCTCTGCTGAAGGAAAAGCTAGCAAGAAACGACGACCTTGAATAGGTAACAGGCTTGGCAACGTCGAGCTCGAACGGGAAGGACATTGAGGTGAGGTGAGGTGAGGTGAGGTGCTGTCACTTGTGGTAAACTATGCCCCCAGTCCTTTCGTCGTCGACAGCTCCTCCAACCATAATGAATATCCTATTATGCCATGCCATGCCATGCCATGCCATGCCATTCCATTGCATGCCCACTGCGACGGGTACTATAGGCACAGACGGGTACTATAAGCACACACGGCTGCCCAGCTGCGAGACGTGAGATGCTTTCCTCCCTCGCAAAAGCACACAGCAAGGAAAATCCCTCTCATATGACCAAGGTAGAAAAGATGCACTCGACGAGCAAGTCTATCGGCGTGGAATATCGAAACGTTCTCGTGCTAGACCAATGAGAAAGAAGCGGGTAGACGACCACATGAGGCATGTCCTGTCCTCCCACCGGAACAGACTATCGAGTCCAAGCAGCGATCCCCGCGGGGTTCCGCACGCCAAGCTTTACGGTACGATGTGCAAAGTGCGAGATGTGCAAAGTGCGAGATGTGCAAAGATATGCGAAACGTGATGCCCCCTGGCACCCCCCTCTCCTCTCCCACCCGCTCATCAACCTCCCCGCTTCACTTCACCGCACATGGCCCAGTCACGAGTCCACAGACTGCTCTTGACCCGCTGCGTCGTAGCTAGGAAAGGCCATTTAACCTCCATGCGCCCAGACACCGGCTCACTCTTGTATCTCCGCATCGCCCCTGTTTGCCTGCCCAAAGCAAGACACTACCAAGTTCACCACGAGTATCCGCCCTGCATACCAAGCAACCCTGCCTCGCGCATCGTTTGTACGTAGGTAATAATGAGATCTGCTGTTTACCCCGTCGCATGGAATGACATCTTGCTGCTCCCCCCGTCGGCCTCGCTGTCGAGCGGTCATGTATAAAGTATCCAACACGGTAGGCATGGTCGGTATGGTCGGCATGGTAGTTCTTCGATTTCCCAAAAAAAAAAAAAAGTCCCAACCCTCCATCCTTCATCATGCTCTTATCCAACTTGCTCATCTCCTGCGCCGCGCTGGCCACGTCCAGTCTCGCTGCCGCCCTTCCCACCAAGCGACAGGATGACGCCAAAGTCGGCTACTTTTTCGTCAGCTTCCCCGTCTGGGACGAAGCCATCTACTTCTCCCTCTCCAACGGCAACGATCCCCACTCGTACACCCGGCTATGTCTGGACTGCACCAATGCCACCGAGGCCATCCTGAGGAGCAACGTCGGCACAAAGGGCGTCCGCGACGCGCACATCGTCCCCTCCCGCGACGGCACCAACTTCTTCATGACCGCCACCGACCTGCAAGTCAACTCGTTCACCGGCGACTTCAACGAAGCCACCCGCTTCGGCAGCCGGAGCATCGTCATCTGGGAATCCCCCAACCTCGCCGACTGGACCCAAGGCCGCCTGTCCGCGCCCATAGTCAACGCCTCGGCCGGCAACGTCTGGGCCCCAGAGACGGTCTGGGACCCGGAGCGCGAGACGTACGTCATGGTCTTTGCCTCCCGGTTCTGGTCGCCTTCGGACCCGCGCCGGACCGGTCGTCAACCCCCCAACGTCCTCATGTACGTGACCACCGACGACTTTGTCACTTTCTCCCAGGCAGAAACCTATTTCTGGCCGGGCTTCCCCGTCATCGACACCACCTTCTACCACGCCGTCGAAGAAGGGCCGAACGTCTGGTACCGTCTGGTGAAGAGCGAGGTCGACTACATGATCTGGCAGCAGCGGTCCGAGACCGGGCTGTTCGGGACGTGGACCAATGTCGGCGGCGCCCCGGACGGGCAGAGGATCGAGTTTGCGAGGGGGTTTTCCAACAACGAGGGCGGGCTTATCTTCAGGGACAATATCGATCCGGGCCGGTATCATCTGTGGATCGACCAGAGTTCCACGGAGCAGTACATTCCCGCCGAGGCGCGGACGCTGAACGACATGGCGGCGTGGCAGAGGGTTCCGCTCCAAGGGTTCCCGACGAGCGTGAAGCACGGCGTCGTGGTGCCCGTCACGCAGGGGCAGTACGACGGTATACTAAGCCGATACCGGCGGAAGGAGTAGTAAATTTTTCGCTTCTATGAGAGAAGCACAAGAAAAACACAACACAAGACACACCATCTCTCCCCCCCCCCCCCCCCCCCCCCCCCCCCCCCCCCCCCCCCCCCCCCCCCCCCCCCCCCCCCCCCCCCCCCCCCCCCCCCCTTTACTATCACTGCAGCCCCGCGTAAAACTCCAAGACGGCCTTTTGACAATCCTCCGCTCGCTCCACGTAAATCTCGTGCCCCTTGCCATCGATGACCACCATCTTCGACCCGGCCACCGCCTCCTGAATCCCCCTCTGCTCCTCGACGCGCGTCGCCGCGCTCCTCGCCGGCGCCAAGATCAGCATGGGCACTTTGATCCGAGCCAGCACGGGCCGGGCGTCCAGTCGGGCCAAGAAGCCGGCGTAGCCCGCGAGGCCCTCTGCAGACGAGAGACCGACCTGGTCCTTCCACCACTCGAGGTATTCCGGGTCCGGGAGGGAGACGGTGCCAGGGACGTTGCTGAGGGCGTTTGCCCAGCCGCGGGCGCCGAGGACGCGGCACGCGGTGGGCCAGTCCGGGTGGCCGAAGGCGAAGAGGTCGAGGGCCGGGGGCGGGAGGTGGGTAGGGGAGGAGATGATGGTTAGGGAGAGGAGGCGGGACGGGTGCTGCGCGGCGAGGAGCTCGCCGAGCATCCCGCTCGTGGACTCGCCTATGAAGTGCACCGCGTCGAGACCAAGCTGGTCGAGCGTGTCGAGGATCTCGTCGCAGATGGTCGCGTTCGAGTAGTCGTAGCTCGCCGGGGGCGTGCTCGAGTGGCCGTGGCCGCGCAGGTCGCGGCGGATGACCCGGTAGTGCCGGGCCAGGACGGGGATCCAGTGGTACCAAAAGGCCGAGTGGCGGGCGAAGCCGTGCTGGATGAGGATGGTAGCATGGGGCTTCCAGGGGTCGGTGAAGTTGTCGTCGATGATGTGAGTGGTTTGGCCGTTGGGGTGCTTGATGAGCTTGCCTGGCGCCGAGGACGTCATGGTCGGTCAGGAGGGATTGGATGGAATGGGCGATGCTGCGATGCGTTTTCGAGAGAGATATGGATTGGTAGGCAAAACATTGCGTTGCTGTGCGGCATACTGCAGCCTGTTCGTCGGCGCTGAGGGTGAGGGGGACAAGTCCAGTTTGTTGCATGCGGGGTGAATTGGTGCCTGAGGCTGGTTGTCGCGGGGTGGTGGGGTCGCTCGCGGGGGGTGCGGGGTGCAGGCGGGCCTCGCTTAGGTAAACATGGACAGTGTGCTGCTTGGGCCTGGTATTTCTGCATCCAAGGAAGCCAGCATGCTAGCTCATGGGTAGTTGGGTAGGTTGGAAATACCCACGTTGTGAATCTGTCACGAATTGCGACGATGCACCATGATTCGGTAGGTCTCCTCCTTGCGTTCACCTTATCACGACCACAGTCAACAGTCGACACCACGTCTTCTTCTTAATGATATATACTCGATCGCTATTGGCTATGTACATGTGATGCCATATGATCCGCTTTCCGTTCCCGTTCGACACACTTGTCTTTATGCTGCTGCTGGCAGCATCTAAACGCGAGCCAGCATGTACTGCACACCAGCCCAAGTCTCGACGGCAGTAGGCCTGATCTGAGCAGCAGGGAGCACGAAGCCAGTGCGGCCGGTGTCTCGGAGCTCGTACGTGAAGGAGTACGTCGCGCCGCCCACATCGCCGACGTAGTCAGTCGACGAACCGGAGGTAGCGTACAGGGTGCTGCAGGAAGGTCCGGTGGTGTAAGTAGTGCCTGACACGGCCCTGATGGCTGAGCCGGCGCCTGCTGCGAGCGAGTTCTGCGCGGCCTGGTTGGCTGCCTGACCGGAGCAAGTATCTGAGGAGGAAAAAAAAGAATGTCAGCGACAATAGACACGCGAGCGTTGGCGGTGCAGCACTACTCACATCCGAGAGGCGTCAGGATGTACTGGCCGTACGAGTGAAAGTCAATGTACATGCGGATACCCTGTCCGGCCTTGAGGGCCTGCACGTTGGCCACGAGGCCTCGGTTCTCGGGGGAGTCACCCTGGGCGACGCCACGGTAGGTCTCGGAGCAAGGGTCGGTCGAGGAACCGCCCGGAACAGACCACTGGTACGGCCAGTTACGGTTGATGTCGCGGCCTACACAGCTGTTGCCGCTGACGGTCTGCCTGTTCTTGCGCCACAGACGGTCGGTGGTCTGGGAGTAGACAAAGCCATCTGGGTTGACCTAGGAACGTTAGCAAAGACGGTATCGATGGCGCGGAGATAAAGGGGGGGGGGGGGAAAAAACACATACAACTGGGAAGATCTCGAATTGGAACTTGTTGCGGGCCGTGGTGACCGCCGCGACGTTGTTGTAGCCAGTCAGCAGCTGGTAGGCAAAGTACTCGACGTTCATGGAGGTGATCCATTCGCGGGCGTGGACGTTGCCGTGGAAGAGGATGTTGGGCCTGGTGTTCTTGCCGCCATTGCCCCAGATACGGATACCGGTGATGACACGGCCCTGGGTGGAGGAGCCGGCGGTGATAATCTCAGAGTTTGCGGGGAATGCACCCTGGAGATCGCGCAGGAAGGTTAGGTGATCCGCGTACGGGTGGTAGGTATCCCACCAGGTAGTGGAGGGGATAGCAGCAATGCTGACGTAGTCGGAGGTGGTCTCGGCAGCGATGGACGAACCCAGATCCTCGTCGACGACGGTGCTGTTCAAGCCGAGGGCCTCGAAGGCGGCGACCTTGGCGGGAGAGACGATGACATCGACCTCTTCGGCCGAGGAGATCTGCGAGAGGTGGAACTGACGGGTCTGCTCGTGGATAGCCTTTGCGTCACCGGCGACACGGAAGGCCTTGAAGCCCGAGTAGTCGACCTTTGCTGCGCGAGGGAGGACCGAGGCCGTGGCCAGAGCGGCGAGGGAGGAGATGAGAAACGCCTTCATGATGCAGATGCAGTGAGTAGTAGAGAAGGGTGGATTGGCACCTACGGATGGGGGAGTTGGGATATTATATGCAGGAGGCACGTCTGCCAGCAGCACCACAGATATGGGTTTCGAATGGGGCAGGTGTGATCTACACACTCGTGCAGCTGACTGATAGACTTCTCGAACTAAGCACTGGAGGGTTTGGTGGGCCGAAGAAGGCGGTGGATGGACATGGGTGGGAGTGGTCGGTGACGCGACGGATAGCAGCGACGGCGACAGCTACAGGGACAGGGCCAGGAACAGCGACAGCGACAGCGCCCCGGACACGGGTACCTTCCTAATGCAAGTAGAGGCCGAAATGTGCTCGAGGCAAAGGAACGAGGTGATTGTGTGAGGCGAACGAGGCGGACGAGGCGATTGGAGCCCGCCGCCAAATTGATCAGGGCTACCAAGACTTTGCCAAGAGCGTCTAGCGCCGGCACCATCAGAGCGAGTGGAAGATCGCTTCGGCGGGATTCAATGCTTGTTTGATGTTCTCTTGCAAGCGACGAGGTGTGCATGTCATGTGCAGAGCCATGTTGCTGCCGACGAGGGACGATATGCCGCCGCAGCGGTGTCAAGTGAGGTCAGTGATGTTGGTGAGGTCGGTGAGGTCGGTGAGGTCGGGGAAACCCAAGCGGGGAGATCCGTCGGGCTGGCGACGGGAAGCTGAAGCGCACCTCAAGCCTTCAGGGCTCGTCACATCGAATCTTCCATCCGCCTTCTCTAGAAGGACTGGAAGCAATCTCTAGAAGGACTCGAAGCGATTGTGGCTTGCGTTTGGATGCTTCCAGCGCATCCAAACGCCTCGCTCTAGTAAGTTACTCCAACTGATCACCTTCATCCTCTGGTCGACCGAGGAGCTTTCGGGTGAGTGTTTGATCGTCTTCTGGGCATGCACACGACAGTGATCTGCGCACATCATCCGTACCTCTGTCCCTGCTTGTCATCTGGACGAACCTTGCAGTAACAATAATACCATGGTTGTCACAAGCAAAGACACTGCTTCACATTCGACAGCAGCATGCCTGCAAGTCTATTGCACGAGCCACATCACATCATCTATCAACCCAAGACAAGCATCTGTACCTGTCCACATGGTATCCACTCCGTTAACCGACATCGTATTGATAAGGCAAGGCGAGGCAAGATACACGCCTAGACCATGGCGCAAAAAGCAACGGCAAGGTGGTACAGACAGAAGAGCAGAGATACATCAACCTTTCCCCCCTCTCTTTCTTCCTGCCAACCAATGATCATCTCGCCCCTCGAAATCTCCTTCTTCTCCATTCGTTCCTCTCATCAAGCCACGCACCGCTATCCCCCGCAATATGATTATCAGCTAGTACCTGCCGGGAAGCTCTCAAGGGTTATTAGAACTCAGTGGGCCGGATCTAGCCGCTAGGACAACGGCCAGGCTGGTGCTTGACTGCAGGCTTAAATCTACTGTACTCACTGTATGATGAGGACCCGCAGGTCCGTTGATAGCACGTCACGAGACATACTGTACACTACGTACGTGATTCAGGACCCGTGTGTGGTGGTGGGCACAGGGACAACTGGTCGATATGGTGGGCCAGACCCATCGCTCGCTTGTGGCGGGGACGAGGCCGTTGAACTACATACAGCGCCTTACTAGAATTCAAGACTTCATCGACATCGTGGAGCCTTCTACTACTGCCGTCACATCCTTGTACAGGGTTAGATCGACTGCCTGCCTGGCGATACTGTTTCTCTGCGATGCATCGACGCCTGTTCGAACGGGCATCCTGGACCAGACCCTGGGCATCATAGAGTCATCTCCACTGCAGCAAGGGCACGGGCAACGTGACCCTCTTCACAACTTGGCCCCTACCGACGCAGCCAACTCCCTCACCTCTTCCTTAATCTTCTCTCCCTCGTTGAAGGGGTCATACATCCTGTGCGTCACATAGTCCTTCAGCTCCTCATCCGTCAGATGTCTCAGCGCCAACTCACGGTCCACCTTCGCCTTCTGTGCCGCTCGAATCACACCGCACGTCACGACAACGCTGACGTCTCTGATCCGCTCAATGCCAGGGTACAGCCAGTCATTGTCCCTCTCTTCCTGTGTCAGGGATGTCGACAAGGCTTCTGCTGAGGCATAGATCATCTCCTGCGTCACGTTGACGGCTTTGCAGAGAATGGCACCGAGCCCAATGCCAGGGAAGACATAGACATTGTTGCCCTGGCCCGGCGTGAGATCCTTGCCACCGTAATGGAGGGTCGGGAACGGAGAGCCCGATGCAAACAAACACCGGCCTTGAGTGTACTTGACCGCCTCTTCAAAGGTACATTCGGATTTACTGCTTGGGTTGGAGAGGGGGAAGATGATGGGACGCTCGTTGAGCGCAGCCATGCGCTTGATGATGGTCGGGGTGAAGGCGCCGCCAATGGTGCTGAGGCCCATGAGGATGGTGGGCTTGACATACTCGATGACGTCCTCTAGCGACTTGTACTGCTTGCCCTCGTTGTCCGGACGGGAAAAGTAGAGCTTGTGCTCGGCGAGTTTGTCGCCACGGTCATCAGTCACGAGTCCTTTCGAGTCGACGAGCCAGAAACATCGTCGGGCTTGGTCCTCGGTCAGGCCCTCCTTGATAAAGTACGCGACAATCTGTTTGGCTACACCGACACCAGCGGACCCCGCTCCCAGGAACACAGCTCTCTGGTCGGACGGAGGTACACCGGATTGTTTGACGGCATTTATGAAGCCACCAAGAATTACTGCACCTGCGACACGTCAGTCCTTCATGTGGCTCTCCGGATGCCCGCAAAAGAACGTACCTGTGCCCTGAATGTCGTCGTTAAACATTGAGTATGTGCTCTGGTACCTCTCGAGCGCCGGGAAGGGGTTCTTGAAATCCTCGTACTGGATGACGATGCCTGGCCATCTCTCCGTCAGGGCCGACATGAGCTCATCTAGGAACTCTTTCTCCTCCTCTTCGCTCACTTTGGGTCGTCGACTGCCCATGTACAGGGGATCGTTTCGAAGAGCTTCGTTGCTCGTTCCGAGATCCAGGGTCAAAGGGAGGGTCCGGTCCGGTCGAATGCCAGCACACGCCGTGTAAAGGGACAGCTTTCCCACCGGGATACCCATGCCGTTGATGCCGAGGTCTCCTAGCCCGAGAATCCTGGAGCCGTCGGTCACCACTGTGATCTCGACATCATGCGGCCAATTCTGGAGAATCTGATACAGGTGACCCTTATCCGAGAACGAGAGGTACATGCCCTCGGGCTGTGAGTAGATCTCCGACCACCTCTGACATGCTTCTCCTACGGTAGGCGTATAGATCAATGGCGTCAACTCCTTGATGTTGTTCGCCAGCAGACGGTAGAAGAGATTGACATTGGTGCCTCGCAGTTTGGAAAGGTAGAGGTATTTGCCGATCGGTGTCTGTTTTGTGTGTAGCTGATTCATGCATCTGAGCTCTTGCGTCGAGAAGGACTCGACCACTGGGGGCAACAGGCCATAGGTGTGAAGCAGCTTGCGAGCCTCGATGGGGTGCGAAGTGTCGAATTCTCCCGTGCTACAGAGTTGATTAGCGAAGCATACGGCCTCTATCGTGTTGCTTGTCTTACGCCGGCGCAGCATGACTTTGGAAGGTATGTGTCTGCTGCTGCTTGATGTTGGCAGCCGGTGATTGCGTGCTGTTAGGCATTGTCGAGGCCAGTCGTGCTGAGATTGGGGCTACCAGAGAGCGACCTGCAGCAGGAGTGTTTGAAAATATAGGGAATGCAGCCGAGGCTCTAGAAATACGTGCGAAGATGTTCTTAGACCCAGATATACAGCGCGTTTGCATTGCACAAAAAAATGTTGGCCACTGCGCCGGCGTCGGCAGGAACAGCTTGTGAATTCTGTACTACAAGCCGAGGAATGCGTTCGAGACGGACGTGATTCGGAGAGAGTCGGACGCTCGTGCCGGAAAGGCCAATGGCTGTCAGAGGTCGTGAAATGACAAGCTTAGTGAGGGCACGGTAGAGCGCAAAGATGGGGGAACAGGTATAGCACCCGAGAGGATTTGTTGAGTGTTTCCTGGCCGGAAGCAGATGCTCGCAAGAATCGTTCCGATACTGCACGACAAAGAATTTTGGCCAGCAAATGATGATCGGAAGTCCGTGGCCAGAGCTCCGATGTGCAGATCCCGAAATGTCATCAATTGCCGACCCTCAGGGTGCAGTACACAGCTCAGCCCCGAGACGATGGTTGCGTACCAAGATGATTTTTGGATGCCGTGAATGAGTGATGTCTTGGCTTGGGTAAATACCTTACGAGGATTGTACCGTTGTCGAGTGCTTGGAGTCATTACGAGAACCTTTGGAAAGGTGACTCTTCTTCGCAGATATCTCGACCGACAGGCAGCATCTCCGGGATCGGCAGGGACAGGCATCTTGGGCGGCGGGCGGGGACCCTGGCGCAAGGCGCGTGTCTTGTGCCTCGTGTCATGTCGTCTTGACGCGGGGAAATAATTTTCTCTCTCGACATTCTTGACCGGCAATGGAACTGACTTACACCCTGCATGATTGCAGGACGGACTTCTCGGATAGTGAGTTCGTGCGGACAACGAGGTTGACTGTCACGTGTCGTAGCGTCGACTCTGAGATTATTCAGGAGGGTGATCATGATCATGGCTACCTAGTCCCTGTCATTGTACCAGTGCATCCGAGACTAGGATCTCCAGGCGATGCAAGCCACATACTTGCGGATCCCCGAAAGTAGGCGCAGCCAAATGACTACACAGCCACCTGCCCGCGTACGGTCACGGAGACGATACGGTGTCTGTACAGCTAGACGTCCTTACCACCATTGCATTGAAAGGGCTATTGTGGCAGGCTTAGCAATTATCGATTGCGATCATCTGCGCGCGCTTAGAGCGAGAGGCATGTACGCGTGATAACAAAGAATCTGAGCAGTACTCCACCTGGTCCATGTTACCCTCGGGGAATAGAGCCACTGCTCTCTTCTCCATCGACGACGCCTTCGAGTTTAAACCCAAGACGCTGGTTTGTATCAATGTGAGGAGTAGCGACTTTTCTTGGTAGTGATCAACACTTCGGAATGCCGACAGGACAGGCGAACATTATTGTCGACGTCTCCAGTGTGGTCAACCAGAAGGTCTGCTTTGCACTCCTGATTATCACAGCCAAGCTCTTCAACTATCACGTTACCGCTGCCTCGATGCCATGACATAACCGATGGAGGTGGGGGATGGTAGGCAGAGTCACGTTTCATAGTCGAATGTGACCATGGGATTGGACTGGTGGAGCTTGTGCTGGTCGAAAGGGCTACTTGTTGGCTAACGAGTGCCTATGGTACCTGCTTGAGCCGACGCCGATAATGTTGGACGTGGTAGTGTTGAGTCGGATGCTCGGGAAGAATTCGTCATGCGAGAGGTGGAAGGTGGAGTGCCCTGGTTGTCTAGATCGGATGTAATGCGAATCTGGGGAGACTGCAGGGATTGCCTAGTATGGGGTGGTGGGAGTGCGCAAATGTCGTACGGAGGGATGGTAGATAGTGCGATGAAGAGCTATGGTTGACAGATGTCACTTCGAGAGTACAAAAAGGTCAAGGTAGGCCGGGTGGATGAAAAGGTGCATATGCTTTCGTTGGGTATATAGAGCGTCTACCGGAACGCCGTCGTCAAAAAAGAAAAATCGTTAGTGCCCCCAGCGAGTAAACTCGTTCGTTTAGTCGAAGCGAATATGCAGTGCCGTGTGGTCAAAAAAAAAGTCATCAAAGGCCATGGAATGCTCAGACACGCGATCCGCTCTCTTCCGTGTAAGGCATGCTATAAGGCACACTGTGTGTCCTTGACATGATCAGCGGCTACACAGGCAAAAAGGTCATTCAGTCGATTGCACTCACATGCCCGGCTTCATGTACGCCGGCATCATGTTGTCCAAGTTTTGCTGACGAACCTGACGCATGTAGTTGTCCTGCTCCGGATATCGTTGCATCGGGTTTCGCTGCACACGATTGGACATGGTCCGGTGGATAGCTGCAGCGACAAGGACGAGGAAGCCGCCGCCGACCATGGCGAGAATGATGACGGCGGGGGGAGGGATGGCCATGTTAATTTCGCAGGTCCTGAAATCTGATGACTTGTTTGATGAAGAGGGTGAAACCTGGGTTGCTTTGATCCCAGCTGCGTCGGTATTATTGAGTTTATCGACCTTGCTGTCTGATCCCGAGGCTGAGTTGCTGCTTGGCGGTATGTAACGAACGACGGGAGCATGCACCTGCAAAGGCACACTGTGGGCGTTTGTAGTCAGAAGGGCTGAACGACAGAACCTGATCAGACGTGAATGGCGGCCACGCAGCTAAGTATAAGTTACTTCTAGGGAATCGAAAAGACATGTGGATCGTGCAAAATCATCCTTGTCCATCGTCGGATGGCATGGAAGCAGATGCTTGAGGACGTCAACGCATCGAAGACAAATGGTTCGCTGGCTGCGGGGCACCAAGCCCTTGAGAGACTTGTCAGGCACACCTCAAGTGCTCGCTGGTGGAGGGTACGGCAAGATACGTCTTGTCTGCATCTCTCCGTCCGTCTTGCCAGGGTCGAACTTTGCGCGTTTTCTGGCAGTCTTCAATAATAGCGTTGCTGCGTTGTGGCTGTAGCAGGGTTCTGCTCTCCCACACCTCACGTCAAAAGCCGCGGTCCATCGGCCAATGCAGAGAGTTTGTAAAATAACAAACGGCCCAGCTTGGAGACATTCGAGGTCGTGCTGAGGCTGTGCCAAGCAAGATGCTTCTTGGGAGTCGCTGAGCAGGGCGAGCTTGGCGCCTATGATGACGCGGACACAGCCGCAGTCATCCACAACCTAGGAAGGACGAGTCTGAGGGAAAGCCTGAATTTAGAAGTCACAAAAGTCCCGAAACGTGGATCGAGGCTAGTTCCGGTGGCAGCCTGGGGCAAGCAGATCCACCCGATGTGAACCACTGCCAACCCCACTAGTGCCCAAAACGGCAATTTTCACGTTCAAAGTCCGAGCGCCGACAGCACCGCTGCCGGGTCAATTCCCACCGCTCTTGGCAGGCGCACCAGGTAGAGCACTGCCTGGTATCTGCCCTATCTGCATGCCATACACGCTCCTCTCGTCCATGGCTGTACATGAGCCGTGAAACAGAGACACAACATCCATGGACCGACACTGATATACAGCATGTCGCTCACACCCACTCATCCTGCCGCGTACACGTCACTTAGCGTCGAAAATGGCGACTCGTAAACCCCACAAGAAGTCACATCACGGCTGTAGGGAGTGCAAGCGGAGGCGTATCAAGGTCTGTTGAGATGGCAAATTGGTGTATGCTAATGCTGACATGCACCGAAGTGCGACGAGACACATCCGACCTGTGTCGCATGCACGACCAGAGGCACGACATGCTCATATAACAGCTTCAACATTGTGCAAGTCTCCACGCTGGTCAAGAGAGCCGAGCGGAGGAAGACGTCTGGCAAGAACCAGATAGCAGCAACACCCACGACGGCAGCATCGAACCATCAGTCCCCAACATCCGTCAGCGAGACCAGCGCACAAGACGAAGATGCCAGTCTCCCCGCAAAGTCACTCGATGACCTCCGTCTACTCCAACACTGGATACGACACGTCTATTCCACCATCTTTGTCATCCAGGATCTTGATGAAATCTTCCGCTCCACTGTCGTTGACGAGGGTTTCAAGAATCCATTCCTCCTCCATGGCATCTTGGCCTTGGCGGCACTTCACGGTGAACACTACGGTATGCTGCCGCCGACAGTGTCGGGGGCTTCATGGGGCTCCGTGGCAACATCCCACTACGCGGCCGCCTTACCGCTGTACAGATCCGCCCTTGCTAGCATATCAGACGACAATTGCTCTGCCATCTTCATGTTCTCCATCCTCGCCGCCGTCATTTGTATCGGCTTGTCGGACCGCCATACAGATAGTGCCGTTTCCGACCTCTTAGAATCTTGCAAGCTATGGAGGGGCGTGTTCAGTGTCAGCCAACACGTGCTCGAAATGATTCGTTCGGGGCCATTCGCAGGTATGACCGGCCGACATGTACCCTATCATGCCAAAAACCCGCCTGAACAGGGCGTTCGTCTGGGATTGATCCTTCGAGAGCGACTCGAACGTGTTTCGGACGAGGATTATCCCGCGTATGAAAAGCTGATAGATTCAATTGAACTACGCTTCAGCTTCGAATACCTGCCGCCACTGGAAATCGTCCGTTGGCTGTGCCTGTTTGAGAAGGCCGAGGTGGATCTTCTCGAGAAGCGGACAGACCTAGGAGATGCTATGCTGGCAGCCATAGGCATCATTCTGCATAATCTTGATGGGTACTGGTGGGCCAAGGGTTATGGGGTTGCCCTTGCGAGAGCAGTAGTGCAGGGATTGGGAGAAGACTACTCCGAGCTGAAATTGCTGGTTGCGCAGCTAGTGGAAAGACCGGCGCCCGAGGTCCTTAGGGATACAAACTCCTGGCCGAAGCTGGAATCCATGTCAGGCATGTGAGATTCGACGGGAAGCAAGCAGAGAAGAGTGATGGGCAGGGAACCGCAGGGTTGGAGAGAGAGGTTTCGGAGGCATTGACAAGCGTTTCCAGCATGCTTGGTACCCATTGATTTGTACAGTGATATACCTTCAGCCTAGTGAAATTTCGTTTTGAATATACCTTTTTAAGACAATTATGAGACCACTGCGACCTTGGGGCGGCCTTTGCGTGTGTGGGTGCGTGACTACCCACCAAACCTTCGACCCACCAGTCCAACAATGAACTCTTGACAATCAGCACTCGAGTGATGCAGCACGCGCAGGTCCTCCTTCCACAGCGTCTGTCATTAGATGCCATCAAATCATCATCGACCCGCGCATGTTCGTCGAGTCGATGGCTGCGGCGCCTCCAAACAGACACAGCGCCGACGCCACTGCGGAAGCAGCTCAAAGACGAGGTCAAGCGGCGAAAGAAGGACTCAAAGACTCAAGGCTCATCTGTCAAAATCCAAGATCAGATAGATGGATGGGAATTGACCGTCGGAATCGAGATCCATGCCCGGTTGAACACTGAGCGAAAGCTCTTCTCCTCCTCCTACTCCACCAACACCTCGGAGCCAAACGAGCATGTGGCACTGTTTGACGCCGCCCTACCAGGCTCACAACCTCAATTCCAAGTCTCTGCACTCATACCTGCCATCCGCGCCGCCTTGGCGTTGAATTGCAAAATCCAGCGCAAATCAGCCTGGGACCGAAAGCATTACTTCTATCAAGACCAGCCAAATGGTTACCAGATCACGCAGTACTACGGTAACGTCCTGCCATTACCCACATACACTCCCGACCACAAAGACTGATATAGTGCCTGTAGAACCATTCGCCCTGTCCGGCTCCCTCGCCCTCCCTGCCACTCCATCCCTCCCCGACCCGCCAACAATCGGCATCAAACAGATCCAACTCGAACAGGACACGGCCAAGACCACCAATCCGCCCGGCACCTCCCGCTATCTAATCGACTACTCCCGTGTCGGTGCTCCGCTCATCGAAATCATCTCCCTGCCCCAGATCCACTCCCCCTCCGCCGCCGCCGCCTTTGTGCGCACGGTGAGAGACGCCCTCCGCCACGTCGACGCCTGCGAGGGCAACATGGAAGCCGGCGACCTCCGAGCCGATGTGAACGTCAGTGTCCGCCGGAGCGGTACGCTAGGAACGGGGAAAGGCTACGCTGGCGTCGAGGGTCTGGGCACGAGGACGGAGATCAAGAATCTGAATTCGTTGAAGGCGGTCGAGGAGGCGGTGCGCGCGGAGAGGGATCGCCAAGTCGGTCTCTTGGAGAAGGGAGACGTGATCCAGGGCGAGACGAGGGGGTGGACCGTGGGTGCCACCCAGACGACCAGATTGAGGGCCAAGGAGGGCGAGGTCGATTATAGGTACATGCCGGATCCGGACTTGGGCCCCGTGTGGATTGATCAGAGGCTGGTGGAGGACTTGAGGAGGGGCTTGCCCGAGGTGCCGGAGAAGACGGTCGAGCGGGTGATGAGGGACTTTGGGGTGAGTCAGAAGGACGCCTGGACGATCTTCTCGCTCGATGATGGGGACAGGCTGGAGTTTGTGGCGGAAGCAACGGATCAGATAATCGTCGACATTGGACAGGCAGTCATGGAGGAGCACGGTCTGGACAGAGTGAAGCTGGGGAAAACGGTGGCAAATTGGACGCTTCACGAGATTGGCGGTTTGCTAGCTACGGCTGATATGGCATGGTGTGATCTCCGCGTCTCGTCTCAAGACCTCGCGGCAATCCTCAGGCATCTCACCCTCCGATGCATCACTGGTAGATCAGCGAAGCAACTTCTGCAGACTGTCTTCGACGGCAACGCAACTGGCAAGTCCATCGAGATGCTGATCGAAGAGGGCAACATGCTTCTCCGTCCCATGAGCGACGTGGAGTACAGATCACTCGCACAGGACGTGATGACGGAAAGTCCAGATATCGTCGCGGCAATTCGGGAAAAAGGGCAAAGGGGCAAGATCATGTTCTTCGTCGGCCAGATGATGCGGCGCGCGGATGAGGGCACAGTGGAGGCCGACAAGGCGAGGCAGGTGCTGGAGGAGCTACTAAGGGTATGAGCATGGTTGATGCACCGTCGAGTGTGGCCAGATGTTTGCGCCTGACGCTCGAGTCCCAAGGCAGGCTCCAACTTTGCTCAAAGATACTGTTCGTCTGGGTATGGCGGCGGTTGCGTCGGCTTCAGCGCTGTGCCTTCCTTGAGATAAAGCACCAGTCGAAACGCCGAATTGCCGTTCAGATAATATCTGTGCAATCGTTTGGTGCGCAAGAAACCAAGACGCTCATAGAGCTTGAGCGAGGCAATGTTGTCGATCTCGGTCTCGAGTGCAACCTTTTGCTGTTCAGCGGGGCTGTATCTTGACCATTGAAACCATATCCTACCTCATCAGCCTCTTTAGCCGCCATAGCTTCAATGGCCATGCACACGAGCTTGGTCGCGATTCCCTTGCCTCGCTGGTCGTTTCGTACAGCGAGCATGGCGATATAGCCCCTCAACGGCCCGCCTCGATGTACCTCGAGTTTGCACACCACCACACCTATCAGACTCTCTGCCTCATCAACGGCCAGATAGCAAAGATCGCCCCATTGATAGAGAAAGTATCGATAGACATAGATGCTGTAAGGTTCCGATAAGTCCTTGGAGATCAGATTCCGGATGGCGGACAGATACTTTGCTTCCAGATCTTGTGTATACTGTATGTACTGTAACCCAGTTTCAGTCGTGCCGCTCATGATTACTGAAACGCTCCATCGCCCGAGTGCCGCTACGACTCTATCCTGTGGTATCCGTGTGTTGTAGGAGCTAGGGAGATGAGGTCAAGGATGCCAATTGGGCCCCCAAAAAGGTGGGAATTTTTGACGACCAATGACGTTGCACCACCTCCCAAAGCAAGCCCCAGCTCCTCTCAAGGTTCCTCGTCCTCCTCCTTTCACATGCTAGCCCGGCTTTTTCCTTGCGTCCACGCGACGCTTCCCTATATTCTCACGCGCAGCACCTGCGCTCTCCGCCCATCTCCTGCACCACCCGCACCATGTCCGAAATCCGGCGGCGCTTCCTCAGCGCCCTCAAGACAGACGACTCCCCCGGCTCCACCCCAGACATCTCCCGCGAGGGCTCCCCGAATCCGGACAGCGACGAGTACCGCGTGATCCCGACTGCGCATCTCAAGAAACTGACGGGACGGCCCAAGGGGTCCAAGAGGCGCAATGCCTGGGTCTTCGGGCTGGGGGGACTGTTCGGCATCCTGGTGGCGGGCTTCTTCGCCGGCGGCAACGACCTCATGGATATCGCGGCGCTGAGGGAGATGAATCTCGACAGTCTCTTCGACGTGCTCCCCGCGGGACTGGTCAAGGATGCGCAGGATTTGCAGAAGAAGGAGAGGGATGCGGTGAATTATGACAGTTTCTCGGTCGGCTTGCACGCGAGGAGTCAGGGGATCAAGGCGCAGCATCCGGTCATCATGATACCCGGTGTCATATCTACGGGGTTGGAGAGCTGGGGGACGGAAGAGCAGAGTAGGCAATACTTTCGAAAACGGTTATGGGGGAGTTGGAGCATGATGAGGGCGTTGGTGTTGGATAAGGTGGTGTGGAAGAAGCATATCATGTTGGATAAACAGACCGGTTTGGATCCGCCGGGCATCAAGCTGAGAGCCGCGCAGGGCTTTGATGCGGCGGACTTCTTTATCACAGGGTATTGGATCTGGAACAAGATCCTGGAGAATCTGGCGACAGTCGGTTACGATCCGACGAACGCCTTCACGGCTGCATACGATTGGAGGCTGAGCTATCAGAACCTGGAGGTCAGGGATCAATATTTCACCAGGTTAAAATCGCACATTGAGGTCGCCAAGGCGGTGACTGGGAAGAAAGCTACATTGCTTAGTCACAGTATGGGCAGTCAGGTTTTGTATTACTTTTTGCATTGGGTGGAGGCAGAGGGCCCGGGTAATGGCAATGGCGGGACGAAGTGGGTGGATGACAATATCGATTCCTGGATCAACATATCTGGCTGCTTGCTTGGGGCACTCAAGGATCTTCCGGCGGTGCTTTCCGGTGAGATGAAGGATACCGCTCAGCTCAATGCTTTCGCTGTATACGGCCTGGAGAAGTTCCTCAGCAGAGCAGAACGAGCAGAAATCTTCCGTGCAATGCCGGGTCTCTCAAGCATGCTTCCGCTTGGTGGTAATGCAGTCTGGGGCGATCTCGACGGTGCGCCTGATGACTTGCCCGGCCAGAACGTCACCTTTGGCAACTTTATCAACTTCCGCAGCTCGAACAGCTCAGACACAAAGCTCAACCTCACAGTCGAGGACGCATTACCCTGGCTATTCAAGCACAGCGAACAGTGGTATAAGGACATGGTACTACGAGCCTACTCACACGGCGTTGCGCATACAAAGGAAGAGGTGGAACTGAATCAGCTTGTACCAGCTAAGTGGGTAAATCCGCTCGAGACTCGACTGCCAAGGGCGCCGAACATGCGGATATACTGCTTCTACGGCGTCGGAAAGCCGACAGAAAGGGCATACTATTACCGTCACGAGTCGGGTCTTGGTGCTGGTGTCAACGTGAGCATTGACACGACCCTGACTATGCCAGAGGAGAACATTGATCACGGAGTGATCATGGGCGAAGGAGACGGGACTGTCAATCTGCTCAGCAGTGCGTACATGTGTCACAAAGGCTGGAAGATGAAGCGGTACAACCCCAGTGGGATCAAAATAACTTCGTACGAGATGCCTCATGAGCCTGATAGGTTCAGTCCGAGAGGCGGGCCGAATACAGGTAGGACTTCAACGAAGATGATCGCAATCAGAAACAAGGCTGACAATCTCGATAGGCGATCATGTTGACATTCTCGGACGATCATCACTTAATGACCTGATCCTCAAAGTCGCCGGCGGGCAGGGCGATTCGATACCGGATCACGTCGTGTCTAATATCAAAGAGTATGCGGACAAGGTCAAGATTTGGGATGACGAACAGGGGCCGGACATCAGGTAGTGTTCGAACGGCCGCGTAATTAGAAATGCGAGGCTCTGATAGACACATTGTACTGTGGTCTGCAATTAACGAAAGCGGGCGCTCGGCGGATTTGTAGGAATACTACTGGGAGCGGGGCGTTCGACAATGAAGAGATACCACATAGACGGCAGGTCAAGTACCGCAAAAAGATCAAGACTCAACTCGGACGTACGCGTACCGGTCACGAATACCTGTGCTCTATCCCCGTGCTCCTTCCTCGATGATGTAGATGAGGTTGCTACTCGAAGCTCAGACAGCAAGCCGTTTCGCTCACTCTCCCTGGCTGGAGGGCTGACCAGTGCATGCATCTCAGTCAATGCGCCTTGTGGATCTCGTCACGCAGCAACAGAAGGCAACCAGTGTCGCCCACCAATGCTGAATTGAACTGGCTTTGGTCATCTCTGCCCTATCAAGCGCTTCAGAGCTCCCCAGAAGCCCCGCGATACTGCGATGGCGACCTCTGAATCCCGCCGCGCCGTTCGCAATTCCGAAAGCTGAGTTGCGCTGATTCAACCCTAGTCAAAAGGGACCCAGCTGATCATAGTCGGGCCCTATCAGTCGGCAGCTCAAGAAGGCGTTTGTACGTCCCGACAAATCGCCCTATGGCTCCACAGAACCCATCTAGCTCGTCGTCGGCGAGGGCAAGACTCAAGGCAATGAAGCCACGTCTGGCGATATAGTAGCCCTGCTGCAGAAGGAAGAGGTGCAGGATATCGCCTAGCTGCTTGTGATCGCTCCCGATATCGGAAGGTCTCATGATCTGATGATTGGGGGTCGCGGTGAAGTGAATGGACATGATCGATCCGTAGCCAGTGACCTTCATGAGCGAGTCACCAGCGATATCCTGCAGACGTCTGCGAAGCTGCTCGCCTCGGTGATGAAGCGCCATGGCACGGGCAGGCGTGAAGACTTGCTCGAGACCAACGCGGCCGGCGGCCATGGTCAAGACGTTATTGTTGAACGTACCCGCGTGTGCCAGAGCACCGGATCGTCTGGGGTCGAATTGGTCCATGATGGCACGCCGGCCTCCAAATGCACCAAAGGACAAACCTCCGCCCATGTATTTGCCAAAGGTGGTGACATCAGGCTTGTACTTGGCGGGAGGCGTCGACTGAATCCCTCCGCCATGGTGCATTCGACTTGTCATGACTTCGTCAAAGATTAGCAGGGCGTTAAATCGGGTGGCTAGCGTGCGCAAGCCTTTGAGAAAGTCGGCGTTGGCAGGTATAGCACCACCAGATCCGATCATGGGCTCTACCAGAATCGCGGCAAGCGAGTCACTGTGAGCTTTGCTCTCCAGGGTACGATTGACAGAATCAATGTCATTGTAGATGGCCATCAAGTACTCGAAAGGTGCGTTGACGGGTCCACTCTGGCCTCCGGCAAAGGAAAAGGCACCGCCGTGGTAAGCGCCAGCAAAGACTAGCACCTTGTCCTTTCCATTATATGCTCGTGCAGCAGCCAAGGCCATCAGCGTAGCCTCTGTGCCAGAATTGGTGAAGCGTAGAAGGTCAATGCTGGGAAAACGTGCCTTGATGAGTTCCGCAAGCCTGGCTTCGTTCTCCCCGTGTCCTCCGTAGTTGAGGCCTCGACCCGCGGCCTCGGTGATCGCATTGATGATTCTGGGCTCTGAATGACCGTAGATACCTGCTGTGTACTCGCCCAAAAGGTCAACGTACTCGTGACCATCTACGTCGTACAGCCGCGATCCACTGGCGTTCCGTATGGCGACTGGGAATGGGTGATAGTACAACACGGACCGGGTGTTGCCTCCTGGCATCGATGCTGTTGCTTTGGCATACACATCTTTGCTGCCCGGGTTGCTGAGCTCGAATCTTTCGACGAGATCATCGTAGTACCGCTGTGATGTTGCCATTCCGTAGGTGCGGCAGGCGATGACAGGGCCGAGGGAAGGTATGGAGAAGGTTATGAAGATCGTCCGACGAGGAAGAGCGGCGTACACATGCTGGGACTGCTGCTGTCCTTATGCATCGCAAGATGCTACTAGCATGTGAAAGTAGATAAGACTCGCCCTGCATTGGAAGTTGTGAGGTGGGGGATGGAACTCCGGACATCGGAGCTCGGAGCTGGATTTAGTGTACAGTAGGATTTGACGAGCCTCGCCTTTGACAACAGACAGAACACCCCTCCACCGACTACTGTCTCGAGTCCCAGGTGTGATCTGAAAGGTGGCAGAGCGCAGAGCCTCGGAAACATGTCCGCAAGCTACTTTGCTGCAGACCGGAAGCCCTCCTCCGGTGCCCCATCGCCTCTGTTCTCACCGCCGGCTGTTGGCACCCCTGGATCACCTGCTCCGAGTCGTGCCAATGCCCTGCAGACTCGTGTTGCCACGATCCTGTCAGCTTCGTATGCAGATCTTGAGATAAGTGATGCTCTGCAGACGCTGGATGCACGCGGTGTCAAGAACACGGCGGAGACGAGGAGGAATCTTCGGTTGGATCTTCAGCAAGAGCTCATAGCCTGCAACGGAGAAGTTGTCAAAGACTTTGGCAACGTAGCAGAGGTACATGAGATAGACATGGCGTCTCTGACTCATCTGACTAGTCCTAGCAATTGAGACGTGTTGGCACTGCTCTTGACAGTCTCAACACGACCTGCTCTACCATCAGAGCCCATGTCAATGCCGCACGAAAGGAGACCGGTCCCATGCTGGATGAGAATCGCACCCTACAGTCTCAACGTCGAGAGGCCGAAATGAAACAGCGACTGCTGTCCGCCTTCAAAGCCCATTTCATTCTCGAAGAGCAGGAGCTCAACGCCCTCACTTCCACAGCGGAGCCTGTCAACGATGCCTTCTACCAGGCCCTCACTCGCATCAAGCAGATTCACTCCGACAGTCAAGTGCTCCTCGGTGGCGAAAACCAGACCCTCGGCCTGGAGATCCTCGAGACCTCTTCTCGCCACATCAACGCCGCCTACCAGAAACTCTTCCGCTGGACCCAACGCTCCCTCAAAACCCTCGATCTTGAAAACCCGCAGCTCAGCACCCCGCTCCGCCACGCCTTCCGCGTCCTCGCTGAACGCCCCCAGCTCTTCCAGACCTGCCTCGATGTCTTCGCCGACTCGCGCGAACGCATCCTCAGCGACGCCTTTTACGCCGCCCTCACCGGCGCCGACGCCCCGGCCGCTCTGTCCTCCTCCGTGCCCAGCAAGGCCATCGAGCTCTCCGCCCACGAACCCCTCCGCTACGTCTCGGACATGCTGGCATGGACCCACGCCGCAACCGTCGGCGAACGAGAAGCCCTCGCCAACCTCTTCATCTCGGACGCAGATGCCATCAGCGCCTCGCTCCGCGCCGGTCGCGCTTCTCAGCCTTGGCTGCTGCAGAGCGACGACCGCGCTACCGACGAAGGGGAGGTCGTCTTCGATGGCAAACGTGCGCTCTCTCAGCTCGTAGACCGCGATCTCGCCGGCGTGACGAGGCAGCTGAGACAGCGCATCGAGCAGACTGTGCGCAGCCACGACGATGCCCTGCTGGCGTATCAGGTCGCCAATCTATGTGCTTTTTACGACGGGATCTTTGTGCCGCTCCTGGGGACGGAGAGCACTGTTTCTTCGGTGCTGGGGCCGATGGCGGACATGGCGATGGAGCAGTTCCGATTGGTGACGAGGGATCGCATCGCGGGGCTGAGGGGAGAGATCGAAGCGGTCGGCGATGAGCTGGGACCGCCGGACTGGTTGGAGGAGGCGCTGGAGGTGCTGCGGAAATTGATGAAGAGCTACGAAGGGAGTTTCACGGGGACGGTGGGGAGGGAGGAGAAGGAAAAGGGGTTCGAAGGCGTGGTCAAGGAGGCATTGGATCCGTATCTGGAGGGCATTGAGAATGTCGGGCGGCGACTGGAGGGTTTGGAGAGGGTGGTATTTGGGCTCAATTGCTTTGGGAGAGTAGTCGAGTCTTTGAGAGGGTCAGCGTACGTGAGGGCCAGGATCGAGAAGATCGAGAGATTGATGGAGGGATTGGAGGAGAGTGTGACGGACAAGATGAGGGATTGGATGGAACAGCAGTCTGGCATGCGGGCCCTCTTTGCACTTGTGAACTCTGCCCATGACGATGGCGAGGCCATCAGTCTGGAGAAACTCAAGGGCTCCGCCGTGTTCCAGCACGACGCTTTGGGCGAGGTGGCACAGCAGCTCGACGGATTTCTGCCGACGTCAATGGAAGAGGCGAGATCGCACATCGGCAAGCTTAGAGACCGAGCCATGGCGAGGGAGATCTGCGAAGAGGCGGCAGACGACTTTGTCGAATCCTTCGAGAAGCTCGAAAAGATCCTTGAAGCCCTGGATGAAGATCTGGTCACGGGCGAAGACGGTGAAAGCGACGGAGAAGTGGTCTCGAGACGAGACGTCTTCCCAAGAACGGCAGATGAGATTAGGGTCTTGCTGAGCTAGTAATCTCGGGTATCTACATTATCACACACGCTCCGTTGTGCTCACATCTGGCCCTGCGCAGCTTCTAGCAAGAGGGCACACGCCAGTTGACACCGCCTGCCGGTCGCTGAACGAGTGCATGCGTCCGGTAAAGAGCCAAGGTGTCTTTACACTGTGACTGCGGCATCGGTTTCCTTTGCAGCGTCTTCCTCCCTTGCAGGTCCCGCCTCCGCTGCCACCACTTTTGCCACCTCTTGCTTTGCCAAGACCTGTGGCTGAAAGTCTCTCATCCTGGCCTTGATATCTCTCAAAGTGGAAAAGTTGCGATCGGTGGCCATGACTACCTGCGTAGCCTGGCCGTACGTCGACTTCCTGATCGCCTTTGCGAACTGGCGATGTCTGGACAGGATATCGAGTGTTTCCTGATCGGGATCGATGACCTCTCTCTCCATTTCCTGCAGCAAGTCGAGCGTGCCGACAAAGTCCTCATCCTGTATGGCGACTTGTTCGAGGGCGCAGTTGTAGAGCTCTGTGGACGACCCTAGCGCAAAAGCGGTCGGACCGAATTTGTGCAGCTGTGGTATGATGGTGAGGACGACACCCGAGGTCGGAAATCTTTTCCGGAGCACACGGGCAGCTGTTTGCAATTGTATGGCAAACTGGTCGCCAAACGTTCGCATCGTGGGATGCTCACGAGCTGTCTGGTCACTCTGCGATCCTGACGGAATGGCAATCGGCATAGTGTCAGTGGAGTCGTCGAGATGCATATCTGCAAAAGGTTTGAATATCTCATCCTGGAGCACCTTGTAAACATCGTGATCAGTCTGGCAACGTTCAATCTTTTCCAAGATTTGGCGATGCTGTTCGTCTCGCTGTTTTCGACTATTGCCACGTTGACTCTTGACTTGCGCTACAAACTTGTGGATTCCTGGTCCGTGTGGTGTTCTGGGTATCGTCTTTTCCAGTTTTGACGGGGCGATACCAGTGTTCTTCTCCGCTGCTTTGACATCATCTAACAGCCTGTCGAGGATGGAAGTTGGCTTTGGAGGAGGAATGGGTTGCGCCGGGTTTGCTATCGGTGCCACGGGTGTCGGTTGAGATGTGCTCTTTTGGGCGACAGGTATCTGCCTGAGCTTGAATAGGGCCAATTTCTCTCTCCGGGTCAGGGTTGATGTCTCCTCTTGATGGCCACTCACGTCGAGGCCTTCGAACGGGACGTTGCCACCCGAGCTTTGCTGGGACGGTCTTCTTGATCCAAAGCGAATGTTCACGACTGCATCTTCCTCGGCCTTAGAACCTCGAAAGTCGAGTGGCCGTCCACGCTGTCCAGTCGACGCATTGATACTTTCGCGCCTCCCACCCCGAGACTCAGAGAAGTGGCGGCCAGTGACACCTTGCAGCGGACTTCGACGACATGGCCAAGACGCAGCAACTGATCTGCGCGCAAGACTTCGCATACGTGTCCCTTTGTCACGAAATGAGGCCTGTTCAAGCACTCTGTGAGAATGTATGTCGTGAAAAGTAGACGAATGGGATGAAGCGATCAGCCAATCATCAGCTGCGGCAGTGTGAGATCTCGGGATGTGGTGGTCCAAGCTCTGCGATCCGATCGCGTCGGTCAAATTTCGCGTTTCGCGATCAATTTCAAGTGTAGATCTGGGGTTGACAGTGACTAGACATCGCACTCTATGACTTTGCTTGACCTTGTCGTGCACTTCTCACTCGACGATGGCCAAAGGCAATGTGGAGATCAGCGATTATGAGCGACAGAGACAAGAAAATATCGCAAAAAACAAAGCGCTGTTACAGCAACTACAACTCGATGCTGCCGCATCTGGTATCGGGCCCAAGAAGGCCAGCAGGCCTCCACAGACGGCCGGACAGAAGCGGAAGAGAACACAGGAGAAAGTGAAGAAGGAGGTAGTACCGACAAGAACATCGTCACGAATACGAGGAATAGTCGCGGACTCCGAGGTTGCTCAACAAAAGGCCGAGGAAGAGCGACAGGTTTACATTGAGCAGGAGAAGGCGAAGCGCCAACGTGTGAGCGGGGACTTGAACCTGGGAGATGTGGTCGTAAAAGGCGATGGCAATTGGAACATGAGCGGGAACTTTCTCCGGAGGTTCGGTCCAGCACAACCAGGGGAGCGCACGTTTGATGCGCAGGACGTGAAAGAGACTACGAACAAGCAGCTGAAGGAACTCAGAGAGCGCATGAGTGGATTGCAGCTGTGGGAGGACATTGAGCCTGCACGCATAAAGATCACCCCTGAGCGCATATACTCCATGGGCTTCCATCCTGCAGCCGAAAAGCCCCTGGTCTTTGCTGGCGACAAGCTAGGCAACCTTGGTGTCTTCGATGGCTCCCAATCGATCGCGAACATTAAAGCGGAAGACTATGAAGAAGTGGATCCAGCTGAAATCCAAGTATCCTCGTTCAAGATCCACAGCCGGACCATATCTGCCTTTCAGTGCCATCCCACCGACCCGACTGCCCTCTTCTCGGCCTCGTACGACTCATCGATCCGCAAACTCGATCTCAATAAAGGAGTCGCAGTCGAAGTATGGGCACCTCCGAACCTCGAAATGGACGAGCCCCTGTCCGGGGTCGAAATCTCCCGCTCAGACCCAAACATGATGTATTTCACCTCCCTCGAGGGCCGCTTCGGCATGCACGACATGCGTGTCCCATCCTCCAAATCCCAAACCCTCATGCAGCTCTCGGAGAAGAAGATTGGCGGCTTCTCCATTCACCCTGTACACAACCACTTCGTCGTCACGGCGTCTCTCGACCGATGTCTCAAGCTCTGGGATCTACGGAAGATCAGTGGCAAAGGCGAGGATCGACTACCCGCGCTCGTAGGAGAGCACGAGTCCAAGTTGAGCGTCAGTCACGCGGCGTTTAACTCGGCGGGACAGGTGGCGACGGCTAGCTACGATGACACGGTTAAAATCTACGACTTTAGCACCGCCGGATCATGGAAGCCGGGACATGAGTTGAGTGAGGAGGAGATGAAGCCGAAGACGGTGGTACCGCATAACAATCAGACAGGGAGATGGGTGACAATGTGTGTATGCCTAATGGGGTGCTTTTTGAGATCGGAAGCTGACTTTGATAGTCTGCGAGCGCAGTGGCAGATGCAGCCTCAAGACGGCGTGCAGCGTTTCTGCATCGGAAACATGAACCGTTTCGTCGATGTGTATACCAGCAAGGGCGAGCAGCTTGCGCAGCTTGGGGGAGACGGCATCAGCGCAGTGCCGGCGGTAGCGCAGTTTCACCCGACGCAGGATTGGATCGCAGCAGGGACTGCAAGTGGCAAGCTATGTCTTTGGGTTTAGATGTCATACAGGGACGTGTCCTACGTATCATTTCCGGATGGGTTTTGAATGTCTGCGGCCAACAGCTCTGCGCTCCATGGCCTATACCCCGCCGATTCAATGTGCCAACCAACGCCATCGTGATCATTCACAGTCATCAATATCCACTCTGCTCCTTCCTGCTATCCCCATCTGTCCCGCCATCTGCGCTGGCGGCAGCCTGGGCGAGAGCGGCCTCGTCACCTCTCAGCTTCGCAAAATAAGCTTTGATATCCTCGGCGCCGACAGCTTGCCCGCTTTCCGCAAAGGGCTGTAGGAAAGACTTGAGGTTGGTCTTGAGATGATTGTAGGCCATCACCCCTTCGATAGCTCTCGCACGGTCCATGGTGCTCAAGGCAGCTTCGCCGCGGTCAAGCAGGCTACGGGAGCCGACACTGCCTTGTCCATCACCGGATTCGCTTTCCGAGACCGGAGGCTCATATGTGTCCTCTTCTTCCAGAAGTTGGACATGCTTGGCTAGGGCCGGAAAGCACTGGCGACAGCGGCACAAGTGATCGCGGAAGTCGTCCTTGAGGAAGAGAGAGAACTTGCCGTCGATCGGTTTCGGCAATGTAGCATGACGAGGCTCTTCGGGAGGACTGATGCCGTTCGAGGTGGGCTCGGCGGTAGTTTCGGACAGGTCACTTTTAGATCGCTTTGCTTCCGGCTCGACCTCCATCTCTTCCATCTTGCGCTTGATAGTCGGGACAGGAACATCTGCGGACATGTGACCTGGTGCCAATGGGGCTTTGATCTGAGGCGCATCACGGCCAAAGAAGGGCACTGGGCCTAGGAATCCGGTCGTGCCTGCGTACGGCTTTAACCAAGGATTGGCCTCGACGCACTTGTAACAGACTATGTGATCAAAGTCGTCTTCGGCGGGGAAGCCGAAAGGGAGGGGTGGATCATCGCTCTTCTCCTCTTGCTCTGTCGTGCCCGCTTCTGCCGTCTCTGTGACTGACGGCAGAGGCGGTGCTTTGGTCTTCATGGAGCTCAGGCCGCCGTCTTTATGTCTCGAAAGACCCATGAGACATTCCGGGTGCCACCAGTCTTCTCCACAGCCACCATCCTCAATGTGCCCGAGACCTAAGCATTGAAACATGGTACCCTTCTCTTTGTGCGGATCGTATTCGTCGGCACAGCCACAAAATCTGCCGGCGAAGTTGTGGTTGTACTTGTTATCAGTCCGCGCTACATCACCTTTTACACCTCCTTTCAACCCTGTCGTGGGATTGCTCCGTAGATTGCATGGGGAGGTCTCGGGTGTTCTGATGGTTCCGCAGTCGCATTCGAAGTCGCGCTTGGAGAAGAGCTCAACCAACTCATGCTCACCGTGGCACGATATACTACACGAGTAGCAGATTCCAGCAGCGTTGTAGGGATCATTGATCGATTGCGGTGGAGGATTGCAGGTCAGGCATGAGAAGAGAGATTGCCGAAGAGGACCCAGCGGCTTTGTGCAGGTATCGAATTGCTGGGACTGTCAGCGGCGATGATATACCAGACTCGGTAAGGCTCACGTATGGGAGGGCTTCTTTCGCTTCTGCCTCAAGACGTAATTGTTCTGTGATATAGCTGAGAAGGTCAGCTGTGGACTATATCCTCATAAGCTCCAGAGTGCGTACTCTTGCGCTGTTTGCGAATCCGCAGCCGAAATCTGTGAGCGCGTGTCGCCATTCTTCTTGTTGTCTTCTTCCGACATCGTGACAGCCATGTAAATGATGGAGAGAGAAGCAAACAAGGTAGAAAGGTGATCTCGTGAGGTATATGTCCAATGATATTGATCACCAAGCTTAAGCTGGGCTCATATTACCTGGGCCTCTCCGAATTTCTTGGGGTAAACTGCAAACTGCCAGATCGGGGAAGTTAAAGTGGTTTCGCGTCGAGAAACCCGCGAATGGACGCGCCACGCGTTGCGGACCCCTCGACTTCTTTGCATGCACCACCACAACTCGCACATTCAGTCCTAAAGCTTCATCGCGCACATCGACATATCCTCATATGAGGTGAAACCAGAATTCTCCAACCATCTCGCTAGGCTGATAATTCAGCTAACCACTGCGATCAAACATGTCATCCGCCAACAGAGGCCGTCTCGTGCCTGGCGGGGCTCGCAAGCGCGGGCGGGACAATGATGAAGAGATGGTAGATTCATCCCCTGCACCTCCATCAAGTCGTGGGTCTAGTCCACTCTAATGCATGGCTCCTGCTGATTGTTGTAGCTCCTGCTTCTTCTCCTCCAATGATGCCTCATGAGGATGAAGATGACGATCTTGATGCCGAAGATATGGTTCAGGACATTGATGACGCCGAAGAGATGATGGAGGAGGATGCTGGCATTGATCTGTTTGGCGACAACTTTGACCGCGACTACCGCCGAAGGGAACAGAACGTGAACGACTTCTACGAAGCGGCCGATCTCGATGACGAAGAGTACGACGACATGGACCTCGCTGCTAGACGCCAACTGGATGCAAGACTCAATCGGCGTGACCGCGAACTAGCGAGACAAAAAGGGCGGCCAAACGCGTTTCTACCAGACGAAGAGGATGACGTAGCGGATCTGACAAGGCAGCCAAGGCGAAGGCGCCACCGATACGATGAAGAGCAGGACGACATTGATATGGTGGAGGACATTATGACGGAAGAGCTCTCAGCAGAAGCTCTGGCAGACGTCAAGGCAGCGAGTCTGACAGATTGGGTCGTGCAGCCTGCAGTGCACCGGACGATCTACCGCGAGTTCAAACTATTCCTCACCGAGTTCGTCGATGCCCAGGGCGTCTCGGTGTACGGAGTACGTATTCGAACGCTTGGCGAGGTCAATGCAGAATCATTAGAGGTCGATTGGGACGACCTCAGTAACATGAAGCCGACCATTGCATACTTTGTCGCAAACGCCCCTGCAGAGGTCCTAAAGATCTTTGATCAAGTTGCCATGGAAGTCACACTCTATCATTACCCGGACTATGAGAGGATTCACTCTGAGATTCATGTCCGCATCAACGGGCTGCCTGTCAGCTACACATTGCGCCAACTTCGCCAGAGCCATCTCAATTGCCTAATCCGCGTCAGTGGTGTCGTCACGCGACGGACGGGCGTCTTCCCGCAACTGAAGTACGTCAAATTTGACTGCACCAAGTGCGGCATCACACTAGGACCTTTTCCCCAAGACTCCAACGCGGAAGTGAAGCTCTCATTCTGTCAGAATTGCCAGTCGAGGGGTCCTTTCACACTGAATTCGGAGAAGACGGTGTATCGCAACTATCAGAAAATCACGCTCCAAGAGTCTCCAGGCACTGTACCAGCCGGACGTTTGCCCCGACATCGAGAAGTCATACTATTATGGGATCTGATCGACTCAGCGAAGCCAGGTGAAGAAGTGGAGATCACTGGTGTGTACCGCAACAACTACGATGCGCAGCTCAACAGCAAGAACGGCTTTCCTGTCTTTGCAACGATCCTCGAGGCAAACCATGTGGTCAAATCGCACGATCAGCTCGCTGGCTTCCGACTGACCGAAGAAGACGAACGAGAAATTCGTGCCTTGTCGCGCAATCCCCGAATCATTGAGATGATTGTATCAAGTATTGCACCTAGCATTTACGGCCACACAGACATCAAGACAGCCGTTGCTCTTAGTCTCTTCGGTGGCGTTAGCAAGATGGCCCAGGGAAAGCACTCAATTCGAGGTGATATCAATTTGCTCCTGCTGGGGGATCCAGGTACCGCAAAGTCACAAGTGCTCAAATATGTAGAGAGTACGGCTCACCGAGCAGTCTTTGCTACCGGGCAAGGTGCATCTGCTGTGGGTCTGACAGCATCCGTTCGCCGCGATCCGATGACCTCGGAGTGGACGCTGGAGGGTGGCGCGCTGGTCCTTGCTGACAAGGGCACTTGCCTGATTGATGAGTTTGACAAGATGAACGACCAGGACCGGACGTCCATTCACGAGGCCATGGAGCAACAGACCATCTCGATCTCGAAGGCTGGTATTGTGACAACCTTGCAGGCCCGATGTGCTGTCGTCGCAGCTGCCAATCCGATCGGAGGTCGCTACAACGGTACGATACCCTTCAGTCAGAATGTTGAACTCACGGAGCCCATTCTCTCGCGTTTCGACATCCTTTGTGTGGTACGGGACACGGTCGACCCTGCAGAAGACGAGAGACTAGCCTCTTTTGTTGTAAACAGTCACGGCCGCGCACGTGGTGGATTGTCCGACACTCAGGATGGGGAGGATAATGAAATGCAAATCGATCCTGGTCAGAAGCAAAAGGGCGAGATTAGCCAGGAGCTTCTTCGGAAGTACATTCTCTACGCGCGTGAGAAGTGCCGACCGAAATTGTATCAGATCGACCAGGACAAGATTGCAAGGCTCTTCGCAGACATGAGGAGGGAGTCTTTGGCCACAGGTGCTTACCCCATTACTGTAAGTGCGAACCATTACTACTTCGTTGATTCACGACTGATCACCGTGTTAGGTTCGTCACCTAGAATCGATCCTGCGTATCTCGGAGTCTTTCGCCAAGATGCGCCTGTCCGACTACTGCAGCAGTGCTGATATTGATCGCGCTATTGCTGTCGCGGTCGATAGTTTTGTCGGCAGTCAGAAAATCAGCTGCAAGAAGGCGCTCGCGCGCGCTTTTGCCAAGTACACACTGGCGAGGCCTGGCGCTGTCAAACAGTCCCGGGGCGGTCGATCCGGTGGACCACAAGGCGTCAGCGTAGGTGCGTGAGGATCGCAATGGGACTGATTGGTACGGTTTGATTTACTACAGCATGAGCAGGCGCTGGTCGGCATACCCAATTGTATAGATGTAATGAATACTTCCCCGTTGATTTTTACCTTGACCAACACAATCCCCAGAGTGTCATCAATACCTCTTTCCCCTCCAGAATCTGTTCTGGCAAGACTCAGATCTCCTCCTTGTTGATCACAATCCCATACGGATCCCTATCCACCTCGCTGACATGGATCTCGATGCCCTCGTCGGCAAGCACCTCGGCGAAATCGTCCGCGTTGGTCCCCGTCTCCAGCTCCTCCGCGCGCAACTTCGTCCACTCTTCACCCACCGTCTTCTCCAACTGACCCTTCAGGACACTGCTCAAGAACCCTCTCTCTGTGTTACTGTGGAACAAGGTAATAACGCATTTCCCTTGCTCAATTGCCGCCAAGGCCTCGTGGTGACTCAGTTCCCCGGTGAACAGCAGATCGACATCGTCCTGGCCGCTCTTCCCAAGACTGGAGAAGACGCCGCCCCCACTCCCGGCGCAGATGGCGACCGAGGAGATGCGGATCTCGTCGATGGACTTGCCCTGCGGGACGGCTATGGGGAATCCCTTGGGATTCCCGAGGCCGAGCCCGATGCGGTCGATGATGCTGACTAGGGACTGAGGGGTGGCGAAACGGACGATGCGGCCCATGCCTGCGCTGTCCTTGTCGTAGCCTGGTACGGAGCTGGGGACGATGGGTTTGCGGGTGTGTTTGGCTGCGCTGAGTTGCAGGGCGCGTTCGCGGTCGCGGTCGTTGACGGCTAGTTGGGAAGGGTGGTGCTGGAGCATGTAGGTTGGGCGTTTCGGGACGCTGTCGGTGAACGGGTCGTCGTCGACGCTGGATTGAGGGGGTGTGGTAGGCGCTTTCTCCTTACTGGTAGTAGACTTACTGTCTTCCGTTGAGACCTCGGATGGGATACTTGACACGGTGGTGGGTGTGCCGGTCACGATATCTGCCAGCCAGTCTCCCAGTCCACCGGGAGCGCAGTCTACTGCTGTGTGGGGGCTGTAGACGCTGATACCCTCCGCAGCTAGACGGAGAAGGGTCTTCTGCTGCGTGTCCCCAAGTGTGAGTGATTTCAGTCCGCGAAATATGATAGGGTCTTTGCTTGGGCTCGATCAGTCGGGTCTGGTTAGAGAGCGGACTAACATACGGTAAGCGACAATTATCGAGTCGTTCCTCTCTATCGCTTCATCTGCCACAGCCTTGGTAAGATCAATGGTCAGGAGTGCGGAGTTCATCTGTCGTCTGATAGGATCAAAGGGAGCCTCGAGTAGGACTAGCCGTGTTAGATGAGCCATGCCAATGATACTAGTTGTTCGACGTACGACCAGTATTGTCGAAGCTCTTATCAGCTAGCGATTCCGGATATCTGACATGATGGTCAGTCTAGCAGAGGTAACGTGAACCCGGCAGTCTCACAGCTTGCGCATCGCATTGACTACCGCCCTCGAAAAGGGCGACGATGAGGTAGGAGAAGCCATTCTGTACGCTCTCTTGTAGCTTGCTCGAAGCATTGATCATGTGTCACCGACCTGGAGGGGCGACATTATATTTAATCTGAGGGCTGGAGGAGCGGAAGTGGCTGCATCAAAAATCGGCGTCACGTCACTTTACCATTTTTCAAGCCTGCGCTTTATCACACAACCCACCAAACGACCTTCCAGAGCTCTGACGCCAACCCTCTTACTTGGCCGCTTCCTTGAGCCGATACAAGTCTCCGACATGAGCGCAAGAACAGATGGCGAAGCCATGGAAGTGCAGGCAAGCAGCGGGGTCACACCGGAGACACTGCGGGCGACGCTTGTAGAAAAGCTGGGAGCCTCGCATGTGGAGATTGAGGATCTCTCTGGTCAGACTGGCTGTTGGAACAGACATGAGAAGCGTCTGACGTGCGTACAGGTGGCTGCGGACAGATGTACGAGGCCTTGATCATCTCTCCTCAATTTGCAAAGAAGACGACTCTGGCCCGACATCGGCTCGTCAACAACACCCTAAAGCAGGAGATAGCTGCGATACATGCGTGGACTCCGAAGTGTTATACACCGGAAGAGTGGGAAAGGAAGAAGGCACAGGCTTGAGGATATGCATTCAGTGCAGCTCGATACTGCCACAGATGCCAAGCAGTCCGCACCACGAAGCACCTAGGATATGATATGCACATGTCCGGCCGATGCAAACCAGGCGCGCTGGTCATGGATGATTCATCATTGTCGCGCAGCTACCAGCGACATGTATATGCCCCAGAGGAAGCCGACCGAGCTCAGGAAAACGATCCTCTTCTCCACGGGAACAAAGGTGAAGCTGATCACCGATGCGAAAGGCCAGATCTTGTAGCCTGCTACAATGATCGGGATGGTGTCCTTGCGAACGGCTGCTCCTATCTCCGGAATGCTTTTGCTCTTCATAATGCCCATGATGACCAGAAAGGCAACTGTGTTTATTATAGCACCCACAGTGATGCAATCAACGAACCATTTCTTGAACGTGTTTGCCCAGCTGAAGACTCGTTGTTGCTCCTGTTCGCGAGTATCTTTCTCAATGAATCCCTGTGACTCTCCGAGCTCGATCTCCTCCGGTGTTGGACTTTTGAGACCCGAAACGGGCTTCATCGCAGGGAACATCTTCTCTAGCCATCCTTGCCAAATGAAGTTGGGAGGAGCAACAATGACATTGAGAAGAGCAAAGCGCAAGAAATCTCCAACCGAGAACGAAAAGGCTTCCTTGACCATGTCAGCACTGTGATTGAACATCATCAGATGGAAACAGATCTACCCCTTTCTTCCACTGATCAAGGACCTGAGCCATTACATTGGAGGCGCACGCAAGCATGGTCGCTTGGACCGTCGCCGTCACTATTGGTGCAGGCATGGTCACGCCGTGACG
Source organism: Sphaceloma murrayae (assembly GCA_002895985.1). Classification (NCBI taxonomy): domain Eukaryota; kingdom Fungi; phylum Ascomycota; class Dothideomycetes; order Myriangiales; family Elsinoaceae; genus Sphaceloma; species Sphaceloma murrayae. Next base: position 984,843 of record NKHZ01000088.1, read on the forward strand.
AGCTATTTTGCTATCTGCGCAATGATTGACTTACATCGTAGAGTGGTCAATGATTGTTAGGACCTCGAGGCTGTGATCGGTGGCTTGTCCCCCGGTGGGGACAATATGCCAAGCATCGGGGAAAGCAAACACCCGACATCAGGGCTCAAGGGGCTTCTTCCATCAGCGAGATGAATCATCAACCATCAAGGGTCTGTCCCCACCACTCAAGGTGATAACCGAGCAGGCATTCTTCCAGGTCATAATACGGCTCAATGTAATATGTCCAGCAAAGCACGCTTTCCCTGATCGCCATAAGCCCCGCCAAAACATAAGCTTCCCACCGTCGAGCGACCTCCAATATGCCGGATGCATCCTGTTTCTCCAGAGGCTGGTTTGTCGGTCCAGCTTCGCGCACATACTATATGCAATGCGGGACGACAATCAATGATGCGGGCTCACCGCAGCCGCCACAAATGGCGCGATCCCAGGTGGTGCCACGGGTCCAAATCCAGATGTATGGGGCATTCCGGTTGATCATGCACAAGTTCATGCCCAAAACCGTGGATCTGGATGAGCGAAACCTTGCAACAGTATCGATTGATTAAACCCCCAAATCGGGTGCGCCCTTGTGTCCGCCAGCAAGTATCGGTGTGAGCCGTGTAGCGCGAGGGAGAAAGTCTCCTGTGGCCAAGCGAGTCTCAACGCAGCACCATCTGTTCCTACTGCACGCCATACGATTACGCAAAGGACTTGTGTACACCTGGATGCATTTGGGAGGCCTTTGGGCCCCGCCTGCACGACCAACATGGCCTACGGCTTCGACGGCATCATTAGGCGTCCTCCCCGATAGACGCACGCCGTGAACCTGGCCAGCGGAAGGAACCCTATGATCGTTCAGCAAGTCAGAGGTTCACTCACGGGCCGGTCCTGCATAGTGCCCCACTAGCCTCACTTTTGCATATGAGATTCAAATTAAGGTCATATCGACATCCAACAGGATTCGTTCTATGCATATGCCAAGCATCTCACTTCTCGACTACTCAGTAAAGATGAGCGCTAAGAAACCGCCGGTATGTTGAGCAAATATCGAGGACCACGCCCACAGGATGGTTAATCCTCGTCTCTCGAGTTGCTAGCGAGCACAGGAACGTCAGTGCGACGATCGAATGTTCTCTGGCGCCACAGCATGTATGCCGCATCGCTCTATTGGAATCCTGCAGCGTCGGTCTGGCGGTGCCCAATGTCCCACACATGTCGTGTTCCCTTGCCAATGGCCGTGGCGTTACACAGGTCTTGTATGGGGATGGAGAAATCGATCTGTTCGCTTCGAGACCACCCCTTTGGGCTTAGGATCGACGGTGAGTACTCTGCTGATAGTGTCTTTCCATCTATTCGGCGCCGGGGTATGTGATTTTCGACCGCCAACAGAAATTATGCCTCGGTCTTTCTCAAGAGACGTGATGTTGAGAAGACAAAAGATAGACTATAAATTCCACGGAGCATCCCTTCCAAGATACAAGTCATACTTCGGAGGTATCGTCATCAGTAGCCATATCATCGCCTACCTTTCGTCGGTCCCAAAGCCTCACAAAACTTTCAACATGCACACTTCGTTGTCACTTTGTTTGGTCCTTTCCTCTATTGCCTTGCAACGAGTGGCAGCTCTACCACAAGGGCCACTCGGCAGCTGCTTTGCCAGTCTTCTCCTCATCCCTGACTGTGCTCGCCAGGCAGAGGCCGCGAGTTCGGACGTCAATAGTCAGAATGAGGAAGCCCTTCAATGTATCCTCGACAACATAGTCGTCGAATCCCGCGCGCAGAGGGTCGGCAAGACCTACCCAATCGACTTCATCAGGATCAACCCTTCTCAGCCCGACAACGGCGCCATTGTTCTCTTCAACAAGCCCGCCGGAAGCGCTCCGTTCCCCTTCGCCTCCGCCCTTGTCACCGAGAACGGCCAGCCTGGTGGCACCATTGTCACCAGCCTGAAATTTTGGAGGCGCCAGGGGTATAGCGCTGTCGTTTCGGGCATCCTTCAGAGGCCGTACGAGCGCATCATCGCGGATATCTTCGAATTTGGTAAATCGATCGGCTTCTCTTGATCGGGTGTTTGCTAATATATCATACAGTGCCCACTCTCCCGGTAATCAATGGACAGACTGTCAGAGCGGAGATCCGTCGTAGAATCCCATTCTGGGGCTTCACAACCACTGGCTTGACTTGCAAGCCATGAAACCACCGGATGGCGAGACTGGGGACGAGAGTAGAGAACATTGATCCTGTTCTGGTAGGGAATATGCTCTCTGAGATTGGAGAGATATATAGGAAGTTCTCACGTGAGCGATGGTAATGAAATGGGTACAAATACTCTTTCGCAAGCTAGTTGCCCGAGATTCGCACTGTTAACTTTAAATGGCGAACCTTGAACGTGGATGCGACATGTGCTCAAGAATCGCTTATAATAAACACGTTTGCCGGCAAAATAAGGAAAGAAAAAATGATTTTGTGTCAGGTCAAGTGAGCATATACTAGATTAGCGAGGGTCCAGCTACTGTACAGTATATGAAATGCCGGTATCAAGTACAATGCCTAGAAGCTTTGGAGCAAATGACATCATTGGACCACGACATGTAGTTCTTTGACGACGAACAAACGCTGACATGGATGATGGTGTACGTCTTTGGTAAGTCATTCGAGGAATTGCTCATCAGTGGTGATTTGCCGTCAACGTAACCTGGTGTTGATAGCACGACTTTTCAAACCTGGTCTGACACGGCGATATGCGCTGATCACTTTCCTCATTGTCTACATCACCTACTGCTTTCTATACCACTCTTTTAGGGTAGACTACATTTTGAAGTCTTTATCGAATCCGTCGAACAGATACGAAGAGATGGTAACCATACACGGTTTGTTACCTTTACGGGCACGTCCCACCCTTCGGTCACGGTGCTCCGCTTTTGGAACCTCCCTCGCTACGTCGGACGACCAGAGCAATCGTTGATGCTTATGATTGACTCCGACAGTACGTATAGTATAAGTATCAGCACGAGAGACAGGCAACGAGATTACTTGCTAGGCCTACTGACGCTCCTGAGTACGATGTGCCGTTCCGAGGATCGGGACCACATACGTATGAGAAGCACTGGCAGTTCTATGTAGCACCCACGGGGAGACCGGATTTGCAGGGGAGAACCACAGCGTCATGGTTTGACATTGCTGCAGCTCATACCTTGGCCAGGAGTGCCCTTTGTGGTGCTGCGCAAAGCCAAGTGCGCGACTTCTTCCTGTCGTATGGGGTGCATGCTGGGGAGGGTTTGTAGAAGGGCTTGTAGAGTTGTACAGTACCCCGCGCTGTCCACGATTCAAATGTGTCGATCAAGCAGTTTCTGTACATGACTAGGGAACGACAATGGCTGCTTCACCCACGATTGTCTTGCTAAGTACGATCTGACAGCGGGATGGCTTGCGGATGGCGGGTGTGCCTTTCTAGAAGTGAGACTTCTGTGGCGCTGTGCGCCGATCCCGGGATGGAATTGGGCCTCCACGATCACAATGGTTCCCAAGGAAGTATCCCATCTCTCATCAATGCAAACAATATCAGACCACGTGCAGACCGAGTCCGCCAGTGCTTCCATCCCTCCGTGCCCGGTAGAACATCGGACCACAGAGACAATCATACCCTAGAAGCCGCGGAGAAGAGTCATCGAACGGTACTGTCGGGACAAGAAGATTGCTTGGTGGTGTCGATGGCAAGCTGGCGGAACAGAGGATTGATGACGATGCATGCCAAGGTCGACAGCGGAGTTGGCCAAGGCAGGAAACGGACCGATATCAAGGGCGGTGACGTCGAAGCCCCAACTTCATTTTCTCTTGGTCTACAAGCGAACCAATCTCCATCTCATTCCCCTCGGACTGCACATGGGATCAGAGGACGGTGCACTCCTTGGCGAGCTTGATCCCCATGTCCGCCCCGGATCTGGCGGGCCAAATGATCTCACCTCCAGCCTCATGTTTCGCGTGCGGCGCCATCGAGAGGATGCAGAGCACGAGGATCGCATTGACGGTCGTAACGATGCAGGGTTTGTGTCTCGAAGAAGTCTGCTCCCTGCTCATCGACTTGGTCACGAGCCCTTCTGGCTCTTTAAGATCTTCATCCCCAGCATTTATACGTTTGTGCCCATACTCGCTCTCTTCAGGACGCCCTTCCCTGTCTCAACCTATCATCACTCACATCAGCTATGAAGCTCACTATCAAACGCCCTGAAGGCGAAGCTGGCGCTGCATGGCCGGCCATTTGCATTGGCCTGTTTGTGGCCTTTGGTGGCGTCCTGTTTGGCTACGACACTGGGACCATCAGCGGCATACAGGAGATGGATTATTGGGTCAGGGAATTTGAGGATCCCGCCGCTCGGGGTCGCATCTCCCTCATTGTTTCCGTCCTGTCCATCGGTACATTCGTTGGTGCATTGTCCGCTGGTTTCGTAGCCGATATCATTGGTAGAAGATGGGGCCTCATCTTAGCCTGCGCTGCCCCTTTCCATCTCGGAGTTGCCCTTCAGACAGCGGCTACGGAAGACAACCTGTTCATTGCCGGACGCTTCTTTGCTGGCCTGGGCGTTGGTCTAGTGTCTGCACAGAGTGAGCAAACATATTGTCATGCGTTTTCGGGAAGCTAATGTCAACAGTTCCTATGTACCAGAGTGAGACGCTGCCCAAATGGATTCGCGGTCCGGTCGTTGGGACTTACCAATTCGCAATCACTATCGGCTTGTTCCTAGCCGCTCTGGTCAACTATGCGACCAGGCTACGCAACGACTCTGGTTCCTACCGCATCCCTCTCGCAATTCAATTTGCTTGGTCCCTCATCCTGATCGGTGGTCTGCTATTCCTCCCAGAAACTCCTAGGTATCTGATCAAGAGCGACAAGCACGAGGCTGCCGCAAAGGCACTGTCAAGAGTCCGGAGACTTCCAGTAGAACATGAGAGCATTCAGGAAGAGCTGGCAGAGTACGAAGCAGCTCATCGCTATGAGATGTCCATCGGCCAATCTGGATGGATGGAATTGATCACGGGACCTGTTAAGAAGCGTCTGTTCACTGGAGTTGCTCTCCAGGCACTGCAGCAATTGGCAGGGATCAACTTCATCTTTTACTTTGGAACAAGTAGGTTCCTGAGGTGTATGGTGTATGGCACAGACAAAACAAGCTAATCTTCACTTCAGCCTTCTTCCGCAGGGCTGGCTTTGGCGAAGAACCTGGTCAGGTCAACCCCTTCATCATCCAAGTCATTACCAACGTGGTGAACGTGGTCAGCACGCTTCCAGGGTTGTGGGCAGTAGAAGCTCTGGGCCGCAGGACACTTCTAATGATGTAAGTGATTTTCGATGAGATTCGCAAAGTCATGATCTTGTGCTAACCTATGAAGTGGCGCCATCGGCATGGGTGTTTGCCAATACATCGTTGCCATTCTTGGTGTGACCGTAGATGAGTCGAACAGGGCTGGCCAAAACGCACTCATTGCATTCGTCTGCTTCTACATCTTCTTCTTTGCCGCAAGTTGGGTATGTGGCCGTTTCCTCACCGATTGCTTCCGTTGTGCTAATACAAGTCAGGGTCCCGTTGCATGGGTCGTGACGGGCGAGATCTTCCCATTGAGATACAGGGCCAAGGGTCTATCGATTACGACGGCTACCAATTGGTTCTTCAATTGGCTTCTTGCCTTCATCACCCCATACCTGGTCGGCGAGCAGTACGCAAACATGGGTACCAACGTCTTCTGGATCTGGGGCGGCTTCTGCTGGATTGCCGTGGCTTTCGTTTACTGTTTCATCTACGAGACGAAGGGTCTCTCACTCGAGGAGGTCGACGCACTGTACAACACCGTCAGCAAGGCGTGGAAGAGCAGAGAATACCGTCCCGCGATCAAGTTTTCCGAAGTAGCCAGGTCTGGCAGTCTGGGCAATGGTGTTAGCTTCGCTGAGGCTGCTGAACAATACAAGAGGAAGCAGAGTCTGGCAACTAGCGAAAAGGAAGGCGAGACAGATCGAAACGAGAGCGCGGCTGTGTAGATAGGATAGCATGGTATAGCAACTTTGGGCAACAACATTGCTCCTAATAGTGTACTTCGCTATGCGCCCCTTCATTCATCAACGAGCTGCTTACTCCCAGCAATTGGCCTCGCCACGCACCTTTCATAATCAGGGCTCGGCTCACGTGGATATAGGGCGGGTACTGTCGGACGATTCGGTGGTGTCTTGGCATGTCCACTGCCAAGCATGTTGCCCGCGCTTGATCTTTTTCCGCTCCAAATTGCCCCGCCGAACTTCCTGATTAACCCTGGCGGTTCAGTCCTAGTTGCCTTCCCTTCTGTCATGGGCAGGTGATAAGCAATCCTACTCATCTTTATCTCTCGTGTCAATGCAGATCACAACACTTTGAGCGGAGTCAATGGAGATTTCCCTGGTCGAGGGACCGCACAGTCCGGCCTCATGTTCGTATTTGAGAAGGGCGGATCCGTCACCTACCACGATGTTGTCGAGCAAGGCAGATTGTTGCATGATCTTCAAAGGCTCTTTCGGGTGAGATGTGGTCCAAACAGATCGTTGCAGGGCTCCTTGTCCTGACCTCCGTCGAGGCAGTACAGTATGGCAACAACTGGGTTGCCGTCCGCCGAGATCAGCCTCAGATCGAGGCCAACTTCCGAGCACCAAATGTGACGCTACTTTCTCCGGCTTTCACGAATCCGGGATCTGTCCCGGCGGAGTTCTCCAATGGTACAGAAGGACCGACCAGCGATGCAGTCATGAGTAAGCGGTCGACGGTGAACTACTCCCTACCGAACGCTCACTTTGACAGACGCGTACCTCCAGTCTCTCGCCGCGAAGAACGAATGGTTCACCTATCAGCCTGCGGATTACCTGTCTGAAGAGGGCAAGACATTCCCATATGTGTTCCTCTCCCTGTCGTCCGTGGCCCCCGAGCCCGGCAACATGGCCAACTACCGAGCATCAGCACCCGTAGGCAAAGTGCGAGTCTGGATCCAGGGCGGCGTTCACGGAAATGAGCCTGCTGGAGACCAAGCGGTCCTGGCGTTGTTGGGCAAGCTTGACGCTGATCAAGCCAAAGCGAGATCATTGCTTGAGAAGTTGGACATCTTGGTGCTACCGAGATACAACCCAGATGGGATCGCCTTCTTCCAACGTACGCTAGCTACTAACTTTGACCCGAATCGCGATCATATCAAACTTGCACGACAACAGACAAGGGATATAAAGGAAACGTTTACAGGATTCGCCCCTCATGTTGCGGCAGACATGCACGAGTACGGAGCGTCAACTAGGTATGGCGGATTGTATGTGCAAGCTTCAGATGCGCTGTTTTCTGCGGCCAAGAACCTGAACATTGATCCTGCAATTCGCAACCTGTCCGAGACCCTCTTTGCCCCGGGCATTGGGGAAAATCTAGTCAAAGGTGGCTTCAGATGGGAGCCATATGTGACAGGCAGTAGCAGCACGGTTCCTAACTCGACCATCACCTTTGCCGAAGCTGGCAGCGATGCCAAAATAGGACGCAATGCCTTGGGATTGACGCAGTGCGTCACTTTTCTGTTTGAGATGAGGGGAATTGGTCTTGCGGATCAGGAATTCTACCGCAGAACTGCTGCGGGTCTCAACATGTTGGAGAGCACCGTTCAGATCGCTGCCGATAACGCCGAGCTGGTTTACGACACTGTCGAGGCAGGCATCGAGAACTTCATCAATAGCCGCGAGCCACTTGTAGTCACTGATCGGACGGAGGTGTCTACCCGAGACTGGCAATTCGTGGAATTTGCAAGCGGTAATCTCGTCAGTGTACCAGTGCGATTTCGAAGCACGACACCTACTATCGCAAATCTCACTCGAGCACGCCCCGAGGCCTACATCATTCCCCGCTCGTGGGCAGATCTTGTCACTCGCCTAGAAGTAGCTGGCATGGAGGTCGAGACTCTACCCAATACCTTTCGTGGGAACGTTGAAGTTCTGACTGCTCAATCTCTCGAATTCGACAGCGGCTACTACGAGGGCGTAGTGTTGGCAACCGTCACAACTACAGCGAGCCGAAAGACGATCGAGCTACCGCCAGGAAGCTTCCGCGTCAGTACTCGACAGAAGAATGCTGCACTTGCCATCAACGCTCTCGAGCCGGAAAACATCGACTCTTACGTGAGCTTTAACATCATTCCACTGGAACCTGGCGATGAGTACCCTGTCTTCCGGCAATTGTAAAACGACCTGGGAGTACACACCATGAAAATATATACTAGCTTCTAGAACACAGAACGAACGTCCCAAGCAAGACCTCGTTCACCGAGGACGATGCACACAAATTTTGCAATCACCGTGTACCCACTCGTGCGCAGCTGTGCAAAGTGTCCGAGTCAAGGTTATCAGAACTTGATGCTCGACCATCAACGTATCATGTCGTCTTACTGGCCGACCAATCTGAGAGCTGTCGTCCTGCGTCCGCCGTATCCGGGCCCCGACCCCCATGCACAGCAGGACTGTGATTCGCTATGAGGTGGCCGGCTCGGCGCGAAAGTGTTCATGTCAGCGAGTCGCTATCGCTTTGAACCTGAACGCATGCCACTTGCACACTTCCGCTCTCGATCCAAACTATGCTCAGCCTCTCGGCTTTAATCCCGATGAGATATCTCGCTGGTGAACCATTGGGTGCCCCTGGTTCGGCACCCAACGGACTCGATAGGTTTTTTATCATGGACGTCCTGGTAGCCTCAAGTATCACTGCTGCGCCGGTCGTGGTATGCTTGCAGCCTAGGTTGGACTGTCAACTAGTACCTCTCGAACTCCTCCCACATTAACGTGGCATACATGCATAAGATCTCGAACATTCAATCCGTCATTGCTCTCTACACACGCATTCGCCATGAGTGATACCGAGAAATCGGAGATCCTCGACACGATCCACAACGATGAAGCGCTCAAGGTGCTATCAACATACGTAGGTGATACCGAATGGAGCAAAGAGGAGGAAGACATCCTACGACGTCGTATCGATTGGAACCTCATGCCAGTACTATGCTTCACCTACGCCCTTCAGTACTATGACAAGTCGATGATCTCTGCGGCGGCTCTATTCGGGCTTCGGACGGATCTCGAGCTCACAACAGGGAACAGATACTCCTTTTGCTCGGCGATCTTCTACCTTGGCTTCATCGTTGGCGCCTACCCGGCCATGATGCTGGTGCAGCGGTATCCTATTGAGCGAGTAACTTCTGTCCTTGTCACGGTCTGGGGAATCTGTGTCATTCTGACGACGGCATGCCGTTCGTATCGGGATATCTACGCTCAGCGTTTCTTTCTCGGGCTCCTAGAGGCAGGCGTGAGTCCGCTGTTTATGGTGATTGTCGGTACATGGTACAAGGTGAGAACCTTCTTGAGACTTTTCCTGTCCCTATAGTGTACCCAGAGCTGATTGCCGCAGAAAGCTGAGCAAGCATTTCGGATGGGTATCTGGTATAGCTGTACGGGCTTCGCCGCTATCTTTGCGCCTCTTATTAACTACGGGCTTGGACAGATTGGAGGACCGCTCAATGCATGGTACTACATGTACTTCTTTGCTGGATCAATCACTACACTGTGGGGGATTGCTCTTTGGTGGCTATTGCCTCCCGACCCAATCCGGACCAAGATCCTGGATCCGCGTCAGAAATACATCGCCGTAGCTCGTTTGCGATCCAACAACTCGGGCGTGAGGAACAAGCACCTCAAGGTCGAGCAGATCTATGAGCTCCTGACGGATGTCAAATTCTGGCTCATGTTCACCTATGCCTTCTTGAGTATGGTGGCCAATGGGCCGGTCTCCACCTTCATCCCGATCATCATCAATGGTTTCGGTTTTAGCACACTCAATTCACTCCTTCTGAGTATGCCTGCCGGCTTCATTTCTGGCGTTCTTCAACTGATTGGTACTTGGCTGGCCTACAGGTACCCAGGCATTCGAACATATCTCATGTTTGGATTTCAGATGTTGACTATACTGGCCGCTTTGCTCCTCTGGTTGCTACCGCTATCGGCGACCGGTGGGCTCTTGTACGGCTGCTTCACCCTTGCGAGTTTCGGCGCAGGATATGCTGTTTGCATGGGTGTTCAGATTGCCAACATTGCAGGTTATACAAAGAGAACAGTGGCATCGTCTGGTCTTTATGTCGGCTACTGTCTCGGTCAGTCTATTTGCCGTCTCTCTTCTATGAAGTACTGATCGTTGTCAGGCAATTTTGTTGGACCTCTCGTCTTTAAGCCGCAGGACGCACCTCGCTATGTACCTGGGTTCATCATCACCACCAGCACTGCTATCGCTGCCGGAGCCTTTGCCATACTTTATCGGCTTGTGTGCATGTGGGATAATCGACGGCGGGACAAGACCGGCGTCATGGAAGGCTTCGATCATGCTTATGAGGATGACCTTACGGATAAAAAGGTATTGCCGGCAAAGGTGTGCACTGTATCAGTGCTGACGTTTCGTGCAGAACTCGCAATTTAGATACGTGTTGTGAGAATTGGGGGTTGGGATGTTTGTCAGAGAACACTTTCCCACTATCGTGCTCGGCGTGAACACAAGTAGAAGTTCTAGCGCGCGCACGTATTCATACACGCGGATCCGCCTCTATAGACACACATAGATAAATGTACACATATAGAAAAACGAGATAGGCCTGTCTGGTCCTACTGGCAAATCCTCCTCGACGAAGTCTCGTAACCGTTCAACAAGCAAGTTGCACTCGATCGCGGAGCTGTAACTCAACCGCTCCTCGTCCTGTACTCCTCAATCACACTTCGCGGCTCGACGAATTTCCCAAGGGGCATGTAATCCACATCGAACCCAAAGATCCTGGGCGCACTGATATCAAGCCCAATCGGCGCCTCGGTCCATCTCGGCGAACAAGTAATCCCTACGACTACCACCGGGACACCGTACTTGAACTCTGGCACCCCCAAAGCCAGGCCCGTTCCAGCGTCCAAGACTGCAATGAGATCCGGGACCGTAGCGATGATTCTCTTCTCCCCACGATCGTCCGTGTGTTCGGCCAGGATATTCTCGTTCTTGAAAGGGATCTCCAACACCCCGCCCCAGGCCGTAGCTTCGGCATCGCCACCCAGCGCGTCCTTCGTCTCCTCTTCGGTAGCTCCCGTAATGGTGATCTTGCCTAGGGAATGCCCCTTGTACAACCTGCGATCGACGGCCGTGATCTTGCCACGGAACAAGATTTTTGCCGACTCTCGTCCCCCGGCTTGCTCGACGATGGCTTCCGCAACCCGTGAGATGGTGTTGTTCGCCCGGGCGACCGCTATGCAGCGCCCGATACGCCAGGCGAGCGAGACGGTGTTCATCACGCCGTATTTGCGGACGTAGTCCGTCTTGGTCGGCTTGGCGGCCATGCCGACGCGTGATCCCATTTCGCTGCAGGAAGCGCGTAGGGCGCGGTCTACGATCTCGTCGTCCGGAGCTCGCGTCATGATGATCGTTTTGCCATCACCGGAGTCGATTGCGCAGGGAACGAGCTCGCCAGGTTTATGCGCCGCAAGTGTCGTTTGCCAGTAGGTCGGGTATGCTCGACCCATCCAGTCGGCGTCGATTACAGGTCGGTCATAGTATTTGGATGAGCCTAGGAGGAAAGGCTCGAGACCGTTAGCACCGCCGATTTCGAGGCCCATGACGGCGTCGAAGCTGTCATGGCGCATGTACTCCATCAGAGCTTGCACTGCTTGGACGGTCTCGGTGCTTGCGAGACGTTCTACGCTCACTGCTGGACTGCCCATGTGTCCTCCCCAGTAGATATTGGCGTCTTCGGTCAGGGCCGATGCATCGATGACGCGCATGCGATGTCCTTTGCGGAGGTGATCGCGCAGCAGCACCCTTGAGGAATCGGGATTACCGCCTCCGGCACAGCCGAGGATGTACATGCCCCAAGTAAACCAGGACAGATCAGTCTCGGTGATGTGCCATTCTGGGATGCCTTGTGCGTTGTCGATAATCGTCGGCTTGTACTTGACAGGGTCAATGAGGGTCTTCGTAGTGTCCTTGCGTGTCTGGGGCGTGTCCTGTGCTGCGTCAACGCTGACGTCCGACTCGATCTCGTCTCCAAGTCCGTCGTCAGGTCTTTGAGAGCTAGCATCCAGCTCTCCGATGGCTTTGACGATGGTTCGAACTTGATTAGTAACATACTGAAGAGGTATGGCGTCAATCTCTGCAATGACGACAGTGTCTTTCTTTGCACCCGCTGCGATAGCGTTCTCTAATGCCAGAGTCTTTGCGTATTCGAGAGCCTCAGACGCCGTCTTGATTGATGTGTTCTGAACCATATCCACTACACCACTGACGCTGGCAATGGCAGCACCGACGGCGTTTGCGACATCATGATGCGGTGGTAGAACTAGTTCTGAAGCTCCTTTGAGTTGCTTGGGAGCGACGATAGAACCACCGCCAACCAGTAGAACTCTCAAAGGTTCAGGCGAAGTTTTCACTCGATCGATCGCAGCTTCGAGCTGTAGCTTTACGTTGTCTTGGGCTTTCGCTATGAGGGCTTGATTGAGAGACTTCACTGCGGAAATATCGCCGACGGTGGCAACCCCAGACGCAACTGTGATATCCGTTGCTGTCAAAGACTCGCCGCCGAATACTAGCGCATCGCTTGTCAGGCGATGACCAACTGAGTCGGGTCCAACTACAACCTTGTCGCCGTAGGTCCGTACGAGCGATCCGCCACCAATGCCAATAGAGTGAAGTTGCGGCATTGAATAATTGACCATGACATCTGCCACGGAGACATAGGCGGACGCCTGGCGGGGAAATCCGCTCTTCTCCAGGATGCCGATGTCTGATGTCGTGCCACCGACATCAATCACGATGGTCGTGCTCTCCTGCACTCCACGAATACCAGCTAGAAAAGCAGCGCCGCGCATAGAGTTCGTGGGTCCAGACGAGAATGTCCTGATTGGGATATCACTTGCGGTCTTGCAGTCTACGACAGTGCCGTCATTCTGGGTGAGATAGAGAGGGCAGGTAAGATTGAGAGCCTTCATCGAAGCTTTGAACTCGCGAAGTGTTCTACGAGCGTAGCGCAAGATGGCTGCGTTGAGAATAGAAGCATTCTCGCGCTCCTTGAAACCGATGTTGGAGACAGTGTGTGATCGGACAATGTCGACGTCTGGTAGTTCTCTTGCTATGATTTTTGCGACCTGATCTTCTTGCTTGAAGATTTCGTCGATTGGAGAGTAGACACCTGCAACGACGACTGAGCTGAGACCTAGTCGTTTGATCTCCTTGCATTGCTCAATAACCTGAGCCTCCCGGATGGGGGCCTCTTCGCTGCCATCGATGGCCAGACCTCCATCGATGTGACCGACGTAGCCATCGCAAACTGCTGCAAGCCCCTCAGGCCAATCGCTGAATGGCGGTATCTCGCGCAGAAACGACCTCGATAGGCGGACGATGCCCACCTTGCTCAGCCGTCGCGGGTCCTGCTCGACCACGGCGTTCAGAAAAGCCGTGGTTCCAATCACTACGCAATCGATGTCCTTGACCGGAATCTTGGAGACTTCCAGGACATGCTCCAGAGCCAGGGAGATTCCCTCTGTCGCATTTGGCGTGGTAGGAGTCTTGAAAGCGGAGACGACGTCCTGGACTTCGCCAGAATCCGAGATGCTAAGTACCACGGCATCGGTGTTGGTGCCGCCCACGTCAACGCCGACACGATATCTGGTTGTCATTCTGCTGTATACCACTACTGTTGCTTACAATCTGTTGCCGAATGCTGTCAAGGAAACTGGCTACGATGTGAATAAGGACGACATGCTGTTGTTCAAGTGGTGAATTCAACCATTCTTCAGCCTGCGACCACGCAGTATCGTTGACGATTACGGATCTGAACTTACACCGAGCTTCTTGGGTGACATTGTACCACCTGATACATCCATACCCAGGGATACCACATGGCTGACTGTGGAGCAATGCGAGATGATCATGTTATCTACCCGAGGGCAGCTCCAAAATGTGGGTCTTTGTTGGAGTCAGGGTTTCGAAGCCACCAATTACCAGCTTAAGCGCCATTCACATCTGCGACATAGATTGTACGAACCGATACGGACCGATATTGACCGATACGGGACCAGCAATCTGGGAGTCGACGCTGCCTTCGGCCTCCGCTCGAGGGGCATGGAGTTTGAGATGCTTATCAATGTTCACTCGCGGCTCTTGCCTCCCGATAAAGGGAGACCCCGCCACTGATATGCACCAAGAGATTGGAACCGGAGCATATAGCAGCTGCATGTCCCCGCCGACCACGTGGTGTCGAAGCATCGCAACTCGTCGAGAATCATGTCTAAAGCCTTGGAGCGCATCCGAGTGCCCACCTCGGAGTACAATGACTGCGATACCTACATCAACGATGACATTCGACCTTTGCCGCCTCACAGGCGAACATGGAACACGATGGCCTTCATATCGTTTTGGGCTATCAACCAGATTGCCCTCAGTAACTGGCAGCTCGGAGCCTCACTAGTAGCAGCAGGTCTGTCCGTGTGGCAAGCCATTATCGCCATCATTGTCGGCAAAGTCTTGATTGCTCTGGTCGCCGTTTTCAATGGCAAAGTGGGAGCAGTCTGGCACGTCGGCTTCGTGGTCATTAGTAGATACATATGGGGTATCAAAGCATCGTACTTTGCTTTGGTACAGCGTATCATGCTTTCTTTGGTGTGGTTCTCGGTAAGCCATGAGCCTGATGCAAGCCTTCACGACCTGACATGCTCGTAGGTCCAATCCTGGACAGGCGGTCTCTGTGTGCAAGTCATCCTGTCGTCCATCTTCCCTTCTTTTCAAACGATGCGAGACGTCTTTCCCGAGTCTACCGCCCTCAACACCAAGCAATTCGTTGGCTGGGTGCTCTTCAACGTCCTGATGATCCCTATCATCTACATTCCTCCGGAACGTATCAAGAAGACCATCTACTGGATGAACGCCATCTCCTTCACGACCCTTGTATGCATGATGATATGGTCTCTCAATGCCGCGGGCGGAGGTGGTCCATTGCTCTCGCAGCCCGCGAAACCTCAGTCGAGTACCCAGCTCGGCTGGAATATCGTTTCCGGAGTGACTACTACAATCGGCAGCATTGCAGTAGGACTGACAAACCAGCCCGACTACTCGCGATTCGCCCGAAAGCCCGGAGACCAGGTGTTTGGTCAATGGTTCTCCATCATCACACTTGGTACCATCCTACCGCTATTTGGTTGTCTGACTTCATCAGCGACACAAGGCATTTATGGCACTGCCATTTGGAACCCGCCAGACCTGGCACAAAAGTGGCTAGACGAAGACTACAACGCTCGATCCAGGGCCGGCGCCTTCTTTGCCGGTCTTGGGTTGGTCACCTGCCAGCTTGCCATCAACAGCATAGATAATGCCTTCTCTGCTGGCATGGATCTTGCCGGTATCCTCCCGCAGTATATCAATATTCGAAGAGGAGCTTACATTGGTCTCGTGCTGTCGATCGCGCTCTGCCCATGGGAGCTCTTGTCGTCGGCGGCCACCTTCATCAATGTCCTATCTGCCTACTCGGTTTTCCTTGGACCGATGGTGGGAGTGCAGATTTGCGACTACTTTGTCATCCGGAAACAGATACTCAAGCTCAGCGATCTCTATCACGCTCGGCCGAGCGGCATATATTATTTCTGGAACGGCGTCAACTGGCGGACATTCGTGAGTTGGACGTGTGGATTTGCATCGCAGATTCCAGGTTTCATCAACGCAGTCAATCCCGCCATCAAAGTGCCCGTCGGATGTCAGCGTCTGTATTACCTGGCCCACCCACTTGGCTTAACCATCAGCTTTCTCGTGCACTGGCTGCTGAACTGGATCGCTCCACCGGCTGGACTTGGAGAGCGGGATGAGTACGATGTGTACAATACCTTTTCGGAGGATGAAGCGGCCACGCTGGATGTTGTGTCGAGCGTTCAAGTGGCCAAGGCAGATATATGATACCAGGAGTAGAGTGTTTTGAACGAATCAATTGTAACGTTTGCCATGATGTGCTGATCTCGTCCCTATTCACCCCACATACCGTACCCTTTCGTGGATGGATCGCTTTGACATGGAGTGCATTATGAGTCCGTTGGGCTCAGAAAGAGATGCGGCTCGTAGCAGGCAGGACGTTAGTGGGTTCAGTCGAACCTTGACGGCACGATCCCAGCATGTCTCTGTTCTGACAGCATTGAACAATGAAAGGAGGAGCAAGATGCCAGCCGCGAGGTCCAAAATGACGACACAACGACGCCGTCCGCCGTCTCATCAGAAACCACCACGTGCCACTTGGACAGCGCCACGGTTTTCGTCGTCATCTACTTAACGACCGTGAGGTAAGGGCTCACAGGACCTGTCATTCATCTAAATAACTTCACATACATCCCAAGGCTACCATGAGTTCCTGTTTCGGCTTGCGCAAGTCCAAGGCGGATGATCGTCAACCTTTGCTACCGCAATATGAGGAGGACACGACATTGCAAAATGAGGTCCATCAGAAACTCCACAGCTACCAGATGTTCAAGGCCATCAGCGAGGGATACATGCCATCCACTGAGCAGACGATCGTACACCTACGGACATTGCTGGCTGCCGACCTACTCAATCCAACCGACCAGGCGCTGAGCGATTCTGGCAGGCTACTCGTCAAACACACCAAGCGATGGCTGCAACAATTCATGGATCTACTGCAGAACAAGGCAAGCGATGATCAGATACAAGACTTCTTCTGGTACCTGTCCAAGTCTCGGATCAGCGTTGATACAGGTCTCATCGCTCGTCGGACTGCTCAGTCCAATGCCAAGGCCAGCGCAAGGGCTGCTTACGACAGCTTCAATACCGTCTCGTCTTTACTCTTGACAAATTCAGACTTTCGCATATTCCTCTCGGATCTCAATACTGTGGCGAGAGAAGTCTTCCAGGATACTGCACATTCCGTGGCCAAAGTCGCAGACCAGGCCGCAGATCAGATCGAAGCCAGTGGTCCTGCTAACGATCTGAGCAAACCGTCCAATGGTGAGATAGCAGCTCCTTCGACGCAGGATCTACTCGACAATACCGGTGATGTCGCCAAAGTCGTGGCCAACGGTACAGCTACAGTCGCTCAAGATGCAGAGCAAAGCGCCGAGGAGAAGTTGACGGGGAAGGAGGGCGAAGCCATGGCCAACAGACTAAAGTCAGCTGTCACCAAGCTCAGAAGGAGGCCGGACTACTCGGAATCGGTTTCGATCTTGTCAAAGATCTTCAAACGTGTCATCTTGTCCTATTCTCGGGTCGCCGAAGACGCTGCCTCTGCTGTCGAGGAGTCGGTACAAGAGAACGCCGAACTTGACAGGGCTGCGAAGAACCTGTGGCAGCTGGTGAAGTCCTTTGGCGATGCGAAAGCCTGGGAGAACCTGGAGGCAAAGTTCAAGCAGCTCACCAGCCACATGGAGAAGGATCCCGACTTTGAGCGGTCGATGATCGAAGTTGGGAATGGCATCCAAGCCATGCTGACCGATCCGACATTCTTCGACGATGCACAGGGTCGGATCGAGGAGCTGAAGCAAAAGTCTCGCAATTCTCAGTCGACGCAGGATTTGAGAGATGACATTGAGGCCTTCATCCGCCAGATTGAGGTCACTATAAGCTCCGTTCTCGAGGACCAGGATGTGGCCAATCTCATTCAAACATCCACCAAAATCTTCGGCATCTTATCTCCACAGCACAGCCTTGCAAATCAGGACCTGATCCACGACGCGGTTAACGTCTTTATCCCGCTCTTCATCTCAAGCATCCAACAGATCCCCATCCCACGTCTCGAGATATCGACACCAGAGATCGACCTCCTTCTCGAACCCCTCATTATCGATCCTGGACGCACCATCAACCACACCTCATTTCTTCCCCACAAGCTCCGTATTGAAACCTACAACGATCTCGAAATCCGCGCTGCCCGCTATCGCACCGTTTCAACTTCCTCCCATCTTGTGACCATAAAGTTGGACGGTCTGTCCATGCGCGCTCAAGACGTGGGCTTCTGGCTCCGCACCCGGCTCGGCCTCTTGCGTCTCGCAGACGAAGGCATCGCCTCTTTTGCCCTCGATGAGCGCGGCATGGACGTCCACATTGACGTCGAGATTGCCAAGGAGCGCATGGAGCAGATCCTCACCCTCAAGGCGGTTAGGGTTCATATCCACAAATTCAACTACACGCTACGCAAAAGCAAGTTCTCTTGGTTGGGATGGATCATCAAGCCACTCCTTCGCCCGGTGCTGAGGAAGGTCATGGAGAAGCAAATCGCCGAGGCTCTAGCCGAGTTCTTCCATGGCGCGAACCGCGAGCTGGTATATGCCAGGGAGAGGTTGCGAGCGACGAGGATCGCGGATCCGAAAGATCTGGTCACATTCTTCAGGGCGATCATGGCGAGATTGACGCCGGAAGAAGACCCGGATACATACACCAGAGTCGGGGTGGATCAGCCGGGCAAGGGCGTCTTCAAGGGGGTGTACGCGCCGGGTAGTGTGGTGAAAGTGTGGCAAGAGGAGGCGCTCAGAGCGCAAGAACGGATCGAGGACGGGGCGGAGAGGGGCTGGAAGAACGAGGTTTTTGATTTGCATGTCAGAGGCATGTCATGATTCTCTTGACTTTTCAAGGCTGATGCATGGAGTGATTGGGCCCTTGGGTATGTACCAGTAGTTCACGGCAGAGCACCACAGTATGTCAAAAAGTTCTGCATTCAACACATATGATTTGTGCTTCGTAGAGCGATCTTAGGTAGGAAAGAGCTCAGCCTACAAGACGTCCACGCCTCGTCGCGCCAAAAGGCTCGAACCTCTTTCGGGCTCGAGAAGGACCTCGGGTGAAGATCACTTGCCACTATGGCCAAAACGTTGCTGTAGCAGGAGGGTGTAGACTCTTCATGGACGAGCGGAGAAGCGGGTATATGCACGATGAAAGGTTACTTTTACGCAGGTACCTCGAGTAGTCATCCGCACGGATGATGAGATATAGATCGGTCCGTGTTTCATGGCTAAAGTGCTTGATACTTAGTCTACCCCCCAGGTACAAAAGCTTGAAACGACAAAAACATTGGAGAAGCTTTTCAGGCTGAAGTTGTGACGGAGACGGAGGAAAGGCGCGATGATCAAGTGAGATTGCCAAAGGGGGACAGGATCTCTTGCTTGCCGGACAAAGTGGGGAAAGACAGTGAAGGGTTCGTGTGTTTCACTTCCCTTCCTCGACCGTTCCTCCTTACTCCTACCTCGTGCTGTGGTCACGTACCCGTCACTGGCCCTCCAGCAGGCCCGGTCTGCAATATGATTACCTTTGCTTCATATGTCCTTTTGCCAGACAGAGTTCAGGGTGCGGAGTTGGCTGCCCATGCGGTAAGCCTCTCTTCTGTAGAAGGTTCAGCACTCTACCGCGGTATCATCGTAGCAAGCAATGATATAAGTACCAAGCTTCTCTGGAAATATCCTGAGTCGTCTATCTCCATCGATCAGTCTCTCGTTCGCTCGAATCGTCATGTATTTGTCTGCATTTCTCACGACCGTCTTCGTGGCGGGCTCGTTGGCCCTGCCTGCAACCCTCGAAGCCCGTCAGGTGGCATCCATCAACTCCGAGTTCAAAGCCAGGGGCAAGAAATACTGGGGGGCCATTGGCGATGCTGCTCTCCTCGCCAATTCTCAGAACGCCGCCGTCATCAATGCCGATTTTGGTCAGCTCACACCAGAGAACTCGATGAAGTGGGACGCCACCGAGCCTTCGAGGGGCACCTTCACGCTCAGCGGCGCCGACACTCTGGTCAACTTTGCCACCAGCAACGGGAAGCTCATTCGTGGACACACTCTGGTCTGGCACAGTCAGCTGCCAGCTTGGGTCAGCCAGATTACCGACAAGGCCACCCTTACCCAGGTCATCCAGAACCATGTGACTACTATCATGACCAGGTACAAGGGCAAGGTCTATGCATGGGTATGGCGAGCATGAGATCCTGCTCGACTGTGCTGACGCAGACCTCAGGACGTAGTCAATGAGATCTTCAACGAGGACGGAACCCTGCGGTCCTCGGTCTTTTCCAAGGTCTTGGGCGAAGACTTTGTCCGCATTGCTTTTCAAGCTGCCCGTGCCGCCGTAGGTAGCCACCTACACCTGCGGACTATCACAAGACTGACTCCCACGTAGGATCCAAATGCCAAGCTCTACATCAACGATTACAACCTCGATCGTGCTGGTTACGCCAAGCTGACCAGTCTTGTCACTAAGGTCAAACAATGGCGAAGCCAGGGCATTCCCATCGACGGCATCGGCTCCCAGACGCATCTCTCCGCAGGTGGCGGAGCAGACGTCCTCGGCGCGCTGCAGGCTCTGTCTTCTGCTGCGCCCGAGATTGCCGTTACCGAGCTCGATATTGCAGGAGCCTCGTCCACTGATTATGTCAACGTGGCAAAGGCTTGCTTGGCCGTGTCCAATTGCATTGGCATTACGAGCTGGGGTGTCAGAGATCCGGATAGCTGGAGGGCCAGCACCACGCCTCTGCTTTTTGACGCCAACTACAAGCCAAAGGCAGCCTACACTGCCTTGATCGCGGCGATCTGATGGTCATACGTTGCTTCAGCTTAGACTTGGTCCCACGCTAGTAAAATCATCCGAATAAACCTGGCTGGTCATCCCGGCATAGAGTGCAACACTGTCTGTGAAGACCAGCTTGAATGTCACGCACAAGCTGGTGACATTCTCAATAGGTGGCGATATTCTGAACAGGTGGTGCTGAAATGACGCAAGTGAAAATCGGATCGCGACTGAGATTGATACTGTAGTCCAAAACCGCGTGAGAACCAGAATCATCGCATTTGACCCCGCGTACCTGTGGCCCAATCCCTTTGTGATGGATTGTATGAGAGAGCACAGCAACAAATCCAGATCTATGGCTGAATTGAACTCCATTACGATTCGCGTCACCCTAACGAGCGGGATCAAAAATGATAAGGATTGAGCAGAGTCTGGGAATTTCGGGTGTGCCACCAGGGCTGCCGTCAAATCCAGCTTCCCATTGCTTCCTCCCACCACTTTCTGCAGACATGCACCGGTTACATGCTTAGCGAAGAACCTACCTTCTGATAATTTTAACATTCGAGCGTCTTCGCTGATCAAAGTGCGACATCCATCGCAGTCATGGCCAACGTGCCTAACCCAGAGCACATTCGAGCCATTGTCGACATGGGCAGGTGAGATCCGCACAAGCATACCCTGTCGTCGCCATATCAGAACCGATACTCTGCACTTCTTAGCACCTCACTTCTGACAAGTGGGAGCTCTTCGAATCCTGACTTCGACCAGCAACGGCATCCGTCTTTCTCTCACTTCGCTCTCACCACCCCTGACCCGCCTCCTTCCCACCCTCCACCAATCCCGGATCCCCATCTCCCTCTACGATGCACAGTTCCCCGCCCCTCTCCCGACTTCTACGTCCTCCTGCTCCTCCCCTTCGGTCCGCTGTCCAATCCCGACGTCTACAATCGCCCTATTGACCCGCCACCTCCTCCGCTTCAAGGCCCTGTGCGCCTCCTTCTCGGTCGCGGATCGGAACGTCTCGCTTCTCGCCACCGAGGCTACGCGCACCGCTCCTAACGCTGCTGAGCTCATCTCGGCCATCAAGCGCGAGACGGGATGGGATGTCACGCTGCTGCCCAAGGAGGAAGAGGGCAGGGTGGGAGCGTACGGGGTGGCGAGCAGTCTTGGCGTGGTCGACGGAGTGGTCATGGATCTGGGTGGGGGCAGTACCCAGCTATCGGTCGTGGGTAGATCCAAGAATGGACGGATCGACATTGCGGGCAGCGCGAGTCTTCCTTACGGAGCTGCGGCATTAGCTCGGAGGATGGGGACGGAGAAGGCCGACGGGCTCGAGACTGAAGTCAAGGGCCGCTTGATGGAAGCGGTGAGAGGTTTGGGGCTTCGCGGGGGCGAGACGACGTTGTATCTGAGCGGTGGCGGGTTCAGAGGCTGGGGCTATCTGTTGATGAACAGGCATCCTGTGCAGCCATACCCCGTCCCCATCATCAACGGTTTCAGAGCGGGAAGGGAGGCCTTTCTTGACACCATGGCCGTACAGGAGCTGGTAGCTCAGACGACAGAAGCGAGGGAGGGGCACGACAAGAAGAAACCTCCCGGTCTCTTCAGGATCTCGGAGCGGCGAGCATCGCAGGTGCCCGCGGTCGCCTTCTTGATCAAGGCTCTCGCAGAGTGTCTCCCGCGGATCACCCAAGTCAGATTCTGCCAGGGTGGCGTGCGCGAGGGCTACCTCTTCGGCTCGCTGGCCCCGGAGGTCCAAGTACAAAATCCTCTCGAGGTGGCCACATCGCCATTCGCAAGAGGGGATAATCATCAGCTAGGCGCAATTCTGCGAACCTCGTTACCAAAAGAGGCTCGCGGGAGGTTCATCCCGGATCACATCGTCCAAGCCTTCGCCAACACCCTCTACGCACACAGCAATCAAGTCAAGGACTCGCGGGTCTCGTCGGCGCTGCGCTTCACCACTTCGGGCGAGCTGGCGAGCACCCACGGCTTGAGCCACGAGGAGAGAGCCATGCTCAGCCTGTTGCTATGCGAAAGGTGGGGAGGGAGGAAGGATCTTCCGGGCACCGACGAGGACTTTTACCATCGCCTGAGCCGCCTGCTCGATGATGGTACGCGGTGGTGGTGCAAGTACCTGGGAAAGGCAGGGGGCTTGTGTGGAGCCGTCTGGCCGGCGGGCTATGCGGCTTCCACGGACTGGGATCTGCAACTTACCAGCAGCTTCAGCAGTGGTCACGGTAAGAGGGCTGAAATGGTGGTAAGTGTCAAGGTCAGAGGTGGTGATAATGCCGTTCAGGAGTGCAAAACAATGTACGAGGATGAGCTTGACGATATCGAGAAGGTGGGAAAGAAGAAGCACTGGATCGGGGGCAGAGATGGCTTCGGACACAAAGTCGACGTACAAATCACATTACTGGAATGATCATAATAACAATCATATCTTCCTCTCATTATGCTTCGTATGAGTTTCTCACTACTTCTTCTTGCTCCCTCTACCGCCTCGACCTCCTCCCTTACCCTTGCCCCCTCCGCCTTTCCCGCCTTTAGCCCCTTCACCACCCCCAGCCATCATCACTCGTACGCTCTTGACTGGCAGTACACCGAATACCTCTGCCTCCTTCCAAGCCTTGATCAATTCTGCCTCCCTTGGCCAAATCCTCTCGATATCCTCACTTTTCGAGTCAACCTTCTTCGGCTCTGTCGCGTCCTTGTTCCATCGTCCCAGTACCTCCCTGACCGCCTTGCCTTTTTTGACAGTCCCAGGTTGCATCTTGGCTTTGTACTTGTATCGTCCTAGTGCAGCCCATGGTGCACTCACAGGTATGGCCTCCAAGATCTCATCTCCAGGGAGCGGCGTGCCGACTAGGCCATCGAGGATGCTGGACAGACTGCCTACCTGACCGTCATCCTCCTCTGGCTCAGGAATGCCTTCGTCCAAATTCAGTCTGCGAATCTCCTCCGCCTCGAGACCTGCCTTTTGGATCTTCAAGTGCTGCTCTCTTCTGCGAGCACGAGCCTCTTCGATTGTCTCTTTCGGAGTGTCGTTTGTCTCTGCAGCTGTGATCTCCGGCTTTTTCGATCCAAGGAGTGACATGGCAAGCTCACGATCTTCTTCATCCTGATCTGCATATTTGGTTGCAAGCTTTTTCGCCTTTCCTCGCTTACCGCGGATGGGCTGATTGGGCTTATTGTCTCCCTGGGATTTTGAAGAGCGCGTGTCCGGTGTTCCCGGTCGATTGTTGTCGTCACTCGGGACACTGGTTGTACCCTTCTTCAGTCGTCTCCTCGCTGCAGCAGAGAGATGTTTGACGCCATCTGGTTGAGCGGTCTGCTCAGCCTTCTTGACACTGTCTTCACTGTTGTCTTCGGCCTGAGATCGTTCATCCTCCTCGGACGAGGAATTCTCATCCTCGCGATCCCGACCTGCACCGTTGGCTTGCAATGGATTTGATCGCGGCTTCGTGTCGGGATCATTGTCGTCATCAGAGCTGTGTCCACTAGCAGCATCCCCCTCATCGTTGACATTTCCTTCCATCCCATTTGGGTGCGCGTCTGGAAGTTCATCATCGTCCGACACATTCTCCTGCGCGTCGGGGAAGTCATCGTCATCGTCCTCAGGTTCGGCAGTGATGTTCTCCCGTCTGACGGAGTCTTGGCCGACGTCTCCTCTTGCATCAGGAAAGTCGTCGTCCATGTCATCGTCTTCGGCGGTCTCCTCACCAAGGACGGGCGCCTGTCCAGAAGCAGGCTCTTCCACCCGATGCTTCTTGTGCCGCGCTTTGCTCTCTTCACTGATCTGGTATAGCACAGCAAAGCCGAGCAGTAGCTGCGCAGGAGGCAGGAAATTCTTCTTGCCCCGTATCATGAAGCTGCCGGTGGTGAGATATTCGCCTGTCGGCGCAGTTTTGGTGACCTGGTCGGCGTTCACCCACCAAGCTGACATGATAGCCTTCGACTCCCATGCATTGGATGTGCACACGGTATAGCTACCCGCCTGAGAGAGGGTTGATGGCGGGAATGGTGCGTCTGGAGTTGCTGGATTGTTCTTGATAACGATGGATGCGGCGCCATGGAGGTCGGCATGCACGTAAACATCGCCTTTCTTCAGGTGACGCTTGTACAGCAACTCATTCTGTTGGGCATCCTTACCAGCAAGAACAAGATAGCCGTCGGAAGAGATGAACCAATTGAACTTTTCGAACCACATTTGCTTCCTCACAGGGCGTAGAACAGCCTTTTCATGCTTCAAACCCTTTTTGAGGTCGGCGGTGATCTTTTGTTCTGTGCTCTTCAGTGCTCTTGACGACGCCTGAAGGGTGCGATCCTGTTTCGATGCCGCAGCTTTACGATTGTCGTAGAATTGTCGAGAGTTTGCCCATGCGGACTGAGCAAGGTCAATGTCTACGGGAATGCGTCTATCAGCAGGAGTATGCTTCGATTGCGGTCGATTGTCCTCGCTGTCGGATGACTCAGATGCGCTTTCGTCGGCCATATCATCTTCGTCTTCTTCTTCTTCAGCCCCGTAGCCAGCCAAAAGCATAGTGGCGGTATTCTCGTGTAGTTTGAGTGGTAGTTTGATGGTAAGCGCAACAGAATTCTGCCGTTTTTGTTCCATTTCGATAAGTTTGCCAATATCTTCCCAGTCCATACCTTGAGCGACGAGACCGTTGACTGCCGCTCGTACCTCCTCTACCCTGTCCAGATTGGCTTCGATTGCTTGTGCCCTCTGCACATTGAGCTCCTGTACCTGCTGGAGGCCTCCAATGCGCTTCTCGTGTTCCTCCCGGGCATTCTGAAGCTTCCGTTTGGCAGCCTCTTCCTTTTCGTGAAGCTTTGACTCCAGTTTCTGGCCCTCTATCGATGAAAAGAATTCGTCTACAGTCTTATTGAAGCCTTCATATTCTAGTATGGTGACATCCGAGCGGCCTTCGAATTGGGCAGGTCGGAACGGTTGGAAGTCGTCATACATGAGCTTGACGTTTTCTCTATTTTGGCCGTCATTCTCCACGGTCTCGCTCTTGCTGTCTGACTTCGCCAGTATGAAGCCCTTTGCGGTTGCGGTGTTGGTGATTTCTTGCACGGTCTTCCGTGCCTCCTCCAGAGCCAGCATCAACTGATCCAGTAGCCCGTCATTTGCGAGGACTTCTGCGACTGGGGTCTCTTTATTGAACCCGACACGCTGTAGGCCATGCTCGAGCAAGACCGGGGGATACTCGGTGATGGACGTCGCTAAGGCTCGTCGTAACTCATCCCCTGCCTTCCGCTTGAACTTTTTCTTCTGACCTTCTTGCTCCTGTGCACGTGCAACTGCTTGTTGTATGCCATCTCTTACTCTGTCCTTAGTCAAGTCTGGGATGCCCCCATAATTCTGCCTCAAAGACAGATTATACTTGACCCCGACGCGAAACTGCTCATGTTCAGCGCCTTCGCTGACTGTACGTAGAAGTGCTACGATTGTGTACTCGTTATCGGTAAGGATAATGTTTCCTCCAGCGTAGAATTCCAGGAATAGGTGGTAGAGGCCGTCCGAAAAGGTGATGTCGATGACACGATCAGTGCCTACTTGATCAACCCCGGTGACTCGTCGAGTTCGCAAAGATTTCCTCAAGCGAGAGACAAATGCTGAAGGAGCTGCAGCCGTTGACCGAGCGAATGCAGACAGATGACATCGGTATCCTGAATCGACAATGAGCTGTTCTCGGTGCTCTGGCTTTGCGAATTTGAGAAGGAATATGCGCTGCCTTGTCAGAGCTGCTCATTTCACAGGCAATCCACCTACCGAAGATAGATCATAGATGTTGGAAACCCGCAGGGTAATCAGGCTTGCTGCCAGTTCGTGGGCGATGATCTAGAAGCTGTCAGTGGCAGCGCCTCTGCGCATAGACCGCAACATGCCTTGACGTCCAACGAGGAGAATCTCTGCTTCATGGTGAAGAGGATATGGCACCAGTGAAGACAGAGTAATTTTGTATTGAGAGACGGGGCAGTTTAGATCGCAACAGTGGTTCTGGCGAAGGCGCGTCACAACGCAATATTGATGGCGGGGCAGAAAATGTTGATATAATGACGTACTAAGGCATCGTTCATAGACGCATCAAAGAAACAAAACAGTCATGGGGCTCATGGCAATCTGCCCATTTGCACTGCCATTTCGCATGTGCACCCGTCTTAGATCGGCAGGTCTCTAGGACATATTCTGAACGATTGGTGTTGCAATGACAAAACTGATCGCCTATATCCATGCAGAATCCATCTATCCTACCACGGCAGTGGAACGCGCGCTTTTGAGTTTGCGGGTATAGCGTGCATTCGAGTCGAGGCGGACAACGTCAACAATACCCAGAGCATTAGCGATCTAGAGAGATGGCAAGCAAAAGGAGGCTACCAGATGATGGCTACCGGATGATGGCTGACATTGCCTATTGCCCAACTCATACGGCGGGCTTTGCAGTGTTTGATTGTCAAGCCAGAGGACTGGTAGCATTTGCGTGCTAGAGCCTGCTGATCGCATAGGGGGTCTGTCGTGCTGAAACCCCGCTCGACTCAGTTTTCGTGTCCTCATGAATATATGGCCAGATGTGCGGCTCGTCGCGCATCTTGGTGTTCCCACGATCCGTGCGACTCCAAGATGGTTCATCCACACAACGTCTCATAGTCCTTGCCGTATACGCTCGCCCAACTTCATCTTTCCGAATTCCCAAGCTCTTTGCAGACCCTCTTCGGAAAGATCGAATCCCTTGACTGCTGTCATGTCCTGTACTGGTGGTCGGCTGACTCTGGAGGCAATGACCACGGGATCTGTCTCTAAAACTATGCCATCGTCCACGATCTCATCGATCGCTAGGGATACAAGGTCGTAATTCTCGATGATCGTCCGCTTGTCCACAGAGTTCCTGCACCGTCAATGTCAACTGTCGGCTCTCATGTTCTAAAGATGTGGGCACCTACTTCAGCAGAATATTGAGCGAGTCTCGTAGGGCCAGGATAACAGTGTACAAGAACAGTTCATTCTCATCCGCTCCGCCAACCACATAAAGCATAACGTCGCTTTCCATCTTGAAGACAACAACCCGGTTGTCATAGAGGATGATATCGCTGCTCTGCTTCGCCGTTTTCTCCAGAAGACCCTTCTCGAATGCCTTTTGATCCTTGACGCTCACATACGGATTCGCGCCGGGATAGTCGTTGCCTTGCGCATTTGCCGGTGGATGCGGTGGAGAATAGTACTTGGCCAGTATGCGAGACGAGTCGTCTGAGGACAACACGAGGATGGCGTTGACGCTGAAGAGCGTCATGTTTGGTGCCATGGTGATACTCGGCTTTCCCAGCTTGATGATGGATGAATAAGAAGTGCCAATGTCGGGATTGGAACACAATCAGTCATGGGACAGGTGCGGTGGGTAAATGCGAAAGGGAGCTTGACAGGTGGAGTTGAGATGCTTGGCACTCGTGCGGCTCTGCCTCGGACTTTCATCATTTGCAATAATTATCCACGGCGATACTTTCGCAACCTCCATGTTTTCACATTGCTAGTCGAATGACGTGTCGACTTCCTGTTCTCCGATCGTTATTCCGACAAGATTTCAGAGCTGCCTGCGTCCTGCCGGCATCATGTGTGCGCCCGTCGGCATCGGGTATCCACCTGGCTGGATACCAAAGTGCATACTATTCGCGCCGTGCGAAGACAGCAAAGTCAGACAGCGGTTCATTCGGTCCACGCGCTGAAGCCCACGCCGATCAGATCGGCTCTTTGGAGGCATTTCGGAACGCGATCGCAGCCAAGGATATCCAGTCGGTAAGAAGTACATATGGTCGACTCCGCGGCCGGACGCCCTTTGGCCCACAGGATGCTACAGATGTTGTCAAGTGTCTTGAAAATGTCGTCCTGCAGACTACTTCGTCCTCCCAGAAAGGTGACACTTCAAGACTTTTCATGTCGTTTCAAGAAGAGCTAGCCTCGGATATCAGGACTGGAAGTCTTCCTTGTTCGCCACAAGCAAATGCATCTCTCTTGCTTCTGTATCGAAGATTCGGGTTGCTGGAGGTCGGATGGAGCTTCTGGATGTGGCTGAGGCGACAGGGACCGGAAGTCCTTGACCAAGCCGTGTATGCACAGGCTATCGACTTGGCCATCGATCGAGGCATATCGATATCCGATATCGAAACAATGTATCGAGACTACCTGAAACTCTTTCCTGGCAATTTCCTGGAGTACCATCTGTCTCCTAACGCTGTCATATCGAGCCCCACTCTTGTGTATCCAGTCGAAGGAGTGCCACGACAGCTGCTCAAGTCTATGACAAGAGCTCGCATGCACGCGAAGCAATCTCGACTTGCATACCTGACGCTGGATACTGCTCTTCGATTGCTACCGGCTTCTTTGAGTATGGGTCATTTCGAGGATCTGATTGATCATCGTCCTCTGACGGAATCATTTCGGTTGTTCCAGCTCGGCTCGCGAAATATTCACTCCACCCGGCAAGACATGGTCACTGCCATGTTCAGTAATTTCCGACTTCTTCCTTTGCGGAATTTAGATGTTTACACGATCGCTGTGCGAGCCTGCATCCGAATGATCTATGTCTCCCTCTCCTACGGCCACACGCCATCATCACGCAACTTTGCTGATCTGACTTATATGCTCCTTCGTCTCCTTCATCATGATCAGATCACTCAGCAGGCTAGACAGGAGATTGCTGCGACTTTGTGGGCGTCAATCGATTCACTGATTGATCTCTTCGACAGCCATGGAGCGGCAACGTCAACGATATGTATCAACTATATGCTGTCGGCCTTCGGAAGCCAAGCTGGATACAAGCCCGCGGTCTTGGCCATTCTCAAACTCAAAGCAGATCAGCAGATAGCAAACGAAAAAGCCGGTACGACCTCTGCCACGCTACTGCAGACCGCACGAACAATGCAGGACCAAGGCTTGCTGCGGGCGGCTTGGGCACAGTATCTCAACGATTTCGATGAACGTGGTAGTCATGACGGCGTTTGGCTTGCATTCGCAGAGGCCGCTTGCGCATGTGATGACGTGGAGTTTTTCGAGACCGAAAGCAAACGACTAGGGCGGAAGGAGGAGGGAGAAGATTACCTCCAAAAAGCTCGCAGCCGAATACTTGATCGCACGGTGGGTGGCTTCAGTGGCGGAAGTGATCAATCGGTCGGAATCGCCAAACTCATCAAGGCCGACTTGGATGTCATGACCGAGCAGTTGAAGTTGGGTAAGGGTTCGAAGTTGAAGCCCTGGCACATTCCGCCGACCTTGGGTTATCGTCCTGGATTCGAAGGCGGTTGCTCGACCGAGGAAGAGATGCGTACATACTACCAGCAGACTGCGGTGGATGGATCAGTTGTGTCAGTGGTAGCCACGGAGGGCAACGCGGAGAGCGAGAAATCTGCTCACCACGGTCCCATTGTCGCAGGACGACCAGTGGATGAATTGCGCTACAAAGACTGGATGATAATCAACGAGCTGCTATTGGAGTCCGAGTATCCCGACCAGGAGTACGAGGCTCGGCGTGGCATGGAAGAGTTGCCCAACAAGAAAGTCGGCGATGAAAGAAGCTACATTATGCGCAAGGCGATGCTCAGAGGGCTCAGGCAGTGCCAGTCTTTCGGATTGAGCGACATGTTGCCTTCGGATCAAGCCATGAATCCGAGTCTGCGTTGGCTGATTGAGGGGAAGCCGACAATGAATATCGAGACAGTAAAGAGAATGCGTAGTGTCAGCATGTAGAGTGAAAATTCCGTGTATATGGACGGCTGTGTAGAAATGATTTGGAAGATCCACACTGATGTACTTGGTGATGCATCCTGTGTCTGAGTGGATCGCCTTTTCGCCAATGTGGCACTACAATTCACTTGGATGATATGATGTAGAGGAAATATACAAACCTTTGGTGTTGAGAAACATGTCTGCCATGATCTCTGGTACAGGGCGCGGAAAGATTTTCGACGACTTTTGACTCATCCCCCGCGGCTTCGTCAAGTCTGCTCACTTGAAAAATAGTCATTTCTCCCCCATGGTGCAGACACAATCATGTCCCTGACGAATGCATCACCCGAAGAAGCCGCTAGAGCGGCGCGCCTATCATCACGAAAGCTCGCCATTCTGCCAGTGGCGGCGAGGAATGCGGCGTTGGACGCTGTGCATAACGCGCTGTCGAGTGCCAGGAACGAAGTGCTACAGGCAAATGCTCGTGATCTAGAGCTAGCGACCACATCAGCCGCCGACGGCACACTCAGTCAAAGTCTTTTGAAGCGTCTCGATCTGTCGAGGGCAGGCAAGTACGACGACATGCTGAAGGGCATATTGGATGTGAAGAATTTGGAGGATCCCCGTCAGTCCCCCCAACGTTTCACAATATGGAAGTCTCTGACATGGTGACAGTGGGCAAGATAGATATGCGGACGGAGCTGGATGATGGGCTGATTCTTCATCGACAGAGCTGTCCCATCGGTGTGCTCCTGATCATCTTTGAGGCACGCCCAGAAGTCATCGCCAACATTGCCTCCCTCGCCATCAAGTCTGGTAATGCTGCCATTCTGAAAGGAGGCAAAGAATCCACCGAGTCCTTCAAGACCATCGCGACGGTCATCTCCGAGGCACTCACTACCACCGACGTCCCAAACGATGCCATTCAGTTGGTGACCACCAGAGATGCTGTAGACCCGCTCCTTCGGCTCAGCGAATACATTGATCTCGTGATCCCCCGGGGCTCCAATGACTTGGTACGCCACTGTCAGCGGGAAGCTCACATGCCCGTTCTGGGACACGCCGACGGTCTGTGTCACATCTACATTCACCCCGATGCCGACGCCCAGATGGCAGTAGACGTCATTATCGACTCGAAAACCGATTATCCGGCAGCCTGCAACGCGGTGGAAGTCCTGCTTGTCAACGAACGAGCACTCGATACCATCCTGCCGGGCGTGGCGTCAGCACTCCTTGGGAAAGGCGTCTCGCTGAGATGCGACCCGACGGCAAAACAAGCTTTGTCACAAAGGCTGGACAAGCACGAGTCGGTCCTCCTGCAGGATGCAAGTGACAAGGATTACGACACCGAATTCCTGGATCTTACACTCGCCATCAAGACGGTCCCGGCAGGTGGGGAAGCAATGACTGCGGTCGATGCAGCCGCGGAGCACGTCAACACGCACGGGTCGCATCATACGGATGCCATCCTCACCTCTTCGAAGGAGGTTGCGGACAGGTTTCTAAATAGCATCGACTCGGCCTGTAAGTTCTGGAACTGCAGCACCAGGATGGCTGATGGGATGCGGTTTGGTTTTGGGACTGAGGTGGGCATCAGTACCAACAAGATCCATGCCAGAGGACCGGTCGGGCTGGAGGGATTGACCATCTATGAGTACAGGCTTCAGGGAAGTGGACAGCGAGCGGCGAGCTACGGGGTAGGAGGCAAGGCGTGGAAGCACAAGAGAATACCAGTGTAACGAGGACGTGTACGGTAGCGGGGAAAAGGGCATACTGTATCGAGGTCAAGGTGGGTACAGAGCGGAGATCAAATGTCGGTTCTCGTGGTTGCAGTAGGGACGGCGCACTATCAGCGTGTCTCTGTCGGATTGTTACAGTATCACCAGATGGACCATCGACCTGCAGTACCGTAATAACTCGGTGGCCGGTCGTCGATACGAGGGTTCTTAGCAGCCATTCCTAAACCGCATTCTTGATTCCCTTGCTAAGTTACAGTACGTGATCGACGGATCGACAGATCGACAGAGCCAAGAACCAAGTCCACGCCGACCCCTCATCCAAGGGATCTTCCGACAATCTTCTGTTCGTGCCGTGATGCTCAAACTTGGAGTTGCAACATCTTTGTCGAGCTTATCTCCCTGCTTCTAGCTCTTGCACGCTCTTTGCAGGCTCCTTGCAGGCTCCTTGCAGGTCTTTTCCCGTTCACTACGCCGAGCCCTCGACCCCTCTCCTCTTTGCTTCTGTCTTGGAACACGACGTGAGCTCCTGACAGCTCCCTGAGCAAAACCCTTGAACGCAGTCCCTCTAGCCTCCCACCGGCTTCGACTCAGCAGCCTGCAGGGCTCTGACTTGGGCTCATCTTTTAGTCGCCCAAGACCTTGCTGGCGCCCGAGTCCGGCGGCGACGACGTCTGGCATCGCTTCTGCTCCTGCTTTTTATCTCGTGCCCTGTACCCTGGACGCCACTGGTATGCCCGTTGCCGCTCTGGTCGAAGTATTGAGTTTGTACCTGCCTGGCTCAACTCGACCGTGCGCACTACGGCTTGTCTACGTTTGGCGGCCTGCCTGTTTGCTGCTGTAGGGCATTGTTATATTGGGATCATCATATATTATTACTGGGTTGTCTGGTCTGCTCTCTCTTTTTCCCACGTTTCCAGTCCCTCCCTTTATCTCTATCATCCTCCTCCACCACCACCACCACCACCACCACCTGCGGCTCATCATCATGATCTGGCTGCACGGCTTTGCCGTCCTATCCCTTGTAGCACATGTCCAGGCCATTTGGCCACTTCCCGTCAATCAATCCCTCGGTACTTCTGTCGTCCTCATCTCCTCCAAGGTCAAGTTTGAATATGTCCTACAGAGCAATCAGGTACTAGTCACCCGTAGGCCAAGCCTCGTGCAATCGCTAAGATCTCAATTCCCCCAGACCGGACCGGCGGGCTATGGCAGATCCTCCGAGCCACCGTCCGTTGTCACCACAGCTATAGACTCCGCTCGGAAGACCATCTTCTCTCAGAACTTTTATCCCTGGCGTCTACGTCCGCGCAACACGCCCTTCGATCCGCCTGTCAATGCCTCTCTCCCCGTCATCAGCAGCATTGCCCTCGTGCAAACATCACCGGACCCCGCCGACATCTCTACAACCCTCCTACCTGCCTCTGTTGAATCCTACACACTCTCTCTGACCGCCTCGGGCGAGGTGACGCTGACATCTCCGTCCTCTCACGGCCTCGGCCACGCCCTCAACACCCTCACCCAACTCTTCTACCTCACCGCCTCCTCTCAAGCATACACCCCCTTCGCCCCGGCCACCATCTCGGACGCCCCTCTGTTCCCCCACCGCGGGCTGAACCTCGACGTCGCCCGGTCCTTCTTCTCCCCGGCCTCGATCAAGCGGCAGATCGACGCGCTGGCCTACGTCAAGATGAACCGTCTGCATCTGCACATCACCGACTCCCAGTCCTGGCCGCTGGAAATCCCGGGTCTGCCCCTGCTGTCCGAGCGGGGCCGGTACGCCCCCGGTCTGACCTACAGCCCGGAGACGCTGAGGGACCTCCAGCAGTACGGCAGGGACAGGGCCGTGCAGGTCTACCTCGAAATCGACATGCCGGGCCACACGGCCATCATCGAGCGCGCCTACCCGGGTCTCGTGGTCGCGTACGATCTGCCGGACTGGGACAAGTGGGCCCTGCAGCCGCCTAGCGGGGCGTTGAAACTGAACAGCACCGCGGTGGACGAGTTCCTGGAACGTCTGTTCGATGACATTCTGCCCAGGGCGAAGGAGGGGAGCGGGACGTGGCATCTCGGCGGAGATGAGGTGTTGCCGGTGCAGTACCTCCTGGAAGACGGGGTTGGGGTTGGCACGAGAGAGGGAGTGAGGCCTTTTATGCAGAGATTCTTGGATCGGTGGAGGCGGCGGGTTGAACAGGAGGGGTTGGCGGTGGTGGTGTGGGAGGAGATGCTGTTAGAGTGGGAGTTGGGCGTTGGCAAAGACACGGTGGTGCAATGCTGGAAGGGCGCGGAGAGCGTGAGCGCGGCCGTGGCCAAGGGCCAGAAGGTCTTGGTCGGGGACTACCGTAATTGGGTGGGTGCAGCTCCTCGTACTGCCATTGAGATGAAAATAAAAACTAAAAGAAAAGTATGCTGACGTGGTATATACAGTATCTGGACTGCGGTCATGGGCAGTGGCTCGACTTCCGGCCCGAGACGTCCGCCTCGTTCTATCCGTATCAGGACTACTGCTCTCCGCGAAAATCGTGGCGACAGATCTACGCCTTTGATCCCATCGCCGGTATATCACCGACTCTTACCTCCCTGGTGCTCGGTGGAGAAGTGCACATGTGGTCTGAGCAGACGGATGAAGCAGATGTCGATCGCAAGATATGGCCGCGGGCGGCTGCGGCGGCGGAAGTGCTGTGGAGTGGGGCGAAAGACGGCGAGGGGAGGAATCGAAGCCAGATCGAAGCAAGTCCGAGATTGGCAGAGATGAGGGAAAGGCTGTTGGCGAGAGGGGTCCAGGCAGAACCGGTGCAGATGCCGTACTGTACGCAGGAGAGCGAGGCTTGCGTGCTCTAGTGGAGACATGCTGTGCCAGGTGAGGACAGATGTCTGAATAGAGGTCGAAGAGACGGCGGATCGTATATGCGGCGAGAATGTCGGCAGTACATATCGGTTGTTGGATGGTAGCAGGTAGCGGTAAGCATCAAACGCTCATCAAACAATACACAGAAATGGAATGCTGCTGGTTCAAAATACGGTCAGCGCACTGTTTCATGGCACCAGCAAGACATGGTCGGTCATCACATAGATGGTAATGCGGAGGAAAACAGTGGCATTGCATTTCGTTATGGGAGCTGCCCGCCGAGGAACTATCGATCGTCGTGGATGATGCGGACCAGCGTGCAATTGCGCATGGTCTGGCTGCTGCAGTTGTAGCTGACGAGCTGGCAATGCCGTTTGCGCGCGAGCTGTGTCGCGAATATGCCATGATAAAGCAAGCGAGAGTGGTATCGTAAAATCAAAGCGTGAAGAGTGCGGCAATATCGTGAGTCGTGACCAGGATATGCTGTGAAGAGTAGAAAGCCGAATAACAGAGCCCAGATGTTGCAAGCCGTGTCGGTTGCTGGATATCCCCATGTACTATGCCGTGAATCCGAAAACCTGTGCGCCAAAATGAAGATGATGAAGCGCCGGGCATGCTCGAAGATGAAGCAGATTGTGGTAGATGTGAGTCGCCTCTATCGGCCGTTGACTTTGCCCGTGGCCATGTGAAGGGACGAGGTGCTGCTACCAGCGCTCATGAGAGCGGGATCGATGGGAGATGGAGGAGGGGCGCATGGCACCCAGTCGGCCTTTTTGGGGGTTCGGATGTTGAGCTCTGGCACGCGAGGGTGTGCGTTGGAGTATTTGAATGCAGACGCGAGGTCCTCGTTGAACGAGTCGGTGGACAGAGATGGGACGAGCCCCGGACGGGTAGGGATGGGTGAGTGAACCGACGAGGAGGACATTGTGACTATGGCGTGTGGTGTCGTGGTGGAAGTGAAGTCGACAGACTGATGATTTTTTTTTTAATCTTTGAATATGGTGAGAATTATTCCCGAGCGTGGCGCGCAGATATTTCTTTGACGCGGCGGAAGTTATAGTGGTTGAAAGGGAAAGTTTGGTTCGGTAGCGGGGGAAATTTGTAAAGAAGCGGTGATCGTCGCCGCGGTTCCGCTACGGTAAGGCTGGGTTTGAGGTAATGGCCCAGACGGCGATTTGCCGGAGACGTCGGTGAATGCGAGTGTGAATGTGAGCGCAAGCGTCAGATATACAGGATTGCCGAGCTGAGGGTGTGGATGAGGCTGTAAAAGCAAGGTCAGGTGAGGTGAGGTGAGGTGAGGTGAGGTCAGGTGAGGTGAGAGTGAGAGTACGGCAGCCGCGGGTATTTGAGCGAGGTGACGCGAGGTGAAGCCGACCGATGTCAGGGGCCGGCGGGAATTTTATTTTATTTTATTTTTTTCCTTTTCGACAGGGCACAGGTTATTTCCTTTCGACAGGGCACGGGATAATCTGGCGTGTTGTAGGCCCTTGTATGAGCAAGGGGAAATGAGCTCGCGGCTGGTGGTGTGTCGCACAAGAGTGACTGAGTCGTCGATCGTGTCTGTGGCTGAGGGTTAAGGGTTGAGGCCGGTAGTCTCGGGGAAGCGGATGGAGGAAGCAGAGGGAGGGACCGGATGGAAGAAGCGAAGAAAGCAGATGGAACCACCACGTGTCCGAGAGTGCGGAGAGAGCGAGCGAGCGAGAGACGAGAACGATGACCTCGAAGATGGAGACGAATTGGCGTCTGGGGTTGAAAGGGAGGGCGGGCAGGGATAATGAAAGCAGGGTTGGCGTGTCAGAAGTGCTGGATTATTGTGCCTTGGCCTGGAAGAGCACTGGCTGAATGTTGGTCTTGGGGGGGAGGGGGGGAGATACGACGACGATAGGTGGGTTACACCAGATGCTGGCTGGCAGGCGGGATGTTGGCAGGCCAGATGCGTGGTATGTCGGTGCGATGGTATGTCGGTGCGATGGTATGTCGGTGCGATGGTATGTCGGTGCGATGGTATGTGCTGTGATGATAATCAGACGGAGAGGCCGGCAATCTGTGCAGCAATCGGTGCAGCAATCGGCGCAGCGATCAGGGGCACAGCGTCGATGATCTCTGACAATCAGCAGTCAAGCAGCCAAAAAAGAAAGGAGGTAGATAATGTGAAGCAGCAGGGAGGAAGGGCCATGGACGAGTTAAACACATTCTTCTAGAGTCTTCATTCCTCACCGCATAGCACGGTATAGCTCCGTCCGGTTGGAACATGCACTTGTCCCTCTAGTCGCCGGCATACTCTAGTCCAGCCAGCGTCAAGACTCAGGACATGCCGCCTTGCACGCTTTTCTTACTATATATATAGTATTACCACATGCCGGAGCACTTGCTGGCACCTCTCAAGCCCTGATCCTCCCTCCGGCACCTGGCGGCTATGATTTATGCCCAAGCAGCAATTCATTCGTAGAGCGTGTACTGCACCTTGTATCGTGCACGGTACTGTCATCTTGTTACTATTATTCCGCTGATGCTTGCTGTTTCCAAGAATATCCCCAGGTCGGCCCCCAGGTCGCCCTCAGGGCTATCCCCTGGTTCGGCTCGTTTCTGCTGCTTCTTCCCCGGTCCTGCATCTCTTCGGCCCGCTGAATAATAACTTGTACGTACGTACAGTAGTACAAAGGTACGGCTCGTCGATTCGGAGGATTCTCTGAGTTACCACATCCCGAGCTGGGCCAGCGCACTCACCGCCGTCATGGCGTGCCCGATTCGAGGTCCAGATTTGTCGAGGTCCGGATCTCTCGTCGCTCGAACCGATGCTCTCACAACTGCCACTCCTAGGTACCGCATTGCACTGTATCGTATCATCGATGGCCACTGCGCATGTCACAATCGCCATCACAGCGCCGGGGCCGTGGGAACAGACGGGAGCCTGCATCACCATCCATCGCACAACAAGTCCCGCCTGGTAAGTCATCATTTCATAATTCCATGCTCGCCAAAAGGTATCGCATAGCAGAACATTTCCTCTCTCTATCGCCCATCGCATCATGGCGTTCTCGCAGACCCTATTCTTCCCAGAAGCAGACCTCGATATCCTCACTACACTGATTCACAATCACTGCCATCTCCTTGGGCGCCTTGGCCATCCGATTCTCTACCCTCGCGAACCGCTGCAACACCCTCACGACCGTGTACCCCATCTCGGTCAGCGCAAATTGCTGACCGACGCATATCCTGGGGCCTCCGTTGAAAGGAATATATGTCCAGCTCTTCGGCGTCCATTTCTGCCATCTGTCCGGTGCGAACATGCTCGGATCCGGAAATTCCTCAGAGGTAGGCGGGTAGATGTCCCTCCTGTGATGTAGTACGGCTGTCGAGTAGCCCACAGCTGTCCCCTTTGGAATCCCCAACGGCGACATGCCATCGGCCCCTCCGCCCCGGGGCAATGTCGTGTCCCTCAGCGCCACGCGCACATTGTACGGCACCGGTGCGCGAACGCGCAGGATCTCGTTGAGCGTGTGCTGGAGGTAGCGCATCGATTTCAGATCGTCATAGCTCGGCGGTCGTTCTCGGCCCACTCTATCTAGGATCTCCGACCGAAGCTTCGTGACGACGTCCGGGTGATTCGACAGCTCATAGAAGAGCCAGGAGAGGGTCACGGCAGTCGTGTCCCGAGCAGCAAGGAGCACTGAAATGAGTTGGTCGCGGAGCACGGTTCGGTCGCGCGTGAAGGCAGCCAGAGCGTGCAAGAAGGTGAATCCCTCGTCCGTCTTGGTCTTCTCCTCGAGCTCCTTGGGTGAGAAGCGCAGTGTTTGCTCGATATAGGGGTCGATGAACCTATCGATCACCCGGAGGGAATCGAAGAATGACTTGCGCGGTACGAATCGATTCAAGGGCCCAGCTCGGGCGATGAGGGATTGTACTCGCTGCACTTCGGCAAATGCATCCGCAAAAACAGACTTGGGCGTAACCAGCGATTCAGTGGACTCTCCGAGTAAGAAGTGTGTGGCGCTGTCCAGAGTATACCTAAAGAGCAGCTCTGTGAAATTGATGGTCGAACCCGGCGTCTTGCCTCTCATTTGAGGAAGCATGACCTGGAGATGCTCTTCGAAAACATGAAGATCTGACAGACGGTCCTTGATGAATTGCGGTCGGATCAGAGCGCGTGAATCGTGCCATTGCCGTCCGTCAGTCGTGAAGATACCTGCTACTGTCAATATGGACCAATTACCGCGCAGGGCATGAGTTGTCTTACTATCTCCTAAAAAGTCTCTCCAGTCGCGATTGAACCTCTCTCCCTTCCCGTAATCCGCGAATTGAGTTGCCAATATTGCCTTGATATTCTCTTCATCCGCCGTCAAGATACTCCTGAAACCCAGCACCGTCAACTCGCTCGTGTACGGCCGGTTCGGATTCGCATTTTTGAACACGGTATCCAGCCAGAATTCCTGATTACGAAATGCCAAGTTGGCCTTGATAGCCTTGCGCGTGAAACCGAGACCCAACGGAGTCCAGTCTTGTATGCGGGGCGCGCGGTCGCCCAGCCGTCGGATCTTGCGCTCTTCGAGGAAGAGAAGGGTGTAGTGCCTGACCACGACGATGGCGCAGAGCAGACCGACGGCGACCAGGAGTGGAGGCTGGCCGAACGTCAGCTTGCTGAGAAAACCGGACGACATGCTGACGGAAGCTGTCGCTGGAAGACGATGCAGGGTGCCCGCAACTATCTATATCATCCGTTTTCGCGGCACAGCTGCCTGAGCGAAGCTTCAGGCCTACTCGCTAAGCGACAATTGCAACCGAAAAAGATGATCCGAACTGGGCATGTGATGAAACGGCCCTGAGCTCTACGATGTTCCTCTCATAGTTAGCGTGTCCCTAGCTAGCGTTCCCCCGCGTCCGAAGACTTCGGAATTTTCGGTACTTTTGCAAAGTGACCGAGATGGTGGCCTGGCGTCAGCGACATGTACAACGTCTGTGGCTTTTATACATGTCGGTTGGAAATGGAGATGGAGACATTGTGGGCAAACGCTACTATTTAATATCATACCCGGGCTCACCATTATTATCTTTCTTGTGTGCCTCCTCTTTACGACGAATACGATCATGGCAAGGTGTACCGTCACTACGACGCACTCATAGCTCTACGCTTGCCACCGCGAGTCGCTCGTCGGCCTCTCCGTCCGTCTCACTCTCATCGTTGTCGTCCGAACCGCTATCACGGCGTAACGCATAAGGCATTGCCACCGAAGCACTGGCTTTCCCATATCTTTTGTCCCCCTGGGCACTGAGACCTGCCATCTCATCCGCAGAGTGCCGCTCCGTAGTCGCCCATGTAGTCCCGAGCTCTGGGGAGGCTGCTTCGCTCTCCTCAGCGATCGTATGATTGGCGCCCTCGTTTCTCACCTCCATACTCGACTCCGATTCGGAATATGGATCAATTCCGACACCGTCGATAATCCTTTGTGATTGTGATAGCTGTTGACCCACGTTCTGTGACCAGTCCGAGATGCGTTTCCGAACTCTGTTACCGGCGCGCTCTTTCCCTGCCACCTTGGTAGTCGTACCTACACTCTTACTGGCCTCCTCCGATGGTTGGCCCACATCCATCGAGTGTCTACTAGACGGTCTTGGATACATCGCCACAGGCGTACTCTTCGCTGAACGGTCCCCTTGCGTGTGTCGACGTCTATGCGTTTGTCGATTCGCCTCCGCTCGTTCCGCTTCGTTTGAGGCGTTCCCATTCAAATGAACTGGGATAATCTGACGTTCGTTTGCCCTATTCTGCAAGGCCTCAACCCCCGCATCTATTGCGAAATCCCTCACGCTCAGGGGGTCTTCGTCTGCCATCGTTGAGCTACCCCGTCTTCGCATCCTGAGATAGCGTCTCTGTCCCGCCAAAAGCTGGTCTGCAGCTTGCGTCGCCTGCACGTCATCCGAATCCGGTGGTGTGGTTGTCAGCCCAGCAATGTCATCAAGGGACATGCCATAGACTACATCTCCGGCGCTGGTTTGCGCGAGAATCTTTGGTTCGTAACGAGCGTTCATGTGATCCATCGCGGCAAATAAATTACTTCTCAGTCCTTTGTGGAGTCCAAGCTCCTTGACAAGCTTCCAGTATTGTGTAACGCGATCCTCCGCCGTGTATGTCTCCTCACCACAGACATTGCGAATGGCTTCAAGATATGATCCGAGATCGTGGAATTCAACCGTGAATTGTGCATCCATGAGATCCACGAGCATGCGGAAGATATCGCCTGGAAGCCAGTGCTTCTCATCGGGAGGAGTCCTTGCCCTTCGTACAGGGGCGTTCTCTGATGTCAACGGCGACGGCGCGCGATCGGGAAGGATGCGGGCGTCGCCCGGATTGTCAACAAGCGGATACCGCACGCTTGGTACTACTCGAGGCGTATGAGACCCACGGGTCATTGACCTTCGAGTGCTCCTATCATCGTGTAGATCTTGGGCCTCCTTGGGCGTATTAGACCGATCTTCCGTGATTTCTTGAGACACAGTGTCCTTCTCGCCAGGTCGGTCAGGCCTCTGGGAATAATACAAATCTCCCACTGGCTTGGATTTACCGGCGGTGTCCAAATGACTGTCGACCCCTGCGCCTATGTTCGTACGGTAGCCCCTTTGTAGTTGTCCAGTCGGTCTGCCCCCGGAGATCCTTAAAAGCTGGCCTTGCGAGCGACTTTTCGTCAAGCTTGATGTCGTAATCAACGTTTTGTTAGCGGGAGACTGAGGGATGTCGTAAATCTAGCATGCCTCAGCCGTCGGACTCTGCGGGTGTGAAATAGTGCCCGAATCCCAGGTGACTGTCGCTTACCTCCATGGAATCTGGATCTGCCTGCTCGGTCTGGACATCGTCCTCAATCTCGTCGTCGTCGTCCTCTGCTGTGACACGTGCTGCGCTCTTGTACTTCTTCCTAGAATGTGCGTTGTCATTGACTCTCTTGTCAACAGCCTTTTTAGATTTCGCAGACTTCAATCCCGATGCTCCCAGAGAAGTAGCTGCATACGACCTCGCACCATGGAAAGGCGCGGTAGGGGTCGATGTGTTGATGGCAGCCCATCCTGACGAGTCCCTTTCCGACCCAGCGTTAGCATTTCCATGCCGGCGCCCCACGGATTTCTGCTTCCTAGACTCCGGTGTGTCGCTCTCCGCAATCCTAATCTTCCTGTTCCTTAGCTTTGCCCACTTGTACCTGCACTGTA
The DNA here is from genome assembly GCA_002895985.1 of Sphaceloma murrayae. Taxonomy (NCBI): domain Eukaryota; kingdom Fungi; phylum Ascomycota; class Dothideomycetes; order Myriangiales; family Elsinoaceae; genus Sphaceloma; species Sphaceloma murrayae. The sequence goes on from NKHZ01000088.1 coordinate 1,026,957, forward strand.
GTCTACTACGCTTCTTGCCAAGTATGTCGCTGACTACTTGCCAGTTAACACGAGGCTCGAGATCGGCATCGTTAACACCCGCATACGTGTCATCTCCTTCTTTGCGCATGCGTGAGATGCATTCAGCAATGGCTTTCTCGAGGGCCTGCTCTTCTTCAGGTGACCAGGCCCCTTCGACTTTGTCGGGGACCCCAACATGATCTCGCCACCTGTCTCTGCAATCTTCCGCCATACGACCCAGCAATTGGCCAATGTGCACCCAGTTGCCCGGCTTCTCTTCGTACGCTTCTTTAAGTTCGTCGTCCTCTTGTGTAGTCCATGGCGCACGGTGGGCATTGTTGTATTTGCGTTGGCAGAATTGTCGGATAGATTTGCGCGATCGCCTGGGCAAAGCTTCGTTGATAGTATAAAAGACTTCACCTAAGATAGCTTTGGTGGTGTTATTGGCTTGCATCATTTCCCTAAAAGCTGACTCAGAGAGGCCATGGAGCTCGCGATATGATTCAACGGCTCTCTCGACCCTGGCTCTCTCATCTTCTGAGAAAGGTCCGGATGCCGGCGCCCCATTTTTGCTCTCCACGTGCAGCTCTGTGGCAGAGCTCCGACCAGCAGTGTCCCTCCTCTTGGCACCATATGATCGGCGAGGCGCACTTTCATCACCAGTCACGCCATGCAAGGAGCGTTGCGCCGGTCGGGAGGGAGTATCGATTGCGGTGAAAGTTGGACTCGACATGGCAGGGCGCTCCGGAACGTGTTGTTCGTCATCACGGAGACCAGGCGATGCACGCTCTTTGGTCGGGGGCTGTCTGTGCTTGCCCTTGGTCTTTGCCCTCTTGATGGCCCTTGATTCGGTACTGTCCTCACGTGCCGACTCTGCACTGTCTTGCATAGGCCTCTTCCTAGATTGTGACGCCATAGCGGGCGAATCGACTTGTTCTTCGTCGCTCGCAACACGTTCTGCCCTTCGCTTCTTGAGTGAATATTGCTTGAGAGGTTTCTGCGATCTGAAAGAAGGACTCGAATGCCGGAGCAGTGCGGCTTGCGACCTCTCGTACGCCCTTTCGGCCTCCATTCTCAGCTGCGTCCCTGGCTCATCTAGATCGTCCTCCCGGAGATATGCGTCCTTTGGTGTTACAGCGAGAGGCTCTGGCTGGGTGTCTGGCACTTCGATATCGTCTATCGGAAGTGCTGGAGCCAGTGTAGTCTGCAGGGGACTTTCAACTTGGCTTCGATCCGATCTTGACACCGACTCTTCTCGTCGTTGCGCCGCCAGTGCGCGCTGTAGCTTTCTTGACTCCTTCCTTGCTCGCTTCTCATTCCGTATGCGTCTGCGATCGGCCTTTTCCCTTCGTTCCGTGGAGGTGAGACGACGGTGCTTTGCAGGCGCCATGCTGTTTGGGTCATCTATCGATTCTGCCATGAGAGTATCTGCTGCGCCGTCGAAGCGTGGAATGCGATCAAGTGTGCTTTCCGAGGTCTTCAGGTCGTCAAGGTCTTCCTCTTGGATCGTGGGCCGAAGCTTCCTGGTCATTGGGTCACGAGATCTTTGATGGTCGAGCTTTTCAGCGTTATCTTCGTCGATGCTGGGATTCAATTGTCTAGAGTCCGACTCGGTCAAGAACAAGGCCGTTGGCGGCGGTGTGAGTGTCTTGGTGAGAGGAGCTATAGGTTGCGCCCTTTCTCCATCGATCCCCAGAGGCTTTCGAAACGATGGTGTGGGCTGCTGCTGAGAATGCTCAGCATCAGCAAGCTGTGATGACGAGTTGCCCATCGGGCATCAAGCGACGGACGGCTGACACTGTCAGCGTGAACATGGAGGACGCGACGGAGGAGGCGTGGAAGTTCGCGACATGGGGGCATGTCACAAATTGATTATTGCCAAGGCCGGACCTTGAATTATAACTCCGGCGGGACCAAATAGCGCCAAGGCCAGAATATCATGAGAGGTTCCGTCGGGTGCTGCATCATCATCTTGGTCTTTATATGCAGAACTAGCAAGGCCTCGTCTTTGCTACTTTCACAAGCCTGCGTCTGGGACACAGAGCCGCTCACCTTCGTCCATTAATGGCTGATATACTGGAACACCGCACTGACCGCCTGATCCGCGCACTCCTGCCTCAACAACAGATCCTGGATCTTACTCATCGGGCCGTTCTCGCCATCGTTCGTGAAGTGGTTCCAGGTACTGGTATCGCCGTAGAGCATTGCAGGAGCTTTGATGAATTGCCTTCCCTCTTTGCAGCGCTTACACTTGAACGTATTGTGGGTGTCGCTAGTCGTGTTCGGGTTATACATGAAGAGCTCCCGTAGACTATCAAGCGAGAAGTGGCGTTCGACGTCTTCCGCCGAGTCCACGACGCATGAGGAGAGCGATTGCTTGTGGGACTGTCTTTGAAAGATCTTCTCCTCTATGCTGCCAGTAGCGATGAAGCGGTAGACGAAACAGTCCTTCTTCTGCCCATCTCGCCAGACACGAGCAAGAGCCTGCTGATCTGCTGCAGGGTTCCAATCGGGATCGAACAGCACCAGGCGGTTGGCGCCGATCAGGTTGAGTCCACATCCACCCGCTTTCGACGAAAGCAGGAACACAAACTCGTTGCCTTCGGGGTCGTTGAACTTGTCGACGAGCTTTTGGCGCTTGTTGACGGTCATAGTGCCATCTAGTCTGAGCGATCCGTAGGAGCGCGCTCGACATAGCTTTTCAAAGATATCAAGCGTTTGCGTATAGTTCGAGATGAGGACGATCTTGTCGTTTGTCTCCGCACGTATGCGGGCGAGCATCCTGACATTGTCAGCATCACAAGTAGTGCTGTGCCAACTAAAAACTCACCTGTCAAGGACCATCATCTTGCCAGAATACCACGACTTGACATCACGATCGCGCCCTCTGGCATCCTTGGGCACAAAGTCTTCTGGATACAACTGTTCGCATCCCGGCAGATCCTCTGGTAGATTCAGAAGATCCGGATGATTACAGAGCTTCTTCAGCATGCCGATAGCTTTCAATGGCTGGCTACCCTTGCCTCTCAACAAAGCCTTGATGTCAGGTGACTGGAGAAACCATGTGTAGAGATCCTTCTGAAATGGTGCCATGTTGCAGAAGACCACATGCTCGTATTTCACAGGTAGGTACTTCGAAAGGATGTCGTTAGTGCGGCGAATGATGAACTTATTGACAAGACCAAGCAACTCCGTGATGGCCTCGTCACTCTTCTTCTTGTCCGCATCAGTACCATCTGCATCTCGACCGCGCAAGATGGGAAGCTCGAACTTTTTGCGGAACTCGGCTCTAGTTCCTAGGTAATTCGGGTTGGCAAAGTTGAGCAGTGCAAAGTATTCCGACAGATCATTTTGAATCGGGGTACCAGAAAGGATGACTCGTTTCTGCACGTTCAGGCTGTTGAGCGCTGTGAAGGTCTGTGACTCTCCATTCTTGAGCCGATGGCCTTCGTCGCAAAGGAGAAGCCCGATGGGTGTTCCCTTCAGCTCGTCGACGTACATTCGCAGAGTTTCGTATGATACAATGATGACTGGTCGTGAGACGGATCGTCCAGTGGCAATTGACCATTGATGTAGTTGTTGTATCAGCTCCTCCTTTGTCGCCTTACCGTCGATAGCGAAAGGGCTGATCGCATCCTTCCCGAGCCACTTGACCAGCTCATTCGCCCAGTTCCTCACCAGGCTGCTCGGACATGCAATAACAGCCTTCTGTATAGTGGGTTTGCCTGCATCTGGGCTTTGCTTTAATAGCGTCCACATGAGTGTTATGCACTGCAGTGTTTTCCCCAGGCCCATCTCATCTGCCATGATGCAGCCATGCGCATTCTCGTCGATCAAGCCCGTAGTGCAGCGGTACAGGAACTTGACACCCTCAACTTGATGTGGACGTAACACCTTCGCCAGCCGAGGGTCAATGACTACGGGTACCTTAGGCCGCTCTTCCTTTATGTCTTTCTTCAAACCCAATATCTCTGCCAGGCTCTTGTGCACTATTGGCCGATCAAGCTTTTCCTTCTCCACCCTCGCCTCCTCCGCCTTCTTCCGCTTATCTTCCTCGATTTCCTCAGGTGTTTTGTCCGGTTTTGAGTCTATGGTTGGATCGTACAGGACAATCGCGAACTCGCCCGACGGGTCGTGTAGAGGTTTTGCGACAAATGCAGCACCTTGTCTCAAACCGAGCAGTGGTGGCGGACGTCCTTGACTATATCCTCCAGCATTCTTGTTGATGAGCGGGACATTGAAGCGCTGGCGGAAGGTCGTGTCCTTATCTTTCGGCTTGAAGACTGGAAACTGCTGGGATAGCGGAGGGCGTTCGACGATGGTATAGCCTTCATCATTGTTCACCTCCTCACTGTTATCTGCCCCAGCGTAGTTGACCTTGCGCTTTTTGCGCGCCGGTTTCTCTGAAAGTCGTGCAACTGCTGACCCGGGGCATTTGAATGGCTTGACAAGGCGATCGACGGATTGTCCAAGGCCAGCATAGAGCCGGGCTCGCTTGATACCAGTTGCAGGCGTAAGTGGAGTATTCTCCTTACCTATGACGACTGTCATATCTTTGCGGAATGTCTGAAGACGATTCCGACAAGTAAGAAAGCGTGTTGTGTGGTGTGGCAATCATGGGGCTTGTTCAAAGTCATCAAGCGGGGAGACGCGTCGAAATTGTCGGGGTGGCAAGCACGTAAACGCCGACAACGCGAGGACACGTGATTCTCCAAATTGTTGAAGCCTCAGAACTCTATTCAACATATGATGTTTAAATGCTCTTGTCGTGCGCTGTCGACTTTGCGTATCCTTTTGCATGGAGAGCCCGGTAAATCGTAGATAATGCGATGCCCGATGTTTATTATCTTATGCATGTTAGTGTTCGCTCTTTGAAGCTGGGTTGTAAACATGGTAATCTGAGCGTTGGAGTACTGTGAGATCCGGTACAGAAGCACTTTTGAGTGTAATATTGAGACTTTGATTGACCCACACTGACCTAGTAAGTTGATATACACCACAGGTCTGAGGTCGGAGTAGCTTTGCAAGCACGTCCCGTCAGTCATACAGTAGCATTTTCCTGCACATGCGAGCGAGCGTGAGACATTAGCTCGGCTGGAACCTGATCCCGGATTGATTTCTACGTATACTTGTTCATGTTATCAAAACTCAGAGCTCGTCTCGAGGTTTATCAGTCGCATCGCCTTCCGTCTGCTGCGCTTTTGCCTTCGCCGTCTCCTCGTCTATTTTTTTCTGGTACTCTTCAGCCTGTAGTCGCTCCTGCTCGCCCTTGCCTTGTCCTAGACCAGGCACGCTTGCATCCTCGCCCTTTTTTCGCTTCGCCACGGCTGCGATCTCCTCGTCATAGACAGTCCATTCAGGCACTTGGCGCTTCGCGCGCGCCAATTTCGGTTCCTTGGTCTGGGGATTGTTACACAAGTCGATCGTTTTGGCAACGCCGAGGCTCTCGTCACTGCACCAGGTCTCGCACCAAAGCCACTCTTGTGGTAGACTATGGATAGGAAGAACGTGTTGCCTGTCTTGTATTAGCTCATGGTGTTCAAGTGCAGATCGTGACTGCGAAGGTTGCAGATCGGCTTGAAGTCTTGTACTCACATGTGGTTCGGCAGATCTTGATCCAGATTAGACAATGATTCAGGGTCAGCTGAAAGCTGGTGATATTGTTGGCGTAGTCGGTCACCTGCAGCCATCTGTCGGAACTTGGCAAGGTCGACGACATACAGTGCAGAGATGTGATAAGGTAGGCCTCTGAGGAATGACTTCCAGTAGCCTTGCTTCCAAAATCGGAAGCCCTCCATTTCCGTTCGAGAGTCACACATCGGGGTGAAAGCATACGGCGCGCCCTTCAAGTCGTACTGGACTAGCTCGTACATGTCTGTCCGGACGATCTGATCGGCATCGACGAAGATGACCTTGTCAAGATCAAGAGGGAAAAGTACATCCAAGAAGAGAATTTTGTAGCCCCAGATCTCGCGCTGCTTCTCCTTCTGAGATCGGAGCCAGTGAGGCCACTTGTAAGTGACCATCTCGTATCGGAAGCCATATTCTTCCGCCAAGATTGGCAGAAATTCCTTGAATGACGGGGAGAGGAACTGTTCGATGAACCAGAACTTGACAGTGTGAGACGTATGCTTCATGACTGACAGCATCATGATATTTAGCATTCGCTCGTACAGGTGTCCCGAAGCGACAGAAAAGATATTGATGTCTGCATGCGGCAGCGTCGAGATATCCTTGCTTGAGGTACCACCATTCGAGAGAGATGCAACTTTCTGTGTGGCCTTGGCGAGCCAGTCACCAGCGCTCTTCTTGTCCATCCCAATGGCATTCAACATATTGCTAGCTGCTCCGGCCAGCGAGTCTACAGTCTTCTCCAGAGCAGACTTACTTGGTTCAAGCACGTCCTCGTCCTCCATACCCTCGTGGCGGGATAGTCGGGGGAACATAGTGGTACCTCGGAAGCTAGTCAAGGCGATCTCGGTGGCACTGTCTCCAGATGCGTCCTTGTAGCCTGCCAGACCAGCACTCTCAATGTTGAATATTTCCTGGCTACGGCCTTGCTGGAGCGAAAGGTTGTAGAAGCCTGGATTTGCCTTGAACTGGAAATAGCCAAGGTTGGCCATGATGATCGTATCTGCTACTCGCTCGTTCTGGCCAGTTCCGAGAATGAGTTGTGCCCCACGGGGCGCAGAACCTGCTGAAGTATCCCGGGAGTGACCTTCTATAAGTATATGATCGAGCTGGTACGTCGCTTTGACTTCGTTGGACTCCAATGAGCTCAGTCTGAGGTTGTCAAGATCGTGTACGCTATCTCTCGGGGAGACTAGCCAGGCTGGTGGAAGGTCCATGCCGATCGTAAGTAACGCATCAGCTGGCAATCCTTTGAAGTGAGCGCTCTGATCCTGTAGTGCTCCGGATCCATCAAAGGATGGTGCTGATTGTAAGACATGCCTGTAGAAACGCTTTATGGGGAGCTCTTCTATCCGCTCGCGAGGATTGAGAAAAAGCTTTGTGTGAATGCCGGCCAGCTCTGACAGAACATTGATGACTGGCAGCCATCGTTGTGCGACTTCAGATGCTGGATCTATCGCCGCGATGACCTGCACACTTGCCGTTGCAGATTGTCCGACCTCAATGCCAGTAAATTCCCCTTTCAGTAGCTCATACATAGACGTACGTGTCGCTGGAGGTCCCTCAAAGATACCCTCTGGGACGTCTGAGACCTGCGACAAAGCGACAAGATTCGATAATCGTGCAAACTGGTACGGCCTTGTAACCTTGGGGAGGAGATCCAAAGCTTTCAATGCCTTTCCAGCTGGAAGCAATCTCTTCTTCCGTTCGTAATCAAGCAACATGTCCAAGTCGTCCGCATCAACAGTGGCTGTAGGTGAGATGGGACCGACGATCCTGCCATTGAGCACAATAGCCGAAGCATCGGAGGGTAAGTTGAGCGCAGTCAATACTGGCTTAGCAGAATCCCAGAAGTCTTGCACTACCACGGTGGCCTCAGGCGAGTCGTTCTGAGCCTGCATGCTCCAGTCTAGACCTTCAAGCACCTGTATGTTCAGATCTCTTGAAGTCAAAGCATCCTTCAATCTCTCGGTGAAGCTGCCTTGTTTGCCAGGAACTGATGCGACAAAGAAGACCTCCACATTGTCATGCTCCGATCGGAATTTTACTGTCTCCCTGTATAGAGCTCCGCCCTCCTCGGTTTCGAAGTTAGCCGCGACGATTAGCTGGATCAGCTCAGTCTCGATCGTTTCTTCGCTGGCCGGAAGACCAGGGATGGAGCCAATGAAGCCATCTTGTATCTCCGGGAACTCAGACAGTGTCAACATCTTTACATCTTTCTCGTCCTCAGGAATGATTAGAGCATTCCTCCTCGGGGAGGCGCCATCCAAGAACATGCTAGGTAGATAGCTTGAATCATCAAGCTTGCCCATATAGATTGCTTGCTGAACAAGACGAGTATCCACGCTGACCCGATTACTCATGCCGGCCATCCACTCCTCGTTTCGAACGATGGGTACTCCATTCGCGATGTAGGGAGGGGAGGCTCCAGCCGCACCTAAGCGTTTCAGGTAACTCCGGGCGAGCTCCAATTGAGACAAACGACTTTCGTCATTCAAAGCTTGCTGGAAGTCAATGGGGTTGCGGTCTTTACGCAGGGGCTTTTCCTTGATTGCCTCATCAAAATGAGACTGTGTCAGTGACTTGGGCGTCTTCCCAAGGCTGGCAAAACTCAATTCCAGGAAGTGGAGACCAGCTGCCAGACCATATGTGTCGATCAGACTGAGTACGACCTTGGCTGACTGCTCCGCTTCCGGCGTGAGGACGATGGGCACCAAACCGAAGCGAATCGGGACCTTGCGCTTCACGTAATTTTGCAAATTCTCCAAGATGAGCTCGACATCAGTCTTGTTGGAGAAATCCACGGGCATGACGACATTATGGAGATCTTTCCTGACTGCAGGTAGCTGACCAGGGAACATCCTCTGAAGGAACTACTGGTATCAGAATCGCGGCACGTTGTAGGCATGATTGCCACTTACAGCTTGAACGTTATCGGGCCAGTCTAGATATCGTTTATCTTTTTCAATGTCGTTCATCCAGATGATCACACCGTTGCCCTCGATATCATCTCGCCAGTCGTATCTCTGGATGTCGGGCGAGCCGCCTTCTGCCGCCGAGGGGTCGGAAACCGCCGAGTGAGTAATAAGGCCAATTGTTTGAGCACCAGTGAGACCAAGGTCCCTTGCCGAATTGATTAGCTTGCGCTCCCCCCGCAGTTGCTCCAGAAGGGAAAAGACGTCTAGATCTCTACTCTGGATCTGCTTTCCATTGATCCACATGGCGTTGTAACCTGGGGGCAAGAAGGATTGTGCGTTGGCGCTGAGCTCATTTCTGATCTCATCGGATACTTCAGTGGAAGACAAGGCACTTGAATGTTTGGGGAAGTCCAGAGCTAGTTTCAAAAGAGTGGCGAACTTGTCATCATTGGCCATCACGAAGCTAGCAGCCTTCATACCTAGCTCTGCCAATTCAGATGATGATAACGGCTTCAAGTCGGCTACCTCGTCATCGGCCAGCACGGTTTGGCCCTTTTCCGCCGGAGTGTGCTTGTCATTCTTTGCAGCTTGTCTGTCGTCAATGACGATGTAGTCTGTTCTCTTGAGAGCCAGCTCCACGCCATATCCGCTGACTCCAAGTGGTTTCCTGGAACCAGAAGATGGAGGCTTGTGTCGTACCCGATACGATGTCTTCCCGCTCTTTGCCGTGAGGCTGATAGTCCTATGGAACTTGCGAAACTCGGGAGATGAGATGTCCGCATATAAGATGGATGGCGGGGAATTGATATCGCCAAGAATCCTGTCGAATGGCAGTGACCTTGCCGCAGAACTACGTCCGGTTAGAACACCTTTGTGGCCCATAACCCATCATCACTGACCTGCTTGATACAATCTCAGCTTCCACTGCGAGGTCTGGACTGCAGTATACCCTTCCGTCATACAAAACCCATGCGTCACAGTTCTTGTTCCCAAGCCGCCTCGCGGTTGTGTTATAGTACTGGTAGTGAGCCTCCACGAGTGGAGCTGCTGAGTGTATTGACAACGCTAGCTTAAACGAGGAAAGGCTTTCGAGGTCTGTGATGTGTCCATCGTCTGTCAATGTCTTCAAGAAGACGTCATACAAGCTCTTGTCGGTTCTGGCAGCATCGAAGTGCCCCTCTGCAACTCGATCCAGGAGCGGGAAGTAGGCAGTGCTGTTCTCTCCTGCAGCAGTTTCCCTGAAACCATTCAGCACGGTACAATTTGAGCGATCACAGTCGCCTACAAGAGCTCTACGAGGAGAGGAGGAGCTGCGAAAGATGCCTGTAAAGAGACATCGACGATAGGTGAGGCGCGCGCGCAGCTGTAGAGTAGGCCCAGTCCTGTCACAATTATGCAGCCCACGCGGCCACCGAAAAGCGGCTTCATCGATCCAACATCTGCCTATAGCTGAATGGCAGCGCTCTATGGTAGACTTGGGAGAACGATCCAAAGATGTAACGTGGTGAGAGCTGAAGCCCGAGCTTCCAAACCCCCTGTCTTATCTCCGATTCTTAATTCCTGATATACTATCGGAAATCATCTTCGGATAGTGCAGTTTTTAGAATATAACTAGTTTGAACTTGACCATATATGATATAGATATCAATTTATTATAGAAATAAGATTCTATAGAGGCATAGTGATCTACCCAAAGAGAAGCTAAGCAGGCTCAAGGGAAGGCCGAATCTGAGACTCAGGCGCTAAACAAGAGACTCAAAAAACGATCTAAGAAAAACGTAGTGAGTACCTCATGATTCACTGTTACTACAAATTTATCAAGGCTACTAGAGGCACCGAAACAGTTGATATTAAGACCAGGGAAAATGATTTGCTAGCTATCCTGATTAATGGAATGAAGGTAGTTTTGTTCAATAGCTAATGACATATTCTTACTGTTCTCAATCTAGTAAAGGGATGAGGGTGGTTGTAATGAGCACGTAGTATGTCTGGATATACGGCAGGGGAAATTTCTAGCCTGTACACTAAGACATGCAATCGGAGCTAGCACTATGTACTAGTAGTCGCAGCGACCACAGTAGCCACATTCGCGGTCGCACGCAGCATAATCATAGGATTCTCCTTCACTAGACCTTTCTGCCCTATCAAAATCCTCCTCACCATATTCGCTCACGGGAGCATCGTCCTCCAGGCTGACAAGCTCAGGTGACATGTGATCGAAGGCATCGAACCCATCTCCTTCATCGTCCACACCCCTTTTGGACGAGTCATCGTTTTCCGTCAGATCGAGTGTGCGGGTCATAGCAACCAGATCTTGATCGTGATTAGTCGTCGATGTGCAACGATCTTCTATGGATGAGGGATGCGAGAAGCGAGCGATAGATGGCCGCGGAGGAGGATCGTCGAGAAGAGTGCGCGACTGGCGCTCAGCTCTGGAGGGCCTCCAATGCAGCCAACTGGGGGGGCCACACGCCATGTGACGGCCTTTGCCCTGAAAGGAAGGGCTTCGCGAGAGCTCCACACGGGCTTCCGTTTCCCTTTCAATCTTCTTCCACCATGCGTCACAGAGTTTCTGCCGATAGGTCCTGCGAAGCTGAGGCATGAATACAACATCTTGAACACAATAACTCATCATGTCTTCTGGCAAAGGCCGTTGATCAAAGACAGCGTAACCGCCGCCTCGTGCAGGATCGAACATTGCCTTACCGTTTTCCTTCACTGCGTGCCATCTTTTCTTTTCCTCGTAGCCCATCTCAGCATCCTGCTGGATGCATCGAGCTAGCCCATTCACGTTGCGTTTTGCGGACGTTCGTGAGGCGAGTTCCATCAACTGGATATCCTCAATACCATTGAGACGGATGCCGTAAAGACTATACAAGGCGTCATTGTCGTTGCGAACATCGAAGAAGACCTTGATGATTTGGCTAGATTCCAGGATCGTCTGAAGGGACCGCTTGTCCTTGCCAGGCGTAGTAAAGGTACGTTGTCCGAGAGTAGTCACGTCGATGATGTATGTGTCCCTCTCAGGCTCAAGCAGTATGGTGATCAGTGACACAGTCCCATGACGGGATAAGTTATTGCCCTCAAGATCTACGAAGAGTCGAGGAGGTTGATTATCGCAATCCCCAAGGTCATCCAGGAATTGTTGCATAGCAGTGGTCGAGTCGAGAAAGTGGATTGTCATGCTTGTGAAGTTATTGCGTTTGCCTGTAGTAAATGGACAGCTTCAAGGATGTTTAGCTGAACGTGCCATATGTTCGCAATTATATACCCATTGTGTATCACGCGGCGTCAGTGACGCAAGGCCACGATGTAAACAAAGCTCGTCAATTGCCTAAGGTAAACGCAGGCTGGATTACGACTTTGCCAGCTCATCCTTGTTCCGATCACTTCCTGTGCATGCTAGTGTTCTGAGGCATACCATCTGCGATGACGTTAGGATGCTCCTTCTAGATTACTGCCTGCGCGTGCTAGGGTTCTGAGGCATACCATCTGCGACGACGTTAAGGTATCCAGCTCTAGATTACTTCCTGCGCATGCGAGTGCTTTGAGGCATACCATCTGCGATGACGTTGAGATGACCCGTTCTAGGCTACATCCTGCATATACTAGTGTTCTGAGGCATACCACCTGCCAAGGCTGGCGGAGTGACAAGGGTCCAAGGACGCTATCAAGATACTGTATATCTGGCTCTCGCTGGCATACCACTCCGTCTGCCCTTTTTTTTTGTTTCTTCAGTTGTTTCTGGTGGTGCAACCCGTCCACTCGTTTGGTGTGCGCTTGGTGTTGTGTGCTATAGTTGATTGAGTCTTTTGGTAGTTGCCCCCTCTGATCCGCAGGTCCGTCTACGCCCCTCGACCGGGTGTCCTACATCTCTAGTCAGTCTTTGTCGGCTTCAACCGGATCCGAAAATACATCACATTTATACGAAGCTTTTCTTACCGTTGATCCGACGTGGTTGTCCGGACCTGACGGACCCTTACCGCCGTACGAGTGGCGACTTGAATCAAGCAGCCTTACTGCTGGACCAGAGGCTACCGGCACATTCGACCAATCACCGCATACAGCGCATACAAGTGCTTCTCAGCCACTGAATCACTCCTTATACGATCAATCAAACCCACCTTTCAATCGTGAGCACAAGTCTAGCACCCGACCGCCTGATACTGCGCGAACATCATATCGCTGCCAAACCTGCTTAGAGGAATTTGACAAGCGTCACCTATTCAAGTAAGTCCAATCTCGAAGCGCTTGGTATGCAATAACTGATATCTGCCAGTAAGCACGTCAAGAAGCATACTCGACCCTCTAGATGTCCCCATCGCGACTGCTCCTTTGCATCGCCACTAGAGACAGACCTTCGTCGGCATGCTCAATCCGTACATCCTTCTTCAGCCTCATCGCCTATCGCCTACTATTGCCCAGTGGAGGGCTGCAAATTCGCAGAGGGTAGTGGATTCATATGTCGTCGAAAAGACAATATAAATCGACACATTCGTACCAAGCATGCTGGCATAGCGCAGCTTCCGTAGTATGTTTATACAAGACGTGCTTCTCGGAAATTTGCACAGATTCCTACTGCGGTCATGTGATTGATCTAATCGCGCCTGCGCTACCGTACTGCACCGATCACGAGAATAGAGAAAAGCTTAGCCCGAGCTTCATCAGAATGGATTCACTAGAGTACATGACCCTACTTCTGTACGGCATCGAGCTAAGCAGCCGTGCTTAAGATCTGGAGTTCATTTGTGTCAACGTTCGCGTCAAGGATCACCTGCCCGTACACATAAAATCTCAGGCTCGTGCCATTGTCCCTGTACGACAGTAACAACGCAGGCATAGTCTCGTGCTTGGGTTACCTCGGGCCCCGATCTTTTCTCTCGCAGTCGATCGGTCCCTCGTACTATGCCCTGAACTCATTGATAAGATTACGTGGCTGACCTATTGTCTCCTTCTTTGGGATGACAATCACCTCTACTTCAGCACTGCCATGGACTCACGGTCAGGGTGAGGCTATCAAACTGCGATAACGGGCCGCTACCTCCTCAGCTATACAATCTACAATCTATAATCAAAGCAATTGGTTCCAATTTTCTTAGGGTTACTGCCGGATATCGCGCCAATGCGCCAATATAAAGTCTATCAAGGGTAGGATCCCACCCAAGGCTTCGTCCCACAATTTAGTTCCCAGCTACTAAAGTTCATGCTTATCAGCGCTGGAGATCCTACCCTATAAGAAGAGGTAGGAATTTATATCAAGAAAATCGACTAAAGCTAGATGTAAGGGAGAACTCAGAGGGGAAGCCGAAAAGGCTCCTCACGTGATGCATTCTCCCCGGAGACCTTCCGGAGGCCTTCCGGAGGCCAGCTGGCCAACAAATGCAGCTATTACTTCTACCATTTATTACACTCATCAATTGGTGGACTGCTATACGTTGCCACACACCTACTTCTACAGAGACTTGCATAGTATCAGCCCTCCTATCTACCGAGAGCTGTCATTTCATGCGTTACCTTGTCGAACTTGCGCCGTTCTTCGCCGTGTAAGTCTTTCAATCTTGCTTCCCGCATATCATTATATATCTCGACTGCCTTACTAAGGGTCTCATTCGACGCATAGCCTTCATCAGTCAAGACGCCTTGTAACCCTTTCCAGAACTCCTGACTCTTATTGAAACACCTTGCTTGTTCATAGTGTTGCCGAAGTCTCTCTTCTGCAAAATGGTACGGACATGATTCTGTAGTATCGAAGTGATCCCATTCGCTGTATCGATGGTGAGCTAGATATGCATGCGGGATGACAGGTCGACCTACTTCTCAACGCGGATCAAGCATTCCTCAAGGGGAAATAGACAGTTATTCCAAGTAGAGCCAATGAAAGCTTCTAAGTTTTTCAGAGTTTGGCCATGGGGATGTCGCATGACCTTGTACATTAGGGGGTTATCCCTCGCCGTCGTCGTCTCGTAGACATGAATTAGGATAGACTGAGATACCTGATATCTGAGCTGTTTTTTTCTAGCATCGTCGAGCGTTCTGAAGTTATTGGGGAGCTTCATCAGCATGTCGATTCCGTAGTCTAGAAGTAACGAGGGATTAGCCCCGATGAATACCGGGGTTGTCCAAGCTCCCTGCCAGTCAATGATAGATAAAAGGCGGGCTTGATCGTCGATATAGACATTACCAGCATGGAGATCCGGGTGCCAAAGTCTGGGGGAAATGAGGTCTGGGTCTCGAGGGAGGATATATGGAATTGCGGATCGATATTTCTGCAGCAGATCTAGGTGAGCTTCCGGAGAATTCTGCTCTGGGCTTGTATATCGCCATGGAGTCTTATTTGATTTCTGGGAATCCGCATAGGCATTGATCCAATCGATTTCGCGACAAGCGATGCTCTCGAGGTATTTTGCAGAAGATGTCCCTAGAGTTATCGTAAGTCCAGAATCTGTATCGCACAAGTATGCAAACACTTACAAGGACCATGATATGGCATATCTGCACGTTGCTCCTCCCAGAACTCTCTTCGCGTGATCGGTCCAATACAATAACGCGACTTAACGTGATCGACGACATCTTGCGGGCCAATTGTAAGGATGGCGGGCGCGCACCCTGCAATACCACTGTCCCTGAAATATAGTGATCCGAATCTATGAATACGTGTCACCTATACGTACTGCAAGTTTCTCCAAGAAGCAAACTAGAACGCACTTATTGAAGGAGACTGAGAGCATTTTCCTTTCAACGTCTACCATGTCACGGATGATGTTTGACTTCGTCCGTAAGGGAAGATCTTCCCAGACTTCGTGAAGCTGAGATCCTTTTGCTTCTTCCATGAGTATATACTCTGACTGCACAGGATTCTGATCGGTAGCGCTCCAAGAAAGAACTCTCGGGACGGGAATATCCAAGACTGTCCGCACGAACTCCATAGTTGCCACCTCCGATGCCGTGGTGATTACTCTGGGCCCAGCATTGGGGTGGGGAAGCTTCGCAATTACCCTTTGACCGCCTGTCATCTCGAGACGATATGCCTTGTTAAAGTTCCCTTCACCGATTTTCTCTAATGATATACACTTCTCTGCACCGATAGCTTCGCAGGCCGCTTGTTGGAGGCCTAGTATGTTGAAGTATCGATGTCTGATTTCCAACTGCGCTCGCTCGTTCCATAGCCATCGCCCGCTAGTGTAGCAGAACAGGGAATCGTTCTCGGCGCCTGGATGACGCAGCCTTGGATAGCTACTTTTCAAAGTATGATATAGGTGGACATGAATCTGCTTTATAAGACGACCCGAAAGAGTCCTGCGAAATGTCGACATAATAAGCAAAGGGTTCAGAATATAGCGAGTAAGGCAAGAATACTCTTTAGATAGAAATAGGGTTCGGATTTCCGAATCCTAGAGTAGAGCTGATTTTAGTCTACCCTCCGTTTTAAAATAAATACTAGTAGAGACTTCGGTTTTTTAAATCCTAGGGTAGAGCTGATTTTAGTCTACCCTCTGTTTTAAAATAAATACTAATAAAGAGTTTGGTTTTCTAAATCCTAGGGTAGAGCTAGTTTTAGTCTACCCTCTGTTTTAAAATAATTACTAGTAGAGAGTTTAGTTTTCTAAATCCTAACACTTAGGGGACACGAATCTAGGCCTAATTCTAGAGAATTAGGCGTATTTTAGGGTCTTTCTTAGCATTTTTATTAGCCTTATTCTAAAAATATAATACCTTATTCTTTCTACCTATACTTAGTTTTTATCTAATAAAATTAATTAGCTATATACTTTATTATATTATCTACTATTCCGACTAAAAAAGAACCTATACTTTAGGCTTAGGGTAAAGATATAGGTTAGTAATAATATTATATAGTAGATAGTAAAAAGAATATTAAAATCCTTAGGCTAAACTCTAATAGCTTCTTCCCTTAAATAACTAAAACTATCTTTTAAGCTAAAGTAATATAGTATTTTATAGCGAAATGTCTTTATTAATATAAATATTCTTTAGGTAGAAATAGGGTTCGGATTTCCGAATCCTAGGGTAGAGCTAATTTTAGTCTACCCTCCGTTTTAAAATAAATACTAGTAGAGACTTCGGTTTTCTAAATCCTAGGGTAGAGCTAATTTTAGTCTACCCTCTATTTTAAAATAAATACTAATAGAGAGTTCGGTTTTCTAAATCCTAGGGTAGAGCTAGTTTTAGTCTATCTAAATCCTAGGGTAGAGCTAGTTTTAGTCTACCCTCTACTATAAAATAAATACTAATAGAGAGTTCGGTTTTCTAAATCCTAGGGTAGAGCTAATTTTAGTCTACCTTCTGTTTTAAAATAAATACTAGTAGAGAGTTCGGTTTTCTAAATCCTAGGGTAGAGCTAATTTTAGTCTACCCTCTATTTTAAAATAAATACTAGTAGAGAGTTTAGTTTTCTAAATCCTAGAGTAGAGCTAGTTTTATTCTACCCTCCCTTTTTTACTATACTATTATAAATATTATAAACGCCCCTATTCTTATTATATAGACTACTTTTATATATTATAGTAGTATTATAATCTCTAGGAATATAGATATTATATAGAAGTATAAGGAGTCTTATACTCCCTATATACTAGTTATAGAGTTACTATCGGATAGATCGTAAGTAGCCCCCTCCCTCCTCTCCTATCCCTCTATAAGTCTTTAGGTATATAGTACTATAAAGTATAATATATATAATAAGGGCATATAATAATCGAATTACGAGTATATTAAGCCTAATATAATATAGAAGGGGTAAATACTACTATAGTCGTCTCTACTCTAAGCTTACGATTACCTACTTTTGTCTATAATAGCGTTTAAGATAGACTAGACCTCGCTAGTCTTACATTCCTTCGCCCTATATTTACTAATATATAAGACTCTAGGTGCCCCTAAGATAGACTATAGGCGATCGGTCTTATATCTTCCCTCTATATTTAACCTTTTAATAGTAGTCCTAGGTATCTTATTTATACTTCTATTACTTACTATCTCTATAGTAGTATCTCTATCTCTAAGTAGCTCCCTTAGTAGATTAGTTATAGAAGTAGCCCTACTAGACTAGCCCTTTATATACTTAAGTCTAGGTAATATATATATAGATTATACTATTAATATTAGTATAGCTATAAGTATAGGTTTAGATAACTAAGACTAGTTATATAGCTACTCGACTTTTAAGATTCCTATATCTTCTTTATATAGTAGCAATTTAATATTTAATATAGGCTAGGAGATGTCCTACTACTAAGAGATAGCGATATTAGTAATATAATTATAGATGTCGATTCCTATACTCCTTATAATATCTTTAAAGCTCTAATCGAATATAATAGTTACTAGACATAGGTCTAGGTGTTCTTAAGCAGGATTAGAGATTTACTTATAGATAGATATTATTAATATAGGATTATCTATACTAACCCTAGTTCTCTTTAAAGATAGGATTGCCTACTTATCTATATTTAGACTTAATTTATAGCCTCTAGGATGCTTAAGTAACTTAGTACTACTAACTTACTACTTATAAGATAGAGTACTACTAGGATAGGCAGCTTATATAGTATCCTCTACTTACTATACTATATAATAGCTATTTAGAGTTATTACGTTAGGTATAGGTATAAATCGTATCGATTAGTAATAATTATAGATAGATATCTATATAATACTATATACTTTTCCTATACTACTAACTTTAGTATAGTATAGGTAGTAGTAGTTAGAATAGTAGCCTTTAGCTCTAATAGTTATTATAGGCTACTACTTTAGTAATTTTTTAAGGTTAAACTCTATATATATCTAGTAATTACTTAATACTAAACGCCTAGCTTAGTTTAATATACCTCTCTACTATTTAATGTTAGAGTAGGGGACTAGTTATCTATACCTCTATAAGAAGTTATTAGATTATATACTATCTAATTATAGACTAAGAGTACTTTAGATAAAATGTTATTAAGAGGATAGGGAATATAGAGCAACTCTATATCCGTATAATAGGCGAATAGTTTATTATAGCTTTACTTTATCTATTCTAGGTAATATTCCCCTTTCGTTAAGGCTTAATATATAAATAATTATATATATATTTCTCTAAAAATAATAGAACTAATAATATAGTATAATAATAATATAGCCTATATTTAGAGCGATGATATACTAACTAATATATACTTAATATATATAAATATATAGGTTAATATAGTAATATACTAACGAACTATATATACTATAATTACTAGATATACTAGGAAAAAGTACCTTATACTATCTTATACCTAAGAATAAAACCCTTTATAAATATTAATTATATATCCCTAATATAGGTAGTAGTTATTACTTAAATAATATATACTATTCTTTATTTATATAGGTTAGTTATAAGGGTAGGTTAGGTGCTAGACCTAGCTCTACTAAGGTATAGCTCTATTGCTAAGAAAATACTTAACTATTAGATAGATGTTCCTACTCGATAGCGTTAGGTATACCCTACTAGATATATTATACCTACCTAAGTATTAGTAGGTATTTTATCCTCTACCTAATATTACTAGTAGCCCTCTTAGGCTAGGGGTAGATCTAATAATAGGTAGCAAATTCTATAAAAAGTATATCTTAGAAGTCTAAAAGGGCTACCTTACCTAGTATATAGCGAATAGATAAGTATACTAGGCGATATACCTCTTGCTATCCCTAGTTATAATAATATAGATACTCTTATAGGGGGCTCTCGCGCTCTATATTGCCCTAGAGTAGTATAAATAGCTCTAGTAGCTTAGCTATATAAGTCTAGGAAGACTAGACTAGGCTAAGTATAAGAGCTAGTATAATAGCTTTAATGCCTTCGAGCGAGTAGTTCTTAAGTATACTTTCTTTCTACTCTATATATATATTATATATAATATAGCTTATATCTACTTAGTACTACTTAAGTAGCTAGTATACTATAAGGAAGAATATATTATAGTAGTTTATAGAATTCTTAATACTATACTTACTTAGCTAGTTAGTATAATGCTCGAGTAACTACTAGGCACTCTCGAGAGCTATTACCTATCTATACTACTTAGGGTTAGGGGTTTAACATTGTTGGGTTGCTATATAGCCTGTACATAGCGGCGATCCCAACGACCGTACATCGTGAAGGCGA